>CM061532.1:60136750-60453681 GCA_030545055.2 Neoaliturus tenellus
ATATTACAAGAATGGAAAAATTTGAAGAAACAAGACTACCACCTATCGAAGCGTTTAAAAGTAAATTAACTGAAACCGAAATTTCAATTGAAGATTATAATCATGCTCAGAAAGTCTGGAATGAATTAGGAATGAATACCTTGGGTGATTATTCTGACTTTTATGTAAAACTAGATGTAACATTATTGTGTGATGTTATGGAACAATTTAGGAACACCTGTTTCACCGCTTATGGACTGGACCCGCTACATTCTTTTACTTCTCCCGGTTTGGCCTGGCAGGCCATGCTAAAATCTACCGAGTGCAAGTTGGAATTGCTAACCGACATCGATATGGTTTTAATGATTGAATCGGGTGTACGCGGTGGATTGACCCAGGCTGTTACAAGAAATGTGAAAGCTAACAATAAATTTCTACCAAATTATGATGAGACTAAAGATTCGATTTTTCTTGGATATTTTGATGCCAATAATTTATACGGTTGGGCGATGTCCAAACCCCTTCCATATGGCGACTTCCAGTGGGTAGACCCGGACAGCATCGGGGACATCATGCAGATCCCACAAGATGGACCGACCGGCTACATTTTCGACTGCGACTTCGAATATCCAGAACACCTACACGATCATCATTATGACTTGCCACTGTTGGCTAAAACTGAAGTATCACCGACAGGAAAATGGCCTAAATTAATGATGACATTAAACAACAAAAATCGTTATGTGGCACACTATTGGGTTGTACAGCAAGCGTTGGAGTTAGGACTAAAAATAACAAAAATTCACCGAGCACTACAATTTTCTCAGTCGTGTTACTTGAAACCTTACATAGATTCCAACACTGCGAGGAGAGCAGCAGCAACATCAGCCTTTGAAAAAGATTTTTACAAGCTCATGAACAATGCAATATTTGGAAAAACTTTAGAAAACAAAAGGAAACACAAAATTGTAAAATTAGTAACAAACCCCAGACAGATGCGAAAACTTGTACAGAAACCAAATTTTGGAACAAGTATGATAATTAATGAAAACTTGGTAGCAGTCAGCATGAAGAAAACCAAGATAGTAATGGATCGACCGTTGTACATAGGAATGTCTATATTGGATATAAGTAAAACGCACATGTATGACTTTCATTACAACAAAATGGTTCAACATTATGGAAGAGAAAATATTGGAGTAGCCTACATGGACACGGATGCACTAATTTATTGGATTAAGACACAAGACATGTATGAAGATCTTCGGACGTTCATACACAAAGATGATTTTGATTTTTCCGACTACCCAAGAAATCACCCGAACTTTAATGAAAATAATAAGAAAGTTTTAGGCAAATTCAAAGATGAATGCAACGGAGCAAGCATGGAAGAAATTGTTGCTCTAATGTCAAAATTATATTCTTTTAAAGTATATAAAGAACAAGAAGAAACATCAACCACTAAGAAAGCAAAAGGTGTAAAGACAGGTTATTTGAAGAAAAATATAGACTTTGAGCACTACAAAAACTGTCTATTTAACAACACCACTTTGACTGCTAAATTCAACACCATAAGGAGTGAAAAACACAAACTTTACAGTGTTACAGAAGTGAAAAAAGCACTATCGGCAAATGATGACAAAAGACATATTATGGATGACAAAATCAACACTCTTCCTTTCGGCCACTACTCTCTCAACCCTATCGACAACTAACCTATTCTTCGTCCCTCTTCGTCCTTCTTCGACCTTAATTCCTTTTCCTTCCGTAAAAAAATGGGGAACACGGCAAGTCCAACACCGTGTTCCCCATTTTTTTACATCAATTTGAATGACCTTGACCCAGTTAAATATGGGTATAATGTAATAAAAAATTTATTTTTACTTCATCCATGAATGAGGAAGGATAAAATTATGGATTTGAAACAAAAAATTGTTCATGAACTTCATAAACCGGCTAGGAGAAAATTTCCCCGAAGAAATACTGTTATAAAAGGAATGAATGATCTATATCAAGCTGATTTAATCGAAATGATTCCTTATAGTAAACAAAATAAAGGATTTAAATATATATTGACTATTATCAATTGTTTTACAAAAATGGCAGATGCTTTACCGCTAAAAGATAAAACCGGCAAGAGTGTAACAAAAGCCATGGAAACTGTTATACAGAGAGACAAAAATACCATAAAACATTTACAAACCGATGATGGTAAAGAATATTTCAATAAAGAATTTTCAAATTTAATGAAAAAACACAACATAAACCATTATTCGACTAATTCAGAGGTAAAAGCATCAATTATAGAAAGATTCAATCGAACTTTAAAAGGTGCGATGTACAAGATGTTTTCAAACAGAGGATCGCACATATGGATTGATATGTTACCAAAACTAATAAAAGATTACAATAACAATTTCCATAGAACAATTGGTATGAAACCGAACCAAGTGACTAGCAAAAATGAAAAACTAGTATTAAAACGTATAAAAATGAATACTAAACCAAAAGTTGAAAAACTAAAACCTAAAGTGTTTAATGTTGGTGATAAAGTGCGAATAAGCAAATACAAAGGTGTATTTAGTAAAAGATATCTGCCTAATTGGACAAATGAGGTTTTTACCGTATTTAAGGTACAACCTACAGTGCCGGAAACTTACATTTTAAAAGATAATAAAGGACAATTGCTCGAAGGAGGGTTTTATGGACATGAAATGTTAAAATCCACAGTAGGTGATGTATATCTCGTTGAAAAGGTGTTACAACGGAAAAAAGATAAAGTTAAAGTGCGATGGTTAGGATTTAATAAGAGTGAAGATTCTTGGATACCTAAAAAGGATCTCATATAATGATGGAGCATCATTTTAGGTTGAACCTTTACAAAGGATGGAGATAATACCGCAAAAGGATAGTTTTCCTATTAATAATATTGATGAACTCACGGTGGACAATTCAGAATTAAACAGTGGCAAACATGGTGTTTTATTACCAAACACGGTGCGTTGTCTTGTAACAGGTCCATCCAATTGTGGTAAAACAAATGTAGTATTCAATTTGATTACAAACCCAAAAGGATTACGTTTCAATAACTTGTATGTCTTTTCCAAATCATTACAACAACCCAAATACCAATTATTAGAAAAAATATTTAATAATGTGCCAGAAGTGAAATATTACAAGTTTGATGCAAGTGAAAGCGTAATGCAACCGCATGAAGCTAAACCATTTTCAGTTTTTATATTTGACGACGTATCCTGTGAAAACCAAAACACTATCAGGAGCTATTTCGCTATGGGGCGACATAACAATATAGATAGCATTTACATAGGTCAGACTTATAGTAAAATACCAAAACAACTGATAAGAGACAATGCAAATGTGTTAATTGTATTCAAACAGGATGAAACTAACCTAAAACACATATATTACGATCATGTCAATGCGGATATGTCATATGAACGGTTTAAAGACATATGTGGTAAGGCTTGGGCTGAAAATTATGGATTTTTGACAATTATGAAGGAACAACCACTAAAAAACGGCCGATACAGGATAGGTTTTGATAAATTTATATTAATTCACTAACCATTATATCACACAATCATTCTTGTACAGCACGTCTTGCTACAAACATGGTTAACCAAGAAAAGTTAGTAAAGGAAATTAAATCACTTAGTGATTCTATTCGGGCTAAAAACAGAGCGTTAAAGTTAGGTATCAGCGAAAGGGAGAAATTTCTCGAATCTACTTTTAAACCTATTACAGAGCCTTTAAAACAATTGAACAAAAAATTGACTAAACCTTCTTTTGAAGGTGATATTATTGCTCCGATAACACAATATGAAAGGGAAAGTGTAATATCAGAAGATATTAGCGATGAGGACCCG
Organism: Neoaliturus tenellus; assembly: GCA_030545055.2. NCBI lineage: Eukaryota > Metazoa > Arthropoda > Insecta > Hemiptera > Cicadellidae > Neoaliturus > Neoaliturus tenellus. The sequence continues at coordinate 60,140,617 of CM061532.1, forward strand.
GAAGCCTCCATATTTAGTGATACAACGGCAGAAAGAGAAGATGTATATGCTGGTAGTGAAGAGGAAGTGGTATCTATAGCGAGTGAAGAAGAAAAAACAGAAGGAGAACCATCAAACATAAGCTTATTGGGTGAAACTATTCATACAAAAGGACCGTTAGGAAGGAAATACTTGTTAAAACTGTTAATTGGAACTGATTCTACTAAAAAATACCACAGTTATGGAGCAAGAATGTCCAAAGAAGGTGTAATGATTGGTAATAGCAAATTAGATGTTGATGAACATGATAATATTCACATAGGTGATCAAATATATAAGGGAACAAGGGGGCTATTTGAATTATTATTTGAAAATAAACCTTTAAAAGCATTGGTAAAAAATGATGATTTGGAAGTGTATAGCAAAATTTTGGATCAAACTAATGCATATAAAAGAAATTATTTACCTGAAGCACCCATATATAGAAATAAATCTGTAAAATATAAAGATTTTGTTTCCAAATTAATACCGATTATAAGAAGAAAACCTGTAAAAAGAAGATTAGTAGCATCCACTTTAGATTTAAGTTCTCCAGAACCGAGAAAAAGAAGCAAATCAGTCACCGGTAAAGGATTGATGAAGAAACTATACAATACAAACGTAATTTATTACAATAATATCAATAAATTGGTGGATAGAATGAAACTAATACATGAAGCCAAAGAGGCGGGTCATACTGGATTGGAAAACGAATGGGTGGCTTTAGTGGATGAACTTAGAAACCGAGGGGTAATCTCATAAAAATGCGTTACTCCCTAAAATGCTATTCAGTTGCACCATGAGTGTCGACAAGTTCGGACGGTATTCCTCAGATGGATTATATTACGCGAATAACTTAAAAAGAGGTGCTGGTTTACCACAAACACCTGAAGGAGATTATGATATTAGTAATAAAAGGTTAAAAAACATAAAAGATCCCACGGATGAAAATGATGCAGTAAATTTAAAAATAGTAAAGGAAAAGATATCACCAACATTAAGACTACAAAATAACACATATGATGCAGAAAATCATAGAATTATCAACGTTGATAAACCAAATCAAAACGGTGATGCAATAAACAAAGGTTATTTGTTATCTGAATTAAAAAATACGTTAAAATTCAATGGAAAAACGTATAGTGCTAACAATAAACGTATATCCAACGTAGATGACCCTAAAGATGCAAAGGACAGCGTGAATAGACGCTATTTACATTCCTTGATACCTGAAAAGACAAAAGATGGATTTTCTTTTTATAAATTTGTTATTAATGATATAGGTTATCCAAAAACTGAAAACGATGCTGTAAATCTAAAATATATTAAAGATCATTGTATCATACGTGATGTAGGGGTTATAGATTGTTTTAATAATTGTTTAGCAAATGTTAAAGATGGTTCGGCGCCATCAGATGGTGCAACAGTGGGTCAAATGATGGAAACCTTAAAACAAGAAACATCTGGATTTGTAAAACAAAACCAAGTAGTATCGCGGAAAGGGGATGTATTTGTGCAGGGAAATGAAAAGTTTACATTACTTGAAGAAAAGAATAATGCTTGGGATGGTAAAGGAAAGAAATTATCATATATAGGTATGGGTACAGAATTCTTTGATGTTCCAGTTGTAGCACAAACTATATGTTCTAATCCATATAATGATGAACCTTACATATGTAGGTTTAAAAAAATACGTAACGTATCTCCTGGTATCAACGATTTCGATTGTGTTGTAGTTAGTCAATCTTTGATATTAGATAAACCAACTGGTGATATTTTTAATGCGGATGATAAGAAAATAGGTAATTTAAAACAAGGAAGTGATCCAAATGATGCTGCAACTGTAGGACAGGCTATAACAACTTCATTAAAGGACAATAAAGTATATACTTGTAATAATAAACGTATTACAGAACTTAAAGACCCTCAACATGTGGATAATGCTGTTACTGTTAATTTTCTTATTAAAGTTTTAGGAAATGCATTATTTGATATGTTCAATATTATTGCAACCCGTACACATTGGGGTAATTGGGTGTCTGAATCCGAGAGAGGTAATTGGATTAAAAAGGAAATTTTTAATAAATACTTTATTAACCCTAATACGCAAAAGTTTAGATCATCAGATTGGGGTGATATTGATATTTAATATAAGATCACAATAAATGATTTCATTTATGTCCAACTCGTCATAGAGGTAACACATAAGTTGAACATTGCGATTATAAAAGGACAATAATGGCGTTCCGGTACATCAGTCCATATCGAGACACTGTGAGGAAAGGAGGTGGGATCACATCTACAGCGGTTTCTCTGTTAAGTAAAGCCTTAAATCGAATTCCAGTAGGATCTGTCGTAAATAGAGCAATAGACGCTTTACCATACGAATTTCACATACCGGGAGGTTATCAGTATTGCGGACCAGGAACTAAATTGAAAAAACGACTGGAAAGAGGCGATCCAGGCATAAATAAGTTAGATCAAGCTTGTAAAGAACACGATATAGCATATTCCACATTTAGCGATACAAAAAATAGATCGATAGCTGATAAAAAGCTAGCGGATATAGCTTGGCAACGAGTAAAGTCTAGTGACGCTAGTATTGCAGAAAAAGCAGCAGCTTTAGCGGTAACAGCAGGTATGAAGGCTAAAACAGCGGTAGGAGGTGGAAAAAGGAGGAGAAAAGTAAAAAGGAGATCGGCAAAGACAAAACATGGGGGGAATATTAGAAGAAAACAACGTTCCACCAGAAAGGGTAGCAAAAAACCAACAGTATGGTCAATGGTAAAAAACGGGGCAGGTCTATACCTAAGACCGTATCGTGCATATTAAATAAAAGAAATCAATTAGTAATACCACATAAAGCGTTAACAAATATCGAATTATTTAAATACATTTCATGTTTAAAAATACCTTTTTTTCGCGGTGTCTTTATGAAAGATGCTTTACCAGTTAAAATGTGGAAAAACGAAACCGGTATTGTAAATTTAGACAATTCTGAAGGTCCTGGCACTCATTGGGTTTGTTATAAGAAATTAGGTGATAATATTTATTACTTTGATAGTTTTGGCAATTTACCACCACCTAAAGAACTCGAGCATTACTTTAAATCTGCTAAAAACATATATTACAACTATAAAAGAGAACAACCTGATAACACATTAATATGTGGCCATTTATGTTTGGAATTCCTAGCTAAAAGTATCAGTCACCATTGACATGTCATCCTATACGGTATCATTAACAGGAAAATCGTCCACTTTGCGAAGTATCCTTTTTCCAGCGTTACGCTTGCAAGAAGGAAGATTTTGGGAAGCGGCACTGTTGGATTTTACAACTTACAACTCTATTCCCAATGTTACGGAAGATAAAAATAACTTATTGCATTACTATAAAGGAAAAGATGCCAGTGGGAAGTTTACAGACTTAGAAGTTTGCAGTTTACCCACAGGTTCTTATGAAATTGATCATATTAATGAATTTTTGCAAAATAAAATGGGAAAAGACAATATAACATTAAAAGGTAATAACAATACGATGAAAGCTGAAATTAACTCCAAATATTATATAGATTTTACTCAGGAACAATCAATCGGTGAATTGTTAGGATTTCCCAAAGATAGCCCAATTTTAGAACCAAATCAAACACATTCCGGTAAACAAACTGTAACTATACTAAAAGTTAATAGTATAGATATAACTTGTAACATTATACAGGGAGCTTACAGAGATGGAGCAAATACTCATATAATACATACTTTTTACCCGAGTGTACCTCCAGGATTTAAAATTGTTGAAAAGCCACAAAACCTAGTATATCTGCCGTTGAACACCACTTTCATTTCAGACATCGTGTTGAACGTATTGGATCAAGACGGTAACTTGATAGATTTCCGAAAAGAGCCAATTACAGTTAGATTACATTTAAAATCAACACTTTAATACAAAAATCATGGGTTTATCATTTAAAAGTGGACAGCCTACGGGAAACCGCATTAGTAGCTCTTCAGCTGTGGAGGAGTTAACACGCGAGAACATTCGTTTCTTAGAAAAGATTGGTTTAAAATTAACCGATTATGGATATACTGGATATAGCGCAAGGTCCGACATTCGACGAAACACTATGGGAAAAAGAATATCACACCCACAACCCTTACACTTCATCAAAATTGAACAATAACGATGAAATTCGTATTCCTATACAACATCAAGACATTTACACACTACCATGTGAAAGTTACTTGTATATCGAAGGAAAAGTAACAAAAAAGGATGGTACTACTACTGGTACAACAGTTCCATTTATAAATAACCCTATGGCTTTCCTGTTTGATGAAATTAGATATGAAATATCAGGTGTAACAGTTGATTCCACTAAAAAAGTAGGTATTGCAACAACTTTAAAGGGGGTAACATCTATATCACCTAATGAAACCAATTTACTTCAACCGGCCGGATGGGTTTTACCTGAAAATGACACAATCACTCCGAATACAAAGGGATATTTTGATTTTCATATTCCATTACGTTTGTTGCTTGGATTTGCTGAAGATTATAGAAAAATAATATTAAATGTTAAACAAGAATTAGTTTTGTTGAGATCTTCTAACGATAAAGACATTATTAAAGCTCCAGACGGTACAACAGATGCAACTTTAGAATGGAAATTAACATTAGACAAAATTGTATGGAGAGTTCCACATGTTAAATTAGCTGACGAGCATAGAATGCTACTATTAAGGAAATTAAAGGCTGATCGTGATATTGTAATTCCTTTTAGAAGTTGGGAATTCCATGAACATCCCAGTTTACCTGCTACGGATCGACACACTTGGACTGTTAAAACATCTAATTACGTAGAACGAGCCAGGTATATTATATTTGGTTTACAAACAGGTAGGAGAGACAGTATCACAAAACATGCAGGCAAATTTGATCATTGCAACTTAAAAAATATTAAAGTTTATTTGAATTCACAGTTTTTCCCCTACGACAATTTAAATGTGTCATTCGCTAATAAAAAGTACAGTATATTATACGATATGTATGCGAGATTCCAAAATTCATATTACGGTAAAACAAATACACCTTTATTATCACCAGAAGAATACTTAGATGGTTACACAATAGTTGTAATTGATTGTTCTAAACAAAATGAATCAGTAAAATCATCAAGTGTTGACATAAAGATAGAAATGGAATTCAACGAGCCTATACCTGCAAATACAACTGCATATTGTTTAATTTTACATGATAAAATTGTCACTTACACACCTTTGACTGGAATTGTTAAAAATGTTTTATAAAAAATCGTTTTTGTAAAATTTCAATCACGGGCGCGATTATAAAAGGGGAGCGCGCAGGTCGCTCCTGATCAGTTTGTTGCCTGACATCGTATGGGTAGCATCATCTTCAATATGGCTTCGACTAGTGGTACAACAGAATGCGATATAGAAAAAGAAATTTCAGAATTTTTGGACATGAATGAACAGCAACACGGCGCAGATCAAGAAGAAGAAAAAGGTAAAAAGAAGAAATATTTGTCCAAGAGGAAGAGAAATGTGGAAGAAAATATTTCACCAAATATTTTGATGGAGGTATTTTTACGAATTTTTTATCCAATCTCTTCAAGTTTGGATAAAAGTGTTTTAATTGGAGTTATGAAATCAACAGACTATTCACCTACAGTAATTTTAACTCACGGAACAAAAATGATTTTGTTTACAGCCAATGCTTGGGAATCTTTTATGAAACACCTCCATTTGTTGGAATGTTACTTTAATAGCAACATGTTTGGCAGGAAAACAAAAGTAGGACTATTGGATTCAGACTTGGAAATTGATATTATTAAACACCGAGGTGAACATCAAATGAGATTCAGAGATACGACCAAACATGACATAAAAATTCAACTGAACAGAGAAGAATTTTTTATTTTAACATGTGCAACGGAACCGATAACAAGATATTTAAGACAGCTAGTATTCTCCAGTTCAATTATTAAAGATTATTTAACAGACACTTTGGATAAACAACCGGACGCACCAATTTTGTATGGACCTGTGGACACTTCAATATTCAACAGAATTCCTCATGAAGTTCAAATGTGGAGACAATTGGAACAATATGTGCAAGAAAAAAATAATTTTGTAAAATCGGATGAAGAAACACATTTCAGTGATGAAAAGGATCAAAGTGATGAGAATGACTACAACAAAAATGATCAGATGGAAAGTTAAGTAAAATTTTTAATTTTTTCACAACACTTTACACTTCAATTGGCAAATTTTTAATAAAAAATTCAAAATTTTGTGGGTGTAGGCCTACCGGGGATGGTGCCCACGTTAAATATACACCAACGCGCCTTCAACTGTACGGCCTGGCATAAATAAATGCCTACCGTGGTGTGGAAAACAGTTGACCTTCTGACACCATGATGGATAGACGGGTGACCTTTCAAATGGACATGGAAGAAGAAATCAAGTCCAAGCCGGGTATTATTGAATTTCAAGCTTTTCGTGGTAACGATGATCGGTTTATAATTAAAGAACTCGTATTTTACGATTTAGATAAAAATATTCCTTACACATTTTTATTTAAACCACCATGCTCTTTTTCTTCACTAACCACCAAAGCCGCAACAACAAACCGATGGACTTGGAAATATTTTCATCACATCGATTGGTATGACGGTTTTACCAGTTATTCAGACTTGTATCATATTATGCATCAATTTTCAAACAGATTTACTAATATTTACACAAAAGGACTTGAAAAGAAAAGATGGATAGAACAATTTACATCTACTCCAGTTAAAGATGTGCAAATAGATAAAAATTTTAAATTTATTGCTGAAAACATTTGTATTTGCACACAAAGTGTGGAACATGAAAGGGACAGGCACTGTGCGTTAAAAAACGCTTTAAAATTAGCGACTTACCTGCAAGATGGAGAAATCGGCGATGGTGGTGGGGGTAACGGCGATTATAAAAGCGAGGAGCAGACCGAGACCTGGCACGAGTATTACTCGAGATTCCGAGACGACAACATCTCAGAGCAAGAAGACAGCGAGGACCTCTAGAACAACCATGGCATCCAACCAGTTTCTGCAGTCTTTGGTGGAACAATTCAACGCCCACTCCAAGTCTACAATTTTGCCGGTAAAAAAATGTTCTGAACTCAAGGATGAAAAACATTATATTATACATGCACTGAAGAAAATGGAAACTACTGTCGGCGAAGCAATCTGCTGCAGTCTCAGCGAAGCACCATATACTCCGGGGGATGAAGCAAAATTCCAAATTTACCTTCCGAAGAGATTTGTCCACCTACTACAAAATGAAGATCTACGCTCCATTCAACCGGGATGTCTCTACTTGGTGTCCCACGGATGCAGCGGCAGCAACTCCACCGAGCTTACCATCCACATCGCAGACAAGCAGCAGTGTTAAAAAATAAATAATTTTTTCTTTCTTGTATCTGTTTGTATTTTTTAACTATATATATTTTTGTCATGTAATCTTGTTTGTACTGTTTTAAATAAAGATAAAAAAAAAAAAAAAAAAAAAAACACAAAAAAAGGCAACATATCAATATGTGAAACAAAAAAAAATTTTTCACATATTGATATGTTGCCTTTTTTTTTAAAAGCTCTGGGGTGACCTTGACCTTTGACCTTTGCACAAATTAAACATAAATTTTTTTTTCAAACAGCAATGTGTGTGTGTGTGTGTGTGTGTGTGTGTGTGTGTGTGTGTGTGTGTGTGTGTGTGTGTGTGTGTTTTCCCCCACCATTTCAGGTTACCAGCATACAGACTGTAAAGAAGTTCAGTTTGATTGCAACTGTCAAACAATGAGCACCCTATTTGAGCTTTGTGTAAGAAAAATTATTGAAGATCAACAGCTATTTAGCCATACTTTACGATCCAACGCTCCTCAACAAATTAAAATTTTTATCAAACAGTACAAGCTAGACAACAGAGGTTACAACACTTTTGGTTGGTACAAGTTTGGTGATGGTACAAAATTTTGTCGAAGTTGTGGAAGGGCCGCTGTATCCAACCCGGCACAATTCCTACAAGATGATGGATGTTTACAATATGGTCATGTGGCTCCAGTTTTAAGTTACCATACACCTAAAGAACTTTGCGCCATTTGTTCAATCAATATGTTTAGTTGGCAAAAATTTAACCACCTCTCATCAGACAGCGTGTAAACAACTTCCCCCCCCCCCCCCCCCCCCCCCCACTATTTCATACTACCTTCAAACGACCATGCTAATATTCATTCCGCCTTTGGACATCATACGGAAAACATCAAGATGGCTCTGACTGTAAAATGTGCAAATTATGAAGAAGTATTTGTAAGAAATCTGCAAGAATTAAACGAAATTGTTCAAGAATTTAAATCACTAATCGAACAGGGATACCGATTGAACATGCAAATTTTTGCTTGCAACACAAAATGCCCTCATGTCCCCAGGGATGACGAGCCGCCTAGGTCACCATCATCAACTTCTTCAGCCTACTCCTCTAGATCATCCATGAAGACTCAAGCCAGTCCAAACTTGGAATATTTCTCCTGACTAATATTTATATTTTGTATCCTCATTGTACTTCAATATGCATATTTTTGTATTGTAATAAAGGAATGATAAAATAAAAACAAAATAAAAAAACCTATCTTGCTACAGTATTGTAGCAAGATAGAATTTTTTTAAAACACAAATTGGATGACCTTGAACATGTTCTAACATGTTCAGGTTTTCCCCCACCACTTTTCCTATTGGATACTTGAGAGGCAGCACCAATGTGTTTCATTACATCTTTATCTTTCAAGCTGCAATCATGGATGTTCCACCACCAATATATGAGGCCGATGAAGCGGAAAGCCTGGGGAGGAGGAGATGCCAGCATGTGGATCTAGTGGAGATGATGGAAAGAAGAATGGAAGAAAAACGGATCAGGAAGGACCATATGCTAATTCAGAAAATTTTAAAATTAGATCTCTTCATAATCTTGGCCTTATTGATTGCAATCTTCTTCTACTTGGTCTACGCAGTTGTATACTGTCTAAGATGCATCGAGTGTACAGATAAAGCAGCCAAATTGCCGGTTTTCAACACTACTCTGTAAATAAAATTTTCTTTTTTTAAAACTCCAAATAGTTGACCTTGAACATGTTTCAACCTGTCTAGTTGTATCAATTACCCCCACCACCACGATTCCAAAATACTAATCCTACATGCAAGTCTGGCTTCATTTCCAACTCAGCTACGCTAAAGGTTACACTACACACAATGAAGTGGGAATTACTTGTTGACAGTATTCAATACCTAAAAGAAATCTATGAAAAATTGCATATGCGGCTTCTTCAAAATCCAGGGATGATAATAAAAATGAACTTGGAATACGACTGTCCACTCATCGACGACAGTATGGATGAAGCAGAAGGGGTAGTCCAAAATACACAAGGAACATGTTGCTGTGAAGAAAATTCTTCAACAACATCAAGCACAAGTCCAGACAGCACATATGGGGATGAAGGAGGATTTTTGTAATTTGTAAATAAAATAAAGAAAATAATTTTTTTTTAAAACTTCAAATGGTTGACCTTGAACACGTTTCAACATGTTGAGCATTGTGGATAAAAAATATTTTTTTTTCTTATGCCTATTGCTGAAAAAACAAACTCAGTTGTATAGTTTGCAAAAAAAAAAAAATTTTTCCATTTCATCCGACTACTTTACCCCCACCATCTCCTTATCCCCACCACCCTGCCGAGTACCTCAGATACACGAAGAGACTTGCTCAGTTGCTGTTCAACTCTTGTGGTGTGCACATCTCACTTTTTGCACTAAATTTACTTATATTGAGTTTAAATTTAAATATTTAACCAAATATCAAACATTTCTTAATTTTTTCGGCAAAGTTTCAAATAACAAAAAAATTTTTTTTTTCACTTTTGGTTTAATTGAAATTTCACAAGTTCGAAGATCACCTGAGAAAGAATAAAAAATAAATAAATATTTCTCAGGAAATATTTCCAATCCGAGTTACGGAGGTCCGGTAAAGGACCGGCTGGGACAAGTTGTTTGTAAAAAATAAATTTTTCTTCCTTCTGACCACTTTACCCCCACCACCTCCTTATCCCCACCACTGGGCCGGGTACCTGGGGAACCGCCTGCACCCAAGTCAGTACGTCTTCGGACGCGGTGCTGTTCGGATCGCGTGTCGTTTGTCGCAATGTCGGGTGTTTGATGAAATTATTCTTCGGCTCTAAGTCTCTCGGTGGGTAAGTAAAATATAAAAAATTATTTTTTTCAAGTGGGGCTGCTGGGACGGGTCAATGACCCCTGACGGATATATTAGGTCGAGAGTCTGATCGCTAGGGAGTAAAAAAAAAATATTTTTTTGCACTTTTGTGGTTCCTCGAGAAATTTCAATTTCTCAACAAAATTTGAGGAATCGCAAAAGTGCAAAAAAATTTTTTTCTATTCTTGCATGACCTTGACCTAATTAACGTCAGTGACGTCATCATGATGACGTCAGCGGTAATGACGTCACCATGACGTCATTTATGTGACGTCATGTGACGTCATATGACATCATTAGTGACGTCATTCGTGACGTCATTGATGACGTCATCACTGCTGACGTCATCGTGATGACGTCATGAGCCAGCCTTCCCAAAAACACACTACTCATGTGAACCTCAAAATTTGACAATTAGAAACTCATTATTACTAGAGATCGCCTCCTGATCAAAATTTGATCAAAATTTCAGTTGAACTGGACCCAAGAACTTTACATTTTATAACTGAAACATCTGTTTTTCCTGTTTTTCTGGCGGTTGTTTTTACAACAGCTGTCGAATGATTCAATCAATTCTCCTTTCTCTATAAGATTAAAATTGGAACTTTGAAAGACTGTGGGGCGTGGCCCTGGTGTCCGATGTGAATTAGAATGTGATTCTGCTCATCTACAGGACTGTAACTTTCTAACGGTATGCACGGATTTCTCCTACGATGCACACGAGCTGAGAAAAAAGGAGGAAATGAAACATGCTTGCGTATTAATATATAGATACTACAAACAAAGGAAGCTCATTTTTAAAGATATTCCACTTAATATTACACGCTTCTAGTAAAAAAATAAACTGTGATTTGAATACTCCTTAATAACAGCTGATGTATATGTCGAATGAATTAAATATTAAACTCTTGCATTTAACATGTAGCCCGTAAGTCGTTATTTGTATTTTAACCTAAAACAGGACTCATTCTCACAGACAGGCACTAAGCCTTTGCAAGAATTAATTTCACTTATCATTTTTAGCATTAAGAATATTTACTTTAGAACTGTTAAACATTGCTTGTATAAAATGTAATTATGAACAATGTAAAATAAATATGTTTTTTATTTTGATTATGGAACGATATATCGTTTATCGTCTTACTTTCCAAATGCTAAGCAACGATATGTCGTGCCTCGCCTTATGTCCGAAAAGTGCCAAGCAACCATATATCGTTGGGCCGCCGATATCGATAAGGGCGGACTTAAACGGAAATATCAGTTGTTTCGATTGTTATTTCTAAACACCGATGATTTCATCTGATTCTCCATACGATCGAGATACAAAATAGAGGCCTCTGGCACTTTTGGGTTTAACTCTTTTTTTATTTTTATATTATGCGCTCGGCTCCACCCCCTTGGAAATCCTAGCGCTTTTCGAGAGTTATATGAATAATTGCCCAGCACTTTTCAAAATTTATGTAACTGTTCTAGCACTGTAGAAAAAATATAACAACGTAACTGCAACAATGTAACAGTATATATAATTTTGTCTTCCGCTCTAAGTGTACTGTTTTTACTATTTAAAGGCTTTCAATCAGGGGAATTTCCAAATCCTTTCAAAATTTCAACAGTAATCCCAATCCATAAAAGTGGTTCAAAATCATCTACGAATATTTTAAGACAAATTTCATTACTAACAGTCGTCGATAAATTTTTAGAGAAATGCATTAAAGTCCAACTTACAAATTATTTAATTAGGGAAGGAATTATCACCGAATGCCAGTATGGTTTCAGGAAAGGGAAAAAACATCAGACGCCTTGTTTGACATTACAAAATTTATTTTAAGTAAGATAAATGACATAAACAACGTTTTGATAATGTTTTTTGACCTAGCTTTTGACTTAGTTTATACAACAATTTATTAAAGAAATTGGAAATAATTGCAGTGAAAGAAAGTGCTTTAAGCAATGATTATTTTAAAAATTGCAAACAATTTGTTACAATGAATGGAATCTGTAGTGATCAGACTAATGTAGACTAAGGTGTAATCCAGGAAAGCACTTAATGACTTATATTGTTTTTTATCTATATTAATAACATTTCTAAATTAAATATCAGGGGTAAACCATTTCTTTTTGCTGATGATACGGCTCTGGTGTCGGCTTCACTTTTCTTGTTTCAGATATAGTAAATATTTGTAAATGACATACCTTTAAGTTAAATTATAATATTAGTAAGCCATGGAAATGTTTAAAGACATACGATAATTAAAAATACTTGAAACTTAATCAAAATGTAAGAATCAGGTGTACGAGTCAAACTTGCAATATTTCGCGAAAAAAATCGATGTTTTAGAAAAAACTTTGCCCAGTTAAAACTGTTTGATAAAATTAAAAAAAAACAAATTAAAAAACCCGGAATTTAAAAATAAACTTCCTCAAATATACAAAGGAAAGTTGTACCTAATTCATTAAGATCTGTATTTAAAAGAAAATCTCTGCACTAAGAATAATACAACGAACTTTCGAAATAACAGGCCATGGAGTAAAACTGATTAAATACAGTTATACAAAAATTATTTTCTAATTATTAATTATATTGGCTAGTTATTAATTATATTAATAATTATTATTTTAGTTAAATACAGTTTATATTCTTATACATTAAACAGTTATACAGTAAATGTATATATTCTTAATTTTTATTAAATTATAATATCGTCGGTAAAACTTTATAATAAAAACACAAATGTGATTGTGAAAGTGACCAGACTTAAAATCCTACTTTATTCAGATTGTCACATACACCACTGCATTACAATCTGCTGTACAAGTAATGTCTGGTCAAGGGTACTGTCTGTTGTAAATGTCGGTATGTCCCCGTCGCGACAGGTTCAAGGTCGCCGATCTTTTCACGTGGCTGTCGAAGCGGGAACATTGTCCTGTACTTTGAAGGATTAAGCCCCGGATCCATCCGTGCCAAACAATAGCGCCCCAAAATTCTCGGCTGTGTCATCTGGCGTTAGAGTTGTTTGTAACCCACTTTCTCAATTTCCTTGAAGGTCTGCTCATTTGTCATCTTTATCTCAAAATATTTAAAATGGCAAACAAGATTTAGGCAAAATCAGTATCCTACGTTTAAACTCTAACCGCTTTTACCTTGTACTAATGGGCTTTAAAATTTAAATTAAATTTAAAATTTAAATGTATTTTATCATCTTACAAGTTTAAAGGAAAAACATCACTAAACTTTTTTACGATACCTTGCAACGGTAAAGCGTTACTAGGTTGACCACAAAAAGTGATAGATAAATATACTGTAGGTACTCTAAAAGCCAATCCATCTAATTTTGAATTAATACGTTTTCATTTATAATATTTTAATTGTAACGACAGCAGTGAACTATTCCAATAATATCACTATTGCCTATTTATTCTTATTTATTTAATATAAAATCTTTAATCGCAAATGTTTTAAAGACATTGTTTAACCATTTTTTAGGTGGATACGGAGTCCAAAAATATTTTCGTAAACATTTTCAGGACGACTTTTAGACATAATTGGAATTAAGAACGTTGATTTAACATTTGGAGACAGACGTACACAAACCATTTCTATCTCGTTATCTGAGGTTATAATTTAACATTATTTTAAAACTACTGTAGTACAGTATCACTCGTATGCTTAAATAAATCCAGTTACACGTATATTAATTGAATGTATACAACTTGATTGATTTGAATAATAATTATGTTTTTAAATATCCTCTATATGTAACAGTGTCCTCTTAACACTGTTTCAACCGGTTTCTCAACCGGTGGTACGAGAGAGCGGCCAGATACAAATTCGCCAAATCGCCAGTGGTTGGAGGGTCGACGAAAAGATACAAATTCGCCAGTTCTTGGAACTAGCGCTCATCCCCTCGGGGAACCCAGGAATGTGGCCGGTCCAGCTCTTCCTCACTGGAGTTGAGTGTTGTTCCCGACTTGAGCGAGTCCTAAGCTATATTGTTTTCTCCTTGAAAAATCGCATTAAAATAATATGAGATTTTAATGAAAAAAGTTAACTGAACACTTTATGTACATACAGGCCAATGTAAGATTGATTAGTCATTTAATTTCATGTAATTAAATAATAATCCTACATAATGAAAAATTTATTTTAAGTGTCTAGATATGAAACGACTGAACGGATCCTGGCAATTTTTGTGTAAATACTGATTACCCATGGCCCCTAAAATCTATTGATTTCCGTGAGATATTTAGAACACCCCCTTCGCTCGTCCTCTATTAACTTCCATCTTAACTCGTGGCTTAAACACTTTCATAATACAATCATTGTATAAACTACTATTATTTTACTCGTAGGTGATGCTTGAGTAACAGCTTACAACATTCCCACGGCGACATACCTACGTACGCACCCACATCATCTATAGTCTATATAACATAATATAATTAACTAATGATGAACTAGATTATAAATACTCAAAATACTCAGAATTGTTTTTGAAGATTGTTTGTCGGAACTTTGGTTTCCGATCGTTGATTTTTCTCAAGGTGACGTTTGATTGGCCGATTTACCATTCCGTTTAAATATTGCCAGGATAGGTCGTCACCGCCGGATAAACACGTACTTGAACCGGGGTCATCACCGCGCCGAGGGGCTGCGGGCGAATTCCTGGAACTGGCGAATTTGAATCTTTTCGTCGACCCTCCAACCGCTGGCGAATTTGTAACCAGCCGAGAGAGCATTACAGGTGGTACGCGAGAGACAAACGAAGAAATAAAAATTAAATACTTAAAAAATAAAAATAAACTTTCTGATCGATGTTACGCCAACTGATGTTTTGGTCAGCTCAGTTCTGTATTACAATCACAAATAAATTATACAGTACATCTGTAGGTTATCTGTGATTACAACGCATTATAGTTAGTTTGAGAGACAAAGGTAGGCCTACCAGCATATTTGCGTGGTTAAAACAATTTATTGATAACTTAGAAAAGTAAATTATATTTAAGACTTCCGTTTTCCAAGCACTTTAAATTAACGAATAATGATTTTGTGTCAATAGTAGTCATCTCAACTTAAATTATTTTAAGTTCGAGATCTAGTACCATGAACTATTTTAAGTTACGAGAGACGCTCCGCAAAAACAATTAAACATGAAGAGTGATCCCCGTGAGTGATCTTAAAAATCCCTTTGGTCATAATAGTTTGTGTTGGGTCAGTTATTTGTTCATGTATACTATTATAACTGATTAGTTAATTCTGACATTGATTCTTTCCTGAGCAAAACAGAGCAGCAAATTTCCCATCATAACAATCTTTTTTGTTGTCAATATTTATTAGTTTGGTCGTTTTGTATTTTTATTGTTTTAGCTACTTTTGTAGAAATGAAAAATAACTTTCTTATGGTGGTGTAAGTGCGTAGTTGACATATTTTTTCGATTTAACTGTATTCAAATTTGTTAATATAACATGCAGCTATAGCAGATACAAAATACATAACATTGTTTTAATTTGGTTATTTATTTAATTATGTTATATTATAATTAAATTCATGTTTTGTATAGTTTCAAACTAGAATGTTCATTCAAATTTCTGTTCACTCAATTAAATAAAAACAGTGTCAAATTATTGTTGCTGTAAAGTTGTGTTTTCTTTTTAGAACACCAATCGCTATAGGGAATCGTATTAAATAGAAAACAATATCCTAGGTTCTCTAAACCTGTATAAGAGGTAGGTTGTCGGTGGGAGGGGGTGGTAAGTATGAGTTTGGGTGGTACTCCAAAAAAATTTAAAGAGCTCAAGAGTCATCTTCACCCCAGGGCCAGTAGCCCATTGTTGCGCAGTCGGCAATGTTAACTATACGGCTTTTAATGCAAAACATGGTATTTCATTCCCCTGTTTCAGACGCCGTTTTTAAACGAATTTTCTTTAAACTTGGTAAGTGTTTATTTGAATAGTTATATTATGTCCCTCATAGCTAGAAATTTCGAAAATTTTACTAAATTTTGAAATACTAAGGAAAATGAGTTACTTTGAGACGTCACAGAGAGTAATATTTGTTAAATTATTGTTATAAATATTGTTAACATTACCGACTGCGCAACAATGGGCTACTGTCCCAGGGGTGAAGATGACTCTTAAGTGGCACGCAGACACAAATAGGTAGAGAAACAATGTATTATAGAGAATAATTTATTGCGAATATATATTGTTTACATGATTCTCTTGTATTTTGTTAGCATAAAAAAATTTTGTGCTTGAAAAGTTTAACAAAATTAAAATATATCTAGTTTTGCAGCATAGTTGTGCAATTGTGTCTACCAAGTTATTTGCTTATATGTTGATTTAAGATTCTTTAAAGAAAACATTACCGTTTTGAAGATGTGCATTAATAATTCTTAACAAGAGATTGCCTTCTACATTTACGTGAGCGTTTTTAAGACTAGAAAAACTGCAGCAATTTCTGTAGATTCATTTTTATTTTCGTAGAGTAGCTAAACTTCTTTAACAAAAGAAAAAAAGAAAAAGGTTTTGCATGGGTACCATCAGGATTTGTATTCGTACAAATATGTTATTTTTGCAACTACCGTATTTAACTCTCCATCATTTGTGTAAGGCATTTATTTTTCAGCTAATGAACAGACGTGTTTTAGTGATTTTATCACCATACGTCACTGAGTCAATTTATTACGTGAATTATTAAAATATATGTAAAATAATCATTTTCTTGTATTATAAAGACGCTTAGAGAATGTAACTATAACCTTAGAAAAGAAGCATGAAGTTTCTCTATACTGTAATCGTAAATGTATTTTTTAGTTTTCAATCATTAACTTAGCTTCACCGTTTACAGAAGAAATACAAAATATAATTTGCCATGTTTTTTTTGTTCGAAATCAAAAAATCGTTAATCAACTGGGACAGTGAAAGTTGTGGCAATAACCCCAATGACTACAAGGGTGTTTGCATTACATCACAGATAAAAGGAAACAATAATTTTAAGTTCCATATACTGTAATATACCAAAGGTCTCATTAATCTTGAGAGTAATAGGTCTTACTGTCTTCTTACTCAGATTAATATAAAACAATATACCGAATATCCATAATTCGGTTAATATTTTCAACTTATATTTTCCATGATAAGGGTTCATGAATTTTGAAGAACAAATGAATTTGGAATGAGAATTTTTAGTTGTTATTTAGTTTGATCGTAAATAAAACACTATCGTCCCCAATTTCTTTTGGGACATCAGCAGCTTCGGCGTTACCATGTTCTGATGTAGCTGAACTAATATAGGGTTTTGTAGTACTTCAAGGAGCGACACTACTCAAGAAACTACAAAATCCCGCACTCGATTAAGGCACTTTCTTAACTAATATAGGGTTTGTAATGACACTTCAGGGACATCGTGTATAATTGTACAGTATATAATTGTATCCATAAACGTATTAAAACCAAAGTTTTTAGTAACAAATAGAAATAATGAAATCTTAAGCCTTCTCATTACATTTTGTTAACTAAACATAAAACTTTGTAACTTTCTGTAAATAAATAATTGAGTTGAAACTAAGGCTTGTAATACATTCGGTTCTAGGGGAGTCGACAACTGTGAGGGAGACACACCAAAACCATGGGTATCAGATTCACTGAACCATGAAACTAACTTTTTTGTCAGGAGCTCACAAGTCCGGTTATATTCAAGCTATGCTTCGGAGTTCACAAATACAGATGTGAAATGCGGGAGACCCGAAAACGCGACGAGGGCGCTGTCTACATGGATACACACTGGAACTAAAATCCGTGTTTGTGTCTCAAATATCCGTACTTTTGAGCTCCGATGAAAAAATTAATAAAATTTATATATAAATGTTCGTCTTAGCTCACAGATAACGAATCTGCTGTCAGGTACTTATGAACTCCGGCAAACGGAGTTCACAAGTAAAACGGAGTTCACAACTCAGGTTGGGTACACATTTTGGAATTCACAAGTGTCGAAGTGCGAACACACACACACACACACACACACACACACACACACACACACACACACACACACACACACACACACACACACACACACACACACACACACACACACACACACACACACAGACAGACAGACAGACATCCACCCACAACTCAAATTCGAAAATTTTGACGAAAACAATACTTTCTCCATATACTATGGTATAGAGGGAGAAAGTAAAAGGGATTGAGGGGAGGTTACCCCCACCTCAGTGATTTATAGCTCTCCTATTGGTTAATTTTTAATGCCTTCTTTTATTTCAATGCTATTTAACAGCTGATAGTGGTGGGGGTATCTTCCCCTTCACTAGCCAACAAGTCATCTCCCAACGAAAGTGCAAGTGTATATATTATATCTTATTTCTATAAGGGTTTAGTCTGTTACGTCCCTTTTTCTCTCAACCAACTGGACCGATTTTTAAGATTGAGGTGTCATTTTAAAGCTTAGGTTATACAGCAGTGACGAATCGTAATTAAAAAGGTCATATTGTTTCGGGCTTCGCTCCTCTCGCCTTTGATTTATTTCTAGAGGGCGCTTTAAAATGTCTACCAACTGTTATTGCAAGTTCTTTAATGTGAATTGTAATTTAACAGCTGATTACCTTCAGATGAATTTTAAAAGCCAGATAGTCAACAAAAATAGATCTCTGTCACTTCATAATAAACATTCACGTAGGCTACACAGAATCATAAAATGCACAATTTGGGCACGGGCCACCTCGTATATAATATATACAGTGTGTTCATTTTTTTATATGCTCACCATTGGGATCTCGCAAACTATAAAAGTTACAGCAAAGGTCAAATTAGCAAGTAGTGCGGAATTATAAGCTGAACAAAATGATGTGTAAAAATCCCAGATATTTCTACTGGTTCGTTCACTGTGCTCGAAAAACTGTTTTTTGCTCAAAACTTCTTTTGCCTATAACTTTGTTATTTGTTAAAATACAAAAATACTTTTTAACTAAAACTTTACTGAAATTTTACGTAGATTCTGAATATTAAAATTAAAATTTTTTACTTCAAACGGTTTTTGAGATATTTCAGACAAGTTGATTATTTGTAAAGCAAGTAAGTATATTTTTCATCATCATAAAAAAGAAATAATTTTTCTGATCACGAAAATACCAAATATGGCGTATTTATTTATCATAATAATTATTTAATTATATAAAAAATGTGATTAATAAGCAACCCTGAAATGCTCTAATAATGAGGATGCTTCTAGCATGCGGTGCAACAATGGTTTAAATCAGCTGTTTTTCATTTTGTGTTTCATATTTTGTTGCTTATACATTGTTGATCAGCTGTTTACCGGCATCCGTTGTTCCCATAAAACAATGGTGTAAATCAGCTGTTACATGGGAACCGCGGATGCCGGTAAACAGCTGATCAACAATGTAAGCAACAAAATATGAAACACAAAATGAAAAACAGTTGATTTACACCATTGTTGCACCGCATGCTAGAAGCATCCTCATTATTAGAGCATTTCAGGGTTGCTTATTAATCACATTTTTTATAATTAAATAATTATTATGATAAATAAATATGCCATATTTGGTATTTTCGTGATCAGAAAAATTATTTCTTTTTTATGATGATGAAAAATATACTTACTTGCTTTACAAATAATCAACTTGTCTAAAATATCTCAAAAACCGTTTGAAGTAAAAAAAATTTTAATTTTAACATTCAGAATCTACGTAAAATTTTAGTAAAGTTTTATTTAAAAAGTAGTTTTGTATTTTAACAAATAACAAATTTATAGGCAAAAGAAGTTTTGAGCAAAAAACAGTTTTTCGAGCACATCGAACGAACCAGTAGTAATATCTGGGATTTTTACACATCATTTTGTTCAGCTTATAATTCCGCACTACTTTGCCAATTTGACCTTTGCTGTAACTTTTATAGTTTACGAGATCCCAATCGTGAGCATAAAAAAATTAACACACTGTATAGTTCAGTCACCTGAGAGGTATTGTACTCAGAGCCACTCGGGAGGTTCTCCCTGACGAAAGGAGGAATTCCCCGCAAATACAATTTGACCCTTTTCTACCTGAGGTTCGCCGCTCGGTGGAAGACACCCTGCTGGTCTAGTCACGACCCAGAGTAGCTATTGAACGTTTTTTTTTCTGTGGTCACTTGTAGAGCCCTGGACTGTTCCGCAAAACAGCCATGGGTTCCAGGCGGTATTTTACTTTTTGAAGGCATTAATTAAAATCTTTCCTTTTCCGTCCCTTTACCTTAATCTCCTTCGATTGTAAATGGCCTGTTATTTTAAATTGAATTAAAACTATAAAACGTAACATACCTACAAATAATTACACCAAATGTTTAATTTCGTTTTTATTTCGTGTATTATTTCCTCCCCCAATTTCAATGTAATTCTTTAGCACACGCTACGTAGGACATCATTAGCATCGCACTGACCTTTACAAGCGAAACCGGAACTACATCCGGAACCCCCGCAAGTTTATTTATTCAGTTAACTGCCTAATACCTACACTTGTGTGACCTCTATAAATCGTGAATAATTAAATTGAAAACAATAAAGAGGATAGCTGCAGCTGCGTGGGGCGCTCGCCGTGGCGCGTGGGAAGCGGGTCAAAGTTCAGAGGGCGCGTGTAGGTATATCGCCCTCAGCGCCGGCCGTGGCGCGCCGCCGTGCCGTGCGTGGCGCCCCTCGCTGTACATCGCCGCTACTCCCAACTCGCTACTCGCTCCTCACCCGCACTGTACTCGCTACTCGCTCCTCACCCGCACTGTACTCGCTACTCGCCAGTCGCAATGCTCGCCGTGCTACTGCAGTTCCAGGCGTCGCTCTTCCCTCCCGTGTGTGTGCTCCAGGTACAGCAACGATTTCAAGTATTTTTGTGCCACCGGTATCTGAACGTTAGGTATTAAGAGAAGTTCTCATTTCAAGTATTTTGGGGAAATCGGTAGTAAAAAACTAGAAAATAGCACAGCCTTGAGGCGAATGAGCGTAGCGAACGACCTCACCTGAAGGGCAAAAAATACCCCACGTTGGCATTGGAAAGCATGCATAGTATTACAAATGTATTTTTTGTTTAGGTACTTGTTTGTTATACATCAGCCAATATACAGGGTGTTCGTAACAACGTTCCAATAATTTTGGAGGCTATTTTACAAACTGTCCATAAACATTCTACAAAAAAGTTCCATAAACATATGTCTCAAAACGCTTCATTAAGCCGCCATTTTGTTTTTAAGCTTAATAACTTTTATTTCTACAACGGATAGTTGTATTGCGCTCATATTTTTAGCATGAACCTTTATCATAACAATGCCCATTTTCAGGAAAATAATTATTTCTTCCCCATTCGTAATTTATAATGACGGCCATTTAAAATTTTTAAACTCAAATTTCTCAAAAACAACAAAATTTGTAAAAATTTACAAGAGACAAAGAAATTGACAAATTAAATTATGTAAACATTTATAGTTCGTAAATATTCTACCACAAATAACGGAGTTATTAAGATTTTCATATGAAAATAACCTAAATTTGCATGAATTATAATGGAAAATAAATGTTTTTTTCTGCAGAAAAATCTCAATAACTCCGCTATTTTGTGGTTGGATTTTTATAAACTTGGTATCGTGTAATCTAATGAGAGCTATGCAATGTAATGTTTGGCTTATTTGATTTGTCACTAGTAAACTGTTTATGGATATATGGAAATATTTTGAACTGGGATCCTTAAAAACACATAAATTGAAAGAAGAATATTTACTGAACATTGTGTGAAAATAACATGTTTTTAAGTCTTAAGATTTTTGAATAATGTTTACCATAATAATGTCAACGACCTGACCTTGGCCTATTTATAGCTGTAAATATATCCAGTATTATGTTTCATAGCTATAAGGTGACTTGTTTTGAGTTGTTTTGAGTTAGTGATTTCTGATTTTTTTATCAATAAAAAAACTTAACCTGACCGCCGCAGCGCGCTGTTAAGTAGTGGCTTTCGTATAACAAACAAAAGAACAAGTACGTTTGTTTTTAGAAGATTCATTTTCAATGGACCAATGAAAATCACTCGTACTCTTATCAGGATCGGGATTCTGTCTTTTCCTTATTGTACCTGATTTTTGTGATTTAATTTTGCCGTCTGCTTATAAATTTATCGTATTTTGAAGATTAGCGGTTGGCCAAAGTATAAGTTAATTGTTTTATTTTAATTTCAACGTCTTAAGTAATTTTATTATTTATATGGAAATATTCTTTTCTCTATTGGTGCAATAGCAAACTCCGTACGACCCAAAAAAGTTAACATAGAGAGGTATTTGGTTTTTGACATTCGTTATCAAATGGCAAAAATGTAACTATGAATTCACTGTAATCGTTTATTTTTCTTTACTTTCATGATTAATGATTTATTACGATTTGCAATTAACATTAAACAGATAAATAATAAATGCTAATCACGAAAATAATAGCATGCAGTCTTAATTTGCATTTGGCCTAAACCCAAATTAGTTATAGGGCCTATATCAAACAATGATGTTATTTAAATTAATTTTTGATAATATGGTTGTGCGTCTCATGGTTCTGGTAGGGGGAGGGGCAACGGAAATTCTTTGGGCCCATGAGCGGCAAATTGATAAAAGCCGGCCCTGCCTACATTTGTCAAATTAATGTTTATACAGGGTGTGGCAAAAAGATCTGTCGATTTTAAAATGAAATTAACTTAAATATTTAAAGCGATAATAGGGTTTTATTACATATATTAGATTGTTGTTAATGGACATTAATAAAAATTACTCAATAATAGATGATTTTTCTCAGTTTAAGATTTGAAGAAGACGTTTTTCAAATGAGGTCTGTCTTGCTCCATGCATTCTTCCAATTTTGCACTGAAGTTGTCAAACACACTTTACCTAACATAGCAGGAGACAGTTTGGCAATATCTTGGCATTGGCTTCCTTCACGTAATCCCACGAGCCCGGTTTGTTCGTGTAAACTCTTGATTTCAACAGTCACCTACAAAAAAAAATCCCAAATGCTGAGATCTGGAGAACAAGCTCGCTATGCAATTTCCAAGAAACGTGAGATGACTCGGCCACGAAACTTCCTTCTTAAGAATGTCATCACCTCATAAGGTGTATTTGAAGCTGCTCCATCTTGCTGGAACCAAACTTTACTCTAGTTTAAGCGATTTATGTGACGTTCGCCAATTTTAAAATTGCCAACGTGTCTCCGGCAATGTTAGTGAAAATTTTGACGACTTCAGTGCAAAATTGGAAGCCTGCATGGAGCAAGACAGACATAATTTGAAAGAGGTCATATTCAAATCTTAAACAGAATAAATCCGCTTTTATTGAGTAGTTTTTATTAATTTCATTAATAACAAGCTGAAATATGCACTTTTTATCACTTTAAATGTTTAAGTTATTTTCATTTAAAAACGTCAGATATTTTTGCCGCACTCTGTATTTTGAGATTTATAAACAGACTCTTTGCATGATGCTCTAGCTATGCACTTTATTCCTTAAGTGAATTAATTTAAATTTAAATGTCAATAATTACTCTTATACTATGTATATAAAGTGTTATAATATTTTATGGATTACCTAATAATTATATTTAAACATAACACAAATGTATTAATAATTTAGTACCGGGGAGCCGAGCTTCGCTCTATAATTATGTTGTAAAATGTTGCAAAATGTTTAAAGTTACATTTAAGTTTATTAAGTGAGGGTGAGATGTCAGAGCACTCCTTCAGTCTTCCCTTTTCTATAGGTCTTTTTTTACTTCCTCCTCGAGAATATTGGGGAGGGAGAAAATTATTTAAAATGTAAACAAAGAACTCAAACTTACAATAGAGGTTTTTGAGTAGCATTTTCCTAAAATAACATTTTCAATCTATCTATAAAAATTAAAGTACGTATCTTTAAAAACGAAAGCTTTGTGAGTCGAATAGGCGCATAGACTACTGGACCGATTGACCTGAGGTTTTCTAAAACTATACTTTATTTATCAAGCAGAAAGATTGATAGGCCTATTCCTGTTATTTATAAGCTTCTGAGCTTTTCCCTACTGGCCCTGCATATGTATTGCACGTAGAAATTTAAACGTGTATACAATATAATTATAAAACTTGAAACTGGGCAAGTTTTGTTCAAATTTATTTATTTTTCAATTCAATTTATTAATATAAATAAACAGCTGTTAAAATTTATCCTTCACGGCACTGGATTATTTTGTTATTTTTGGTAATTTTACTTTTGCAAAATTATTAGACCACCTCTTTCCATTCAACCAATCTGCAGCATGTATACTTATTTAATACGCTATGGGTTTTTTGTGTTGAGAACTCCTCCTACAATTTTTAACCGATATTCAAGTTTTTGGTGTCATTGGATAGGGCTTGTTCTGTAGTTGTTTCTGCAAAAAATCGATGAAAATAAGACATAAATTAAGGGCGCTTTACACAAATTAAATGTGAGATTTTCCCATTAGAATAACATTGGGTTTGGGATGAACATTTTAAACATCTGTTAATGTACAGCTGTAAACACGTGTAGTTTTTTGGGATTACTGATATTCACAATATTGGATTGGTCGGTTGTCGTTAATTTAGAACTAAATGTTACTTTTGTATTGTATCAAAATAAGTTGCTCGATTCCGAGCAACAAGTAGACTAGTAATTCGTAAATAAAAATTACATGTGGCATTCTTACACCATTTACCATTTTTACCATTTACCATCAAAGTCATCTCTGCAGTCCTTGAAGAGAGGGAGAGTCGTCAATTCTTGCTTCCTTTCCTCCCAAACTTCCGAGATGTCTTGACAAAGTTGGGCCAGGGCTGTTGATGTTGATTTTCCTTTTCGGAACCCATGTTGCAAACCTGATATTAGACAGTTCTCTTCTAGATATTTGATTAATTGGTTGTGGATTGCTTTTTCAATGTATTTGGATAAAGTGGGCAGCACTGATACGGGTTGATAATTTGATGCTTTGGGTTTTTCTCCTTTTTTTGAATTTAGGGTAAACTAATTCTATTTTGGCTGCTTCAGGAATTTCAATTTGTTCCATGGAAGAGTTAATAATGTTTAATATGGGCGAAACTATTACTGTTTGACAATAACTGATTATTTTGTTGGATATTTGGTCGATTCCTGCAGAGTTTTTGGGTTTGAAGAAACATATCTTGAAGATCTTTGATGCTGACTTTGTGAAACTGGGTCAGGCCTTAGAGTTTAAGCCTTACTTTCCTATAACGATGTATCTGCTTATTCGTTTGTGTATATGCCTACATGGACGCTACTTACATTTTTTAACATTTTTTTAATGATCAGTATGTCAATTTTTTTGCAGACTATTTTGTACTAAGTCCACAATGTAGCTCGCTAAATGATGCCAATGATGTTGTTATTTCTAAGTCAACACTTATTACTGAGTGGTGCAGTACAAAGAAACCCTGCATGAGTGCTGAGAAGGTTCAGGACGTAACACTGTGTCTGGGCAGTAGATCCAGCAATGTCAAATCACTTATGTTCTTGGGGTTTCATTTGCAGTCCAATATTAAGTGGCAAACACACATTGATTATTTGGCTTCAATAATTGCGACGGATATTCACGATAAGATCACTAAGTGCAGTGTTTCTCCTGATGTCTTTCTATGTATTATTCCGCATACATCCATAGTTTTATGTCATATGGAACCTCAATGTGGGCTAACTGTTCTTATGCCATTGACATTGACAGAATTTTTATGTTGCAGAAAAAGGCTGTAAGATTAATGTGTGGAGTTCATAACCAAACATATTGCAAACCACTCTTGATCGCTCTTAAAATACTTACCATCATTGTTTGTCATGTCATGCTTTTTGTCAAGGACAATCTGACAAATTTAACCAAAATATCAAATGTTCACAGCTACTCCACAAGGTTTAGAGGTAATATTTCCACGTCAAGGGGCATATTTTCAGCCACTGAAAATAGCCTTTGCTATCAAGGCATAAAAAATATAATGCTTTGCCTGTTAACATAAGAAATGTCTCTAGAGCTAATTTTAAGAATGTTATAAAAACTGGTTTAACGAAAGTCTCATTGTATAAACCTGAAGAGTTTTTTTAGGTTAAGTTTTTATGTTACAAACTAACCTTAGTTTGATTTTTTGACGATTGTCATAAACATTGTTATTGTTTCAATTGACTTTAAAGCATTTCATTTCATTATAATCATATGATTTGCACCTATACTTTTCTTAAGGGCAAAAATTTGATTCATTATCTTACTATGTAATCCAAGGTTTTTCGTGTTTTGATGAAGTAAACTACCTGTTATTTTATACCCTAGAATTTATCGCTCAATACTGGGTTTCCACTCGTGCTTTTGAAGATTATGCCCAACCTCCAACACAACTAAGAAATTTTCTCGTTTTTAATACACAAACTGGCTACATGGTTAAATCATGGGACTTACGTTTCGGAAAAAATTTTATAATCAGGTGATCGCTCCAATGCATTTCTTATGGAGAAAAATGATTTTTATTAACGATTTTACTAAATATTTCGACCGTTTTGAGGGTTTTGATGAATTAAACTACCATTATTTTGTACCAAAGAACAGTTATTTTCCATCCGGAACGGTCTCCCGCTTGTACTTCGCGAAATAATTTCCAACCACAAACCCCACTACAAAACTTTCTCGTTTAATATAATAGGATATCACCATATATTTAATTGATCAACAATATCAGCCATTGGAAATTTGCTAAGTATGCAGGTCTGCTGTGACGGAGGTATTTTTTTCTGAACAACTTTCTTCTTCCTCCTAAAGGCTGAACAATAGCTGCTGTTGCATTCCAAGAAACATTAAAAACTATTTTTAATTTGGAAAGTAAGGGTCCTAACCAATGTATCTAGAATAAACCGAGGTACGGTAGGTGACACCAACAGCTGATTGAAGCTAATTGAAGCGGGTACTGCACCGTTGACGTCATGATGTTTCTCTTGACACATAAGTATTTTGCTTTGAATATTTTAAGTGCTGCACCGTTGACGTCATTGGTTTTGTTATTGTTTTTGTTGATGTCACCTACCTCCTTCTAATTCTAGATTTCTTGGTCCTAACTACAGGCATTTGAAATTTGTATGGCAAAATATCAATTAAAATGTTTTTTTTTTTTCTTTTTTTAGTAGTTCCAGACAACATTTATTAGTGATAACAAAAATTGTGTAATAACGTAAACGAAGACCTAATGGAAAATTTATGCTTTTAGAAGAAAACTATGTCTTTAAAATTCTGTATTTTTAGGCCGGTTTATGAGAATATTTGGTTGAACAGCCACACTTTTAAAAAAATCAACCACCGGTATATAAATAAACAACAAGAAATGTTTTATTTTATTGATTGGTTTTGCATACATCATTTTTACAAAGCGCATGTACATTTTATGTAATAAAATAGAGATTATGGTAGTGGTTTTACGGAGAATGTGAAGAGTATCCACTGGATTTTACTGGGAAGGATGAATTTTCATCCGTTTTAATAAACTTTTATGAAAACACAAAATTTGACTGTTTATATAGGTATAAAGAGAAATAACAAAAAACAAATCAATATAGAAATATAAAATGGACATAAACTTACAAGATATAAAATTTACTACAAGTTATTGTTATGGCAGTTTTATTCAGGTAACAAATTTTATTAGTTGCAATAATAAAACAGAAAACTTGTAATAGGCGATGACGCGATGAGTAGCACTACTGTATTGTTGTCTCTTTCCAAGGATAGCTAGTAATAGTAGAATTATTGAAATTATTTTTGTAAAATCTTGTCTATAGTGTTTTTATGTGTTTCTTGTTTGAAGATTTTTTTCTGTTCTTCTAATACACTACTGACATATAACTGGCAAAATTTTTTTTAACATTACTTTGGATAAATGGTTAAAGTAACCAAAAAAACCTGTATTTTTTCAAGTAGTTTTTTATGTCTAAAAATTAGTAATGTAAGCAAGCCATGTTTTAAAGTGGGTTAATAGTGTAACAGGTGTCATAATGTTGTGAAAAGTATAGAAACGTGAGACAGAAAGAATTTGTTTTTATTAATGAAATCATTATTTCAATTCGTGTTTCAATAGTTCAAGTACTGTGAACTCTAACCCACAAATTTGGTACCGTTTGCATTGTAGACTATTAAATGTACAATTTGTTATAATTTTTTTCCTTCCTAAATTAAATTCCATAAGTTTATATTTTGTTTAGTTCACGTCCTTCACTACTCAGAATTTGTCTGGCAGCTGGCATAGCTGAAGATCACTGTGTGTGACAGTTCAGCTGCCAAAGTTGTTGTTCGTTTAGCACCACCCGGGGAGTACGTGCAACTTTAATGGAATGCTGCGGACGCGAACAACATCACCCCCCAGTTAAAGTGCATCACCGCCCCTCTATAATATCGCTCCTCCTGAAATAAGACGAAGGGATGCACTCATTAGCGAATACACAAAGATCTTATCTGCTCCACAGCTGCCCATCCATGATTACCTACCCCAGAATGCGGGCCGATTGAGGTCTTGAAAACCACCTCTACGAACAGCCTCCCAGTTGATGGACTCGAACTTCACCATCCATACAAACTGGACTTCCTCCTGGGACGCTTTTCAAGGTCGGAACCATTTCTTGATAGATGACCCGACCGTAGCGGTAGGTGGTATGAATCTTCCTCAAAACCAGTGGACTATACTCAATCGTTTCCGCACTGGAGTGGGAAGATGTAATTATTGAAAGCACAAATGGGGAATGACACAAGACCAGTCATGCGACTGCGGAGCAGAGTATCAAACTATGGAACACATAGTCGAAGAGTGCCCACTAAGTGCCTTCCCCGAAGGATTGGCCGGTCTGCATAGCTCAAGTGAAGCTGGGCTGCAATGGCTTAGCGCCCTGGATTTAGCTCTATAAAGAGAGATCTAATTTTTTATTTTTTTATTTTAGTGTTTAGATTTTTTACTTATACTGACTCAGGTGCTCTGCACCGCAGAATTTATTTTATTATTCTTAAACCATGGTGGCTGGCTGAATGAGCCATACGATATATATATATATATATATATATATATATATATATATATATTATATATACTACTCAGAAGGAACAGTCATAAACCATTCTTTTTGTAAAGCATTTAAATCAACTGATTGAAATTATGTGATTCACTACTTTTTTCCATGTATCTATGGCAAAGTAATGTGTTACTTCTCCGAAATTAAGAAACAACTAGAGTTTCAAATAATGAGAATCCTACATGGATCCAGACTGAAAGACTAAGAGTACTGTTTCTTTTCCTATACAATATGTTGAACTATTGATTTTTACATAGTACCGTACTTTGTTACAGGATCCTAGAGGAAAGAGGCCCTTTAAGATATGGGACAGTTGGAGAAACATAAGGAAGAGTCTGGTCGTCAACAGTCTTAAAGATCTTGAGTTTCGAGGTAAACATTTTTACTTACTATCAACGGATATTATCAACAATTAAAATAGTTTCTAATAGTAATAATATGACTTTACTAGTGTACAAAATGTTCAAAATCAAATAATTTAGTTTGCATATTGAAAAAAATTTAAACGGTAATATAATAGTACGTACAAAAATAAGAATGTTTCAAAAGGGTACTCGTTTAAGAGGTTTACTTTATTATTAATAATAGTAACCCTAACAAACTTAAGGCATATACCTTTTGCTGGTTACACTATTTAAATAAAGTTTGTTAACCAAACCAGGCTGTTGCTGCTGTACTGCGTTTAGTCTTTACAGCTGTTAAACTTGAAAATCAATTATAGTAGGCACCATAAAATCCGGTTTAAAAAATTTAAATAGCTAGGAGCCGATTTAGGCCCGGTGCACACGAGCGTTTTTCGTTTGGGTTGATGCAGCTTTAGTTTGCAGCGGCGTTTTAGCAGTGCATGTACTCAAATGGAACAGTACACACGTAAACGCTAGTAAACCGGGGACGCCGCGTCGACGCAGTGTATTTTGTCGCTCGTGTGAACCGGGCCTTATATTATTACCTATCAATGTTGCAGATTTTTTTCGCTTATGTTCACAGTGGTAAACAATAGATGTCAACAGCTAGACAAATGCTGCTGACAGATGACAAACAGCTAGATGTCCAACAGGATGAGTTGGAACAAATCAGCAACACTGTTATAAATTCAGGCTTGCAATTTCATGATGCCTACTATTAATTTCCTTACCTACATTAATCAAATGGAAATATGAGCTTAAAAGGCTTGTAAGCCCTTCCATCTGGATGGATATTTGGCAATTTACTTTAGAAAAAACTTCACGCTGCGCTCTATCTAATGACACAAAAATCACTAAAATCCATTGAAAACTGTAGAAGGAATCTTGTGCATAAAAAACATGTCACGTACTAAATATGTTGAAAATATAGGTTGTATTACCTGTTTCTGTAAGCCAACATAACCATTTACAATGAACCATTTTCAAAAATACACAGTACACTAGAATCTGCTAGTGTACTATTTTTTTTCAAATGGTTTAGTCAAACCGACATATGTCGACATGAATGTGATGTTCGAACTGTAAAACTGCTGACAGATGCAGGTAATGCAACATATATTTTCATAATACTGTATTTTGCTGTATAGAGCTAGACAAAATTAATTTTAATTAAATATGTACCTGTTCTCAAACAATTATGTAATCACTAGGTCAAAGAATTAAAATCCCATATTAGGTATTCTCAGTTTGTTTGATTTCAATACTAATTCAATTTATGTTTTGTAGAATTTAAGGCAAAGTGAACCTGAATTAGGTGTTCTCAATGACCAATCCTTAATCCAATTTAATCTTACTTTATACCAATAATTATTATGTGTAAATGGTATTTAGTTACTTAACACATTTTGCTGATGACACAACTTAGAGTATAAAATCATGGAAAGGCAAAAATATCCTACAAATACAGTAGAATAATTCAATATTTTTAACTTTAAACCAAAAGTAACTTATTACACTTAGTAAATGTCGACTGCATCTTGAGAGTAGCCTAATATACTTGATAAAGGGTTGACTAAATAATAACATTGACCATGTTCCCTCTACAGCATCATCTTATAGAGTTTCAAAAAAATATTGTAATGATAAAATTTACAATAAAAAAACTAAGATTTTCATAGTACAGACTGATACTTTAGTCACTTATGAGATTTATATAGTACAGACTGATACTTTAGTAACTTATAAGATTATAGTAATGTATATGGTAAGTGTGCTGAACAGCACTTTCAAAGACTATTAATTTTACAAGAACCGTTAATATAATTCAAATTTATTAATTCAAAATACACAAAATCTTATAAAGAAATAAAAATTTTTAATTTACATGCCTCTCTGTATTTATATTTTTAGTGACAATTATTTTCAATTGTTATAAATGCTCGCAGGAAGGTCCTAAATAGACTCCAGTAGCAGGGTTATCGATTCACCTCTTGTATGATAAAACTAGGAAATAAGGAAGGAAAACATACTCTTACAATTTTACATGAAAAGCTAACAGAATTTTATAACACTACATTTTTAATACTTTCACCCAAACCCCAGGCTCACGGACACACTAAAAAATAACTCAGCTAGCACAGAACAGAAATAGAGAGGCCAGCCGAACGCAGTGCTGAAGCCATGCGGACAGCAGCTTGGCCCACAAAAGTAGTGGGGGGAACGATGAGTCACTTTAGTCCCGAGCGCCACCATCAGCTTTGAGTTCAGTTGTTTTCAGTGTTCAGTTGTTACTCAAGCCAACTCAAAATCAATATAAAAATCAGCTAAATGTTTCATTTAGCGTGAGCGAGTTGCTCACAAAAGTAGTGGCGAAAATTTCTTCACCACCTGTAATGTTAGTTGGATACGAGAGGCCCCTTTATTTCTGTTTTGTGCATGCTGAAAATAACTATTATACTAGGCGCCACAAAATTGCGAACCTGGAACACAGCTGGAAGCTGATTTACATTATTCTTACCTAGCGGTGTTCTTGGTTTTGTTTTGATTTAATTTTGCTTACGTTTGAAAAATTATTAATAAATTAATTATTAATAGATGCCAACAGCTGAGTCGGCACAAATCGTTAACCATGTTATAAATTCAGGCTCACATTTTCAAGACGTTTACTTTGGCAACAATGATCATCTTAATTATTTATCTCTTTTAAGTATCCTTCAGCCAGCTTCCCTTCTGTAAAGGGGGTTATAGTTAGAGAAAGTAGAGAAGGCAAGTTGCTGGCTGCAAGTACTTGTCCGTTGCACTTACTGCAAACTTACCTTGTCTATAGAGGTACTTTCCTCTTTAATTTAGAAAACAGACGGCAAGTGACGTAATGAAAAGTATACTTGCAGCCAACTTGCCTTCTCTACTTTCCCCTTCTATAAGGTGCTTAAGGTAACATAGTTATTGTTGATATTCACACTTTATACAGTACCTATAAAAAAATTAAAACAAATTTGTAGGGGTCGGTGAGACCATGTGTTCTGTCTGGTTGGTGTAAGTGCCAAAGCCATGGTCAGTAAAATGCAGTGAGTTTACGAGACCTAAGTTTTGGTTGAGAAAAAAGTACGGAATTTGAAAAAAATTAGTCAATGTCAATGATTAATTTTTTTAATAGTAAAGCTATCATTAAAGACTTAGAGTAGTCATGTAGGCAGAAATCAATACTATGAAAATCATTCCAACTAAAAATACTGCCCCTTAGGCCAGGGTTTTGGTTTGTGTTATTAGGAATGAAATAACGGTAAAAAATTTAAGCAAGTAAAAATATTATTTTTTTATTTTAAGCAATAGCAAGTGTAAAAAAAATATTTGAACTAAATTAAAATCTTTATGGATCAATGCAAATTCTAAATTTGTACTTGATGGCAGGCAAAGAGAAGCTAAACGTTCCTCCAAATGAGCCGGTGAGATTGGTGCTCGAGTCAGATGGAACTCAGGTGGAGGATGGGGAGTACTTCCGCACACTTCCCAACAACACTGTGATCCTACTGCTACGACAAGGCGAGCGCTGGTATCCCACCGGAGTCGACGTCATACGCACTGGTATGCACCACAACACACAATACAACACCACAAGATCATGTGCATGTTGCTTGAGCTTCTAAGTACAGTAGAGTCTTAATATATCGAACCTCAATTTTGAATTGCTCGATGTCACAAAGTTTTCCAATTCCCCTTGGACCTGCCTATCAATCTAATGCAGAGCCCGCTCTAGGATTTCTAATAGGCAAAAGTATTGATAGTTACCCACCAAAATTTTTTGTTCAGCTGTTATCACAAAGAAAATTGCGTTTAAAATGAAAATATGTTTTATTTTCAAACAAAATTTATTCTCAACTTGCAATCTATACTACTTTTAATTTGACTGCCTAGGACATAAGTTAATCTTGGAAAAAAGGAACCTACTGGGAGTTAAGGGAGCAACAAGTAAATGGTTTAGGAGTTATTTAGACCATTGACAACAGATAGTCGAGGGGCAAAGTAAAAAAAAAAAAAAAAAAAAAAAAAAAAAAACAACCGCACCATGTACCACAAATCCAGACCTCTACCAATGACAAGAGGAGTCCCACAAGGATCTATACTTGGCCCCATTCTTTTCATTTCACTCACAAATGACTTCCCCATGCTTTTCAATAATCCAGACACCAACTGCATCATGTATTCAGACGACACAACACTTTTGATAGGAAATGGATCAGAAACCTATTTACAAACACATTCTATCTCAGGTTTAAGTCTTAATTCTTGACGATTGTCAATTTCTTTATGTTATTGGACTTGCAGTGATTAAATAAATAAATAGAAATTTACTGTAAAAAAAGTACTTTAATTATTTATCTATTGCTAAGATCCGGGTTCAGACACAAAGGAAAATATCAGTGACAAGTGGGTTTGTTCTTCACCGCTGATTAGGGGCGCTTTTACCGCTGCTCGAAGACAATCTTTACTGCCAGTTGGGAGGCACTTCCTACCTTGGGGGCACTCTTTAATACAGATCAGGGTCACTCTAAGGCTGATAGGGAGCGCTTGTCTCCCCACAATGGCACCCCTTGGGCCTCAACGCCCTAAGCGGTCACTTAGTTCACCTATGTGGTAGGGTCAGCCCTAATGTAATGTTATTTCTATCTCAATACATCAAAGGATTACCTCAATATTAGGAACTTTTGTAGAACTGATGCATGCTATAAGAACCTCCACATAAAGAAATTTTGACTGCAAAACTGCGACATACCAAAGTTAAAAAAGAATAACAAAATTAATCATTGAAACTCATTCATTTTCTTTCGTGTTGCAGCCTGTCAATCTACAGACGTTGCCTAGCCCCATGTCTATGCTCCTCTGTGTTCGCAGTGCTGTTCTTGTTTCCCGCTTTTGCATTTAATTTATTGTGTTAGTGTTGTTAAATTCTTTACAAAAGTGTTGGTTGGTCCGTTTGCATTTTGTGCGAATGCATTTTGTATTATTCTACTGAGTATGAATTTTAAAAACCCCTGTTTACTACATGTATAAGAGGACAGTAAAGACATCTTCTAGTCCCGCTCTATGCTTGTTTGTGAGTTTGCAGCACTTTTAATTTGTTCGGTCGCCATTTATAGTTTTCGTCCTGATCAGTTTGTGACAAAAACACCATAGAAGAGTTTATAATGTTACAATTAACGGTTATTCTTTTGTGTAATGGCAAAATGTAAGTCATCTAATCACAGGAAAACCATATTTATTGCTCAATTGCTAGACATATTGGAAACAAGCAATGGTTGGTGGTCATATGAACCTCAGTTTATCTAAGATTGTCAAAAATTAACGATATAACGAACCTCAGTATATCAAAGACCTTGATACTACGAATTTTTCACATTACCCCTTCAGGTTCGATATATCAAGGTTCCAAAGTATTAAAAATTATTCAAGTTTCACAACTTTGGACTGCATTGGTTAACTAAGGAACCAAGAATATAAAACCCAAGGTGATGGTTTGGCTATCTCCCAAGAATAATTATTCGTATCGAATTTGAAATTTAGACAATACATGCTCCATACCTTGAATATCTGGTGCAATGAATTAGGATTGCTTTCCTACATCTAGTTTATTAAACACTCTAAGCCCAGGCAGCAGCCGTAGCTCAGTGGTAGAGCTCTCGTTTATCACCCAGCAGGTCAGGGTTCAACTCTCAGCTCGGGAACAAAAGATCGTTCGGCCGCTCTTGTGGTCTGGAAGGTTAAGCCGATGTTAAGCCGGTGGTCCACTTGCATAGAAAAAATGTGCAGGCCTTCAACAAAAAAGTGCAGGCCTTTCAGACAACGAGAACTGTCTGTTAATTGCTAATCTCCCTCCATTAAAAGCCATATGATATATTATTTAGTGCTGCAAAGTAAAATTATTAAAACAAACAAAATTATACAGCTATGAAATTGAAAATGCAGGGTAAGAAAAGTGGTAGAATTGATTTACTTATCTTGTGTCTCTTACATGCAGCAAGGGATAATGACGAGTAAATTGGTTTAAAACTCGGCTATGTAATGAGAAGTATATGGTCAATGGTAAAAAAAAAGGTTAAAACGATTTCCAAGAAAATTTTATTTGCAAAGTTATCCTTTTTAGAATTCCTCAACTTGTTAGACATTGTTTGTGTCCTCATACAGAGTGAAAATATGTATTCATTGGAAGTGAATGCAATAAGAAATAAATAATTTCCACAATAACATGACACTTAGTTTATCTGAGTAATATACTCTTGCACTATCCAATGCTGCCTGCTATATTTGGGCAAAATCTGGGACTATATAAAAGTTGTAGTATACACCTGTACTAATGTTGCATACTAATAATCTTACTATTTAAAGCTAATTAGGATTATTTCTTGAAGCTTGTTTCCCAAATTTGGTAGAAGGTTCCTTTTCCCCCTTAACATAAAAAAGACATACTCTGCACTCTCTATTCACTACATATTGCAAAACTGTTTCTTAATATATTTTAAAAATATCATCTGGTATGGTATTTGGCAACACATTGTATGTTGTTTTTAAACCAGTCCTATATGATGTAAATAGTAACTGTGACTTAGGGCCGGTTTCTCTATAAACGTTTAAACCACACACAACGTTTAACTGAAAGTTTAATCTACGCTTCTGTTTCTCCACTGCTCTTTGGGAGTTTAACTTTGATTAAAAGTTAAACCACATTCTCAGGTGGTTTAAACCCAGAGTAACGTTTAACTTCGTATGATTTTTCTGCACTAACAACATAACCTAAAATACACTGTTCTGTTGTTTGCGCCGCAAGTACTAAAAAACTTGGAAATGGAAGAAATATTTGATATTTTTAATGATGCTGATGAAGAAGAATTAGAGATACGGTGTCCTATCACACGTGCACCAAGGAGAATTCGTGAAAGACCAGACAATTTTGAAAAGTGGAATGATGCTGAATTTTTTGTGAGGTTTAGAATGGGTAAGAACACGGCTGTTAGGGTTTTAGATATTATAAGAGAACAAATTACACCGAAGAAAGTTAACAATCAAACTGTGTCATCTGAAGTAAAGTTTTTTACTGCTTTAAGATTCTATGCCTGTGGAGGATTTCTATTAAATGTGGGAGATCATAGTGGTGTTCACTATTCAACAACCAGTAAAATTGTAAAAGAAGTTTCACACTGCATAGCTCGGCTCTGTCCTCAAGTAATTTCATTACCGTATGCAGTTGAAGAAATGAATAAATTGAAGCATGGTTTCTACCAAAAGAGCAAATTCCCTAACTGCATAGGCGCTATTGACTGCACCCATGTCAAAATTCAGTCAGTCGGTGGCGAGCTTGCTGAATACTATCGTAATAGGAAAGGTATATTTTCCATAAATGTACAGGCCATCTGTGATTCCTCACTGACTTTCAAGAATATTGTAGCGAGGTGGCCAGGATCAACCCACGACTGTCATATATTTAACTCATCAAGAGTTAAAAAAGACTTTGAGAATGGTGTATATGGCAATAGTGTCCTAGTAGGTGATAGTGGGTATGCATGTTCAAATTATTTAATAACCCCGCTGGAAGTTGTAGAGTTGCCAGAAGAACGACTCTTCCAGGAAGCACAAGTGCGTACAAGAAACCCAATCGAAAGATGTTTTGGTGTTTGGAAGAGGAGGTTTCCGGGATTAGCATTGGGGTTGCGTCTGAAAGAGGATAGGATCCAGAGTGTGATTGTTGCAACAGCAGTTCTTCACAACATTTGTACAAGCTGCAATGAAGACACTCCACCAGTTACTGAAGAAGCTGCAGCTGCTATCGCTGTATTAGACAACATACCCCAAGTTGAACAAAGGCGACGTCGATATCTTGTAGATCAGTTAATTACTCGCAACAAACTAATCAATGAGTATTTTAGAAGCATGGTTTGAATAAATTTACTATTGTAGGGTTCATTTGAGAATCAATAGGGTAAGTTGATTGTATAAAGAGCTCTTCAACGTTCTGTCTCAATTTTTACTGTGTTGTGACAATGATAAATTTGTAATAAAAATATTTTCTAGAATATGGTGGCATTTTTTCCTACCTTGCCTAGACAAATAACAAACTTTCTTTTAAAAAACTAAAAAAAAAACTTTATTCCAAGTAGTTTTAAACGGTAAATTTTTTAAAGAAGTAAATTGTGAGAGATCTCATCTCAGTAAAATAAATTAAGGTAAGGCTAAGATACTTAGTTTTGGACGGCGGATAAAAATATGTAAACAGTGTCATGAGTAGAACTATAGTTTTGCAAAACACTTTTAATAATGTAGTGCTTGCAAAAATCCAAAAACAAACATGAGCCTACTGCAAGGTAAACCACAATTTTATCAACTATAAAACATTCTCGACCCGACGTTCGGGCACAAAGTCTGACCCGACGTCTCGTCCAACATGTTTGACAGTCTGTTGGATGTTCGGTCGGGGGTGTGTCAGGACCAGCAGTGTTTTCACTCAATTTGTCAGGCCCTGATTTTGGGTCCAACGTTGGGCCCGACGTCAGGTCGAGCATGTTCGATAGTGTGTAGACCCCTTAAGCCGACCTATTTATAAGGTTGTAAAATTGATATATTATTAATATCAGGGTGGAGAAAAAACACGATCAGAATTAAAGACAAACACAGTTTATTTTTCTTGTAATGTCGAAACAGCTTAATTTAACGAACAAGTCTAAAAATATTTAAGTTAGGCTACAATGTGCTATATGCATCAGATAACGTAAACTAAACATAACCGGTACTACAAGGCAGTGGTTTAGAGTAAGGTGGACAACTCCGCTTAATATGGAAGTTCCGTGGATGATTAAATAACATCCAAGTAGGTATGAGGCTGCAACTTAAATATACCTATGTCTATTAAAATTATATAAATATAAGATTTACACACATATGCGCTTCTGTAATTAGATATTGCGTTCAATGAATGTTTAGGTCCACTCACAGGTCACAACCACAAAGTTAGGACCTATCACTGAACAAGAATCATGCCTATTTCGCACTAGCTTGTTTCGAATGAAGTTCTTGTTCTGCAATTTTCACTTGGAGTTTTAAAAGCTTCATTTCTTCTTGGTGTTTTTCCAACATACATTTCACTCGAATCTCGTGTTCTGTTAGTTGAAACTTTTGCTGGTCGAGAAAAACTTGCCGCTGCAACTCAAGCAGTTCTGTTTTTGCTTTAGCCAGAATCTCCATTTTCTTCCCTGCAACTGATGTCTCAAATGTCGATTTCTTCTTTTTTTCCACCTTAAGGGAGGAGGACACTGGCCTAGTCAAGTCTTTGACACTATATTTACTGTCAAACCCTTGATCCTTTTCAATGTTGGGTTTGGTAGATGATGAACTTGGTTTTGTGATGTCTTGTTTCAAAGTAGATCCCGTGACACATGTATCCTTAGCTAAAGGCCTATACATTAAAGAGCCATTTTGGCTTAGCTTGCCTACACTGTCTGAGTCCATTTCACTTTCATGTCCTATTTCTTCCTCATACACTACTAGGCCAATACCTAAATTTTCGTTGTCAAATGAATATGATTCAATATCTGTAGGGTTCTCGACCTCTACATTATCACAGTCATAAACAGACAAATTACCTTGTATAGGTAGATCTCCCAGGATTTCTTTTACCTTTATGTCGGTTTTGGTAATTAGACCTGGTAGATTAGGTCCACCACCAGTCCCACGGACGTATTTCTTTTCGTTGGCCCACGCTTTCTTGGATACCTTTTTGATGTTTTCATATTTTCCTTTAAGCGCTCTCCACTCTCTGTAATATATTCCACTTTGTCTGTTGAATTGCGCTTCTATATCTTTCCAAACAGCATCCTTCTCCCTCTGCGTAGTTTGATCTGTCTTCTTACACTCCAGAATGTATTTCTTCATACTTACAAGTTCCAACAACAAATCTATTTCTGATTGTTTAAAGTTCTTACTTCTTTTAGAGTTTTCTTTCTCGTCTTTTACGTTTGTTTCATGAACAACACTTTGTATTTGATTTTCAGTCATATTGATCACTGATTACTATTAATAATTAAATACAAATAAAACTGTGAAGCTCTTAACTTAACCTCAAACGTGGAGAAACAATCACAATTACGTTTATTAAACAGACAAAAATATGCGAAAACAAAACAACAGGGCAGCCAACATTCTCGTTCGATGGTTTAACTTAAACTTTTGGCTAAATTGTATGGAGAAAGCGATTGAAGGTTTAAAAGACGGTGTATATTTAAACGCGTTTAAGTTAAACGCTACTTGGAGAAACCGGCCCTTAGGAGGTAAAATATTAAGCTAGTTACCTTATTTTGAAACTGATAAAATTCAATTTCTGTTTCAGCCATCTCAGCGATCCCAAAGATCGTATGTGAAACAATTCATGCGCTGGAACTGCAGAATGAAACTCCCTCTTGGAAGATCATGGACAACAAGGGTCGAGTCACGGTCGTCCTACACTGGGACCAGCGACAGCAAGGCAGCAGCAAGAGTGAGCCAGGCACAGCCGCGTCGAGCGGTACGGCGACACCCAAGAAGCAATCTAGTCTGGTGATACAGACCAGCGTTGACTCAAGCGGGAAGAAGGAGACGTTGATCAACGATGTGTATCCGCCACGCTACACGGCCAGTCCTCAGATCACGGTCATCAACCATGACGATGTCTCCGCGTCCAGTTCCTACCACCACCCGCGCCTCACCAAGCAAGGCACGTCATCGTTCGAGAGCTCGACGATACACGTCCACACGCCCGAGTGCGCCAACCACGCTCACCAGCCCTCCGTGTCGCGGAGCGGCTCTCCCAACAACAACACCAGCGAGTGCGACTTCCACTGCTGCGCTTTGCACGAGGAGGGGCGCAAGATCGCAGTGCACAAGTCGGTGGCAACCTCGCCTATTCAGGATTCGCTGTCGACGTCGCCCCAACAGCACCCGTCGTCCATGTCGGACGGCTCGCGCAGGGCTGCCGGAGTGCCTAAAGGTCACGTTCGTTTTTTAGATGTCGAGGGCGGTCATCGACACGCCCCGACTGACCATGAAAGTTCCGAGTCCGAAACGGAAAACACGGTCATAGAAGACGAAGCCGTTACCACCGAAAAGTTTTTACTTTTGATAGACCAGCTATCGGTAGATCAGAAGAGACACCTGACAATTAAAGATATCGGTATAATTTTGGAAAGGTTGAGTTCCAAAATCCTCGACGTAGAGAGATTAGACAGAGAGAGCGAGAGTGATGACTGCTACAACTGGACGATTAAGGCGACAATCCGAGGAGACGTTCTGCGGGAGCTCGGAGTCATCTACAACGGGAACTACTACGCGATATCGGAACATCCCGGCTACAAGGAGGAGTCCGAGGAGACGAGAGAGGATGTCGAGGAGGAGGAGGAGGAGGACGATAGACTGTAACTAGGCGGCGTGTTTAGTTTAGTTTGTTTTAATAACAAAGTTAAATTTCCAGTGGTTTAATATATTAAAAACATAGGATTTTTATAGATTTTTAGTGTCTAAAGGGTGCTCATAACGCCTGTTGAAAATTTATTGTGTTAACTCGGTGGTGAACGTTATAGTGAATTCGAAACGCCCGTATATTTCTTCCACATCCCATTACCGTATCCCCTAAACTAGAAGAACGAAGGCAATCACGTGTTTTAAACCAAAAACTCCACTGTATACTAGTTTTTTTAAAGTATTACGTGCGTCGTGTATAAAACCGTTTTGTTGTTATCATGCGTGTTTACGATTCGAACCTAAAGTGACACGGTTATGTAAACTTAATATTTTTAAAAACCGAACTTTTCCTGAAATGACAGGGATACTATGGGCGAGTTAGCTTCCACTGCGTCGTGCGTTCGACGTCTATGGACCGAAGACATCGGCTGTGTCGTGTCTGAGCTCGACCGCTGCAATGGGTGGACTTTAAATTTATTCACCTTTTTCAATTCAGTGAGCCATCTGTGTTTTTACGACTTTCCTCCATTTATTACGACTTTAGATACATTCGAGCAATAGTATACTATAAATAGTTGTTTTATTATATGTTGATAATTAGTTGGTAAATCAGATTTAAGGTTGTGCTCTGTTGGGGTGGAGAGTTCTTCTAAACTAGAGTCGGGGCCTGAGGTCGCAAGATACTGAGGCTGTGAGGCAATGTGCCAAAACATTACTAGAGTAACAACTCAACCTGTTATTTTTTCAAAACTTTTTTTACTATTGAAAAACAAGCATTAAAGTAAAACATGGAAGTTTTAAGAAAACATAATTATTACTGCTGAACTGAAATCCCCCCCTGCTTTGATAAATATATTTGAGGTAAAAAACTTTGAATAATGCTGGCAAAGTTTCATTTGATTTATTAAGGATTGTAAGTGATTAATTGTGGTTTTCTTTCTAAATGAAAACCAAACTATTACCACTACACTATGTGTAATTTCCCATTAATTTTTTATTTTTATTTTCCTTGTTTAAAAATTCTAATATATGAAAATGTGTAAGAGTATGAGTAAATACTTAAATATCCAGTAAAAGGGCTTGATAATATTGAATTATAACCCTGTAGCTTAATGTTGAACATAAAATACTATATAAAATAAAAATTGAATATATCAAACTATTTAAAAAAAAAGTAGATAAACAAATAGCAAAAAATCTCATTTATGTTATAAATATATCTTTACCAACCGTATAAAGAATTTAAAAATATTCTTAGTCAACAATTGAAAATGGTGTAACATTAATAATTGAAAATGGAGGAACAAAAACCAATACTTGTTGTTATACGTAAAATTGTAAATGTTTTACTTGCTAACAGGGGAGGAGTTCTTTTTTTTAATTGTACATCCACACTTACATTATCTTTTACTTCGTAGTGAATTTACTTTACACAATGAGAAAACAGATGATGCAACAAACACTTAATTTTATATTTGTGCTTTAAGTTTTTATCCTGACTATTACCTAATAAGGAGTAAAACTGTATTATTCTTGACAAATAGGGACCCAATAATACTTTTTCTATTTCAATATTTTATAAATAATGTTTAATTACCCATACATTACTTCCATACAAAAAAAGATAGCTATTAGAATAATTAGTATTTTTACATGAATATTATTCGTTTATAGGCTAAAGCTTTTATTTATTAAAGCTTTTTATTTAACAAATAAATAATATTTGGTTTAAAAATTACGTTTTATAAGTTACATTAGGATTGTGCAGTAGTCATATCAGGAAGAGTTCTCCCACCTCCAAACATACGAGCATTGAAGGCGAATCATTCTAAAACAAGAAAGTAGGCTCAAAGATTTTAACACTGCCGTAGCGTACTGCAGTTGTCTGAGCATTGTTTAAGTTTTTGTCAAGTTAAGTTCTACTTATGTAACCATGATCTATTTTTACTGTAAGCCACATTCTCTTGAACAAAATTAACACACCATTAAAATTAGCCTTTTTCATTCCATTACCAACAAGAACTGTTATGGACACATTGTTTAATCGGAACATTGAAGTATTTGTATTCATATCCTAAGCAAAATACTTTCGTTACCTTCATATTTTTCACTGATCATACCATATCACAATAATCTGATGGTGCGTTCATTTTGACCATGAGAGTGTTATTGTAAGATACTTTTTCCCTTTGGAATTGCTTAAGACTTCTCAACAGCTTTTTTAAGTGAATAACAAACATATTTAACATTTATTAATGAAATATTGGAATAGAGAAATTAAGTGCCAGCCTTTAAGTGAGTCAGCTTAATAGATATTAGAAAATTTTCATTACTTAGTTAAATAAAAATCAATGTTTTTTACAGAAATTTAAGCATACACACTTAAAGGCAGTGCCAAAATAGTACAACTTCTAATAGAAAATGTGTGACATGACATAGTTTGTTTAATCCATGCTACACTTTCACTGAGATTACGTTAAATCTGATGATTTATCATCGTAAAAACCCTCAAGGTATTGCAGATGATTGTATAATATTAATTTTAAATAGTATATTTCAGTATACTTCAAAGACCGAATCTGAAAATTGTTCTCACATTAACAACTTTGTGTTACCGTGCAAGCATAATGTAATAATAGTACTTTTTTACAGATATAGCATTTTAGCCATAAAATATCGTACAGTCGAAAGGCTATGAAAAGCACACCAAAAATTATACAATTACGTTTAGAAAAATAGTTTACTGAGAACATGATTCAGAAAGGTGGTTGTGATAAATTTTCAATTATTTCCACCGTTTTCCTTTTGACAAGACAAGGGGTAGCATAGAACAAGTCTTAAAGCACAAAAATTGAGTGTTAACGTAAATTTGTTTGATAGTGCTCTAAAATAATAAACCTAGTTAGCATATGGAAGGACTCAATTTATAAATGTTGATATTGTATTGTGTAGTGAACTGTATGGCTTCAGTTAATTTGGCGTGAGTGCGATCTGTATGTCATAGCTCAATCATTTTCCTACTTTACGCTATTTGTGCCAAACTTATTTTGTGCCAACTCGTTGCCACTTTGGTGTATTCATAGTTTTATTAAAGTATAAATATGTATAGTATTTGGTACTAAGTTAGGCAAAAGTAAATACAAATTCATGATTTCGGCAAATGCCTGCTTCGGTCCAGAGTGACTGCCATTTACAATACGGATTTTAATAATAAAAAAAAAAAATTAATTTAGTTATATACTTTTTATGATGTATCAGTTTAAGTAAAGAGGAATGGAAAAAAGGATTGAATTGGTTGTGCATGTTCTAGCCTCGTTCGCAATTTAGACGATTGGGTAAACTGGATCTCGATAGCTAAGGTTGTCTCAAGTCATTCCTACGATAGCTAAGGATGTCTGTAATGTAATTAACCTTTCCCTTTAAAAATTTTGTTGAGGGAAGCGTCAAATGCAATAAAAAACCAATCCATGATTAAACTAACGTTTTAAGCATACTATGTAATATTGAGTCTAAAAGCCAACAATTGACAAT
Source organism: Neoaliturus tenellus (assembly GCA_030545055.2). Taxonomy (NCBI): domain Eukaryota; kingdom Metazoa; phylum Arthropoda; class Insecta; order Hemiptera; family Cicadellidae; genus Neoaliturus; species Neoaliturus tenellus. The sequence goes on from CM061532.1 coordinate 60,185,490, forward strand.
TTATCCAACCTAAAAAGAAATATTTCATTGCCTACTTGTTAAATGAACAACCTGGCAGAAATTTATGGTTTATTCAATGACTTTAGTACGTTCAATGTGTTTACACCAAACCTAGTATATTTTAAAGCCTGATTTTAGACAGTAAATTGTTTATGAGATTGAATTTAAACTACTCATAAAAATATCAGTAAACAGAATGTATGATTGTAATGTTAAATGTTGGTGGCAGCATAAAAAAAATAAATCAGCATCTCATATTTATTTACAATATTAAATATTATACAGGGTGTCTCACGTAAGGTGTCTCAAATCGATTACAGATCAACAGTTTGTCCTACAATCTTGAAATAAAATCACTTCCCACTAAATTGACCCCAAGGAATAATTTAAAAATATTTTTAACGTTGTATAAATACAGGGTGTCCCAAAAACTGGGGGTCACAGGTTCGAATCTCGGAAATTTCAAATACAAACATATGTCATACTATACATCATTAGAAAGGTCTATTTAATACAAACATTTTGGTGGAAACAGAATTTTGTTATCTTTATTCGTTTCAAAATGGCGTCCATTTTTGTAGCAAAAATCAAAATTTACGGAATACCCTGTAATTTTTTTATTATTTGTCATAAATGACTTCTGATTCAAAATACTTATTTGAAATAAGCAAAGCTTTACAATGATATGTCACAAGACAAAATTTATAAAAAAACTAAAATTTCAAAAATTTTATATTTTTTAAAATTTTTACATAAACAAAACTCAAAAATTTTAAATACAAACACATGTTTTTTTGCACATCATATTAAAGCTCTCGTTAAACTGAACAACTTTGTAATTTACACTAATGAGGTATCTCTTTTGGTTTTGTAGTAAGAACGTAAAAATGTCATTTTCCCATTTAACTTGCATGTTAATTAATCAGGACAGGATAGTATGGCAGTCCTTCTTCCATTGTTGCCATACCATTAAATTAACATGCAAGTTAAATGGGAAAATGACATTTTTACGTTATTACTACAAAACCAAAAGAGATACGGCATTAGTGTAAATTACAAAGTTGTTCAGTTTAACGAGAGCTTTAATATGATGTACAAAAAGACATGTGTTTGTATTTAAAATTTTTGAGTTTTGTTTATGTAAGAATTTTTAAAAATATTAAATTTTTGAAATTTTAGTTTTTTTATAAATTTTGTCTTGTGACATATCATTGTAAAGCTTAGCTTATTTCAAATAAGTATTTTGAATCAGAAGTCATTTATGACAAATAATAAAAGAATTACAGGGTATTCCGTAAATTTTGATTTTTGCTACAAAAATGGACGCCATTTTGAAACGAATAAAGATAACAAAATTCTGTTTCCACCAAAATGTTTGTATTAAATAGACCTTTCTAATGATGTATAATATGACATATGTTTGTATTTGAAATGTCCGAGATTTGAACCTGTGACCCCCAGTTTTTGGGACACCCTGTATTTATACAACGTTAAAAATATTTTTAAATTATTCCTTGGGGTCAATTTAGTGGGAAATGATTTTATTTCAAGATTGTAGGACAAAATGTTGATCTGTAATCGATTTGAGACACCTTACGTGAGACACCCTGTATAAAATTAAAAATTATAGCATTTGTTTTTGAAATTCTTAGAGGTATTATATACTTATTACTAATCTTTTTGCTGAATCAAACCAGATTTTGTCGCAAAAAAAGTCCTTATTAAACTATATTGGAGAATTAATTTACTAGAAAATGGAAAAAGAGAAATTAAGCAGGTTTATTTTACTAAAATTAAATTATGGGTTAAGGGTCAGAAAAGAAACACCCAATTAATGGCAAACAAATAGCATAGTAAAGCATCTAGCAAACTAACCATTTCCCACTTGGAAAATTAGGTGTTCCCAATGGCTGAGGGGTAGCGCAGGCGCTACGACACTCGCTTTAGATCCAATCATACATTTCATTTTGTAATATGTACTTCGAATCCGAAGAATCAAGGTAGGGTTAACTAAGCCTATATCACTAACATTTCTGTTGCGCTAATACAATGTGAAAGTTAATTCCTTGGAAATTACGGGTTTATCAAAGAAATCACGGTGGAGAAATCATTTTAGAATTCTTGCGCAGTTTTTGTAATTTACGTGAGTGGTGAATGTCAAACGAATGAGTGTGGGCTTTTTTACTTCCAATTATTTTTCCGTACGGTGTTTTCGTGGAGTTTCCGTTAACCTCTCTTCGACAGCCTACATCAATAAACCAATCGTGATGACCGTATTGAGCCGTGTTTAGATTCTTGTTAAGTTTTATGTGACTTATTACATCTATATATAAAGGTTTACACGTTTGATTTACAGATATAGGCGTTACGTTTTACATTAAGGCCTGTAAAATTGTAAAGCTCAAAACAGTGTAAATTAAGTCTCATTATCTGACAATCGCTCAGATGTGGGCACCTTTATTGAACTGTTCTGTAAATATTTATACGAGTTGTAAGTTTATTTGTGTGGTCGGGGCCGCAGCACACGGCCTTCTCTGTTAATGTTGTCTGTATTGCAGACGCCGATGTGCACGGCAGCGGAAAACATCTGGACATTTACTACCAGAAATCTCATTTGTTACAACATTTTGTTGCCCTTTCTTTGTGTGTTGTTTTTACCTAAAATTTGTTGACCATTTGATGATTTGAATCCATGTTAAAATGTAAAAACTACAGTATATTACTTTTTTTTAATAAAGTCTTTGAAGTTGCAAACTAAACCAGTTTTTCTCTAGATTAACAATGCCCATCGGTGCTTACTTTCACAACTTTTAATTTTAACTCTACTTTTACTCTAACTTTCTTATAGTTATGAAATAATAAAGATAATGTTGTGTTTATAATTCAAATATATAATATGATAAAATACACATTGTTTAACTTTTATTGTTTACAATGATGAATTTGTTACCCAGTTATTTGTACTTTAAGCACTTTTATATCAGCTTCTTATAGTTCTATTGTATGACTTTTTCAATTTTTGACTGTGATTGTGTCAAATTTTGGCATTAATTTTCAGGTTTTGCAATTGATTATATAATGTCATATTCAAGTTTTTAATTTAATGCCTTAAAATATTTATTTTATAAATAAAAAATAAAAAGTTCAAGAAAAAACATTTTTTATAAGAACCTTTTTTGTGAATTCATTCACAAATTTCTATTTATTTCACTCAAAATACAAAATATCCCGATGTTTTCCACAGAGCAGATGTAGAAATGATTGTAAATTATTAGAAAATGCATAAAACCTTTTGTTAAATTAATTATGTTATCCTTATGTATTCTATTTACCTGTTGTTATTTTGCTCTCGCTCATAACAGATAAGTTTTTAACCGAATTGTAAAATAGGTTTTGTTACAGAGTGTCGGACAGGATGTAAAGCTCAACCGTGTTTTTTTGTTTGTAGAGTAACATCGGTTGATGAGTGTTTCAGTTATTCGATTCGCCCGCGCTGGGCTTATTGTAATATATTGTTCTCTTTCTAAATTCGTACTTAGACCCGTACCGGGAAACGTGGGTAAACTCACAGTCATCAGTTATTAGTGAATTAAATATTTTCATTTTTCTGAGAAAGCGAAATCATATTGAATCACTTATAAAAGAAACAACACTTTCACTAATAATTTTGTAAGTGGTAATAATGTCTATGTATAAAAAATTGTAATTTTTATCTGGTGCTGGTTGGATTAAGTGGTAACTAGTTTGATCTAACAGTGCCAACAGATAGCTAAGTACATAGATATTTTCACCTATCCCCTCGACTATGGAGATAATCAGCTGATGACTACGGGTCCCACGCTGCCGGCACGGTGACGGCTTGGCGGACGGACGGACGGACATCGGAATGACATCGGAATAGCGACGCCCATGCTAATCTCCACTGCCAGTTCTAACAGCGATCGTAATTCGTTCAACCGTTTGTTCGTTCTGTAAGTGCGAGAACGTTTTTATCGGCCGGAGGGGCAGTCATACACTCGATTAATATTAATACAAATAGGTAGATTTTAAGTAAAGTTAATCCGATGTGAAATCACGCATTGTGATTTACACTATGACGACTAATTATATTTGTTCGTTATTATAAAGCAAATTATATTTCATTTTCAAAAAAAAACTTATAAAAGAGATGTGTTGTTTACATTTTTTACCCACTGTACCATACCTATTTTGTTTTCTGAAAGAATTGTTTTGGATTCAAGTAAGTAGCAAACATTTCTGGTATCACTTTTGATAACACCAAGCTTTTCATATTTTTACATAACATTTTTTATTTGTACAATAGTTGAAGTAGAAATGTGTGGATAACATTTTATTTTATTTTAGACTTGATTTGCGACTTTTTTTCACATAACTTTGAAACAATTGTTTTACACAACTTATTTGTTTCAGCATTTCTTTACAATGTTTAGAGATTTTTATTGTTCTTGGAAATGTGTTTTAAGATCTTAAAAGCAGCTTTTCAAAGTAGATTTACTATTAAATAAATTTAATATGTCGTTTTTTACTAAAATTGTTTGTTAGTTGGGCTTTATGTCAAAGTGCCGTTGCATATTAAGTGTAACTTGTATAGGTGTCGTCAAAGATCTTTGCTTCTCAGTTTTTACTGACATAATCACCAGCAAGCTCTGAAACCAGTAAAATCGTACCTTTCAAAATTTTGTCTTCTCTATCATGATTTATTACGAATTTCTTGTTGAAGAAAATTTGAAGCAACTTATTAACAGTGGCTAGTCACTAACCAGCTCTGGTATGACAGGAGCAGAGATCTATAATGATCCATATAAAAGTTAATTTTGCATTATAACATTTTTTTATATTAACACATTTTAATTCAACACCACATTACTAAATCACAGAAGTTATTTATGGTAGTTAATTTTTTGAGTCTATGATTGAGGCATTGACTTTGTACACTACGTGAGTAGACTTCTCATAGCATAGGCGTGTGTGAGGCATATTCATGGTGGTGCGATCTCGTGCGGCGTCCATCGAAGTACACGTAACATATGATAGATAAATCAGTATTACCACTCTTCTAAACCAAGGATGAAACATTTTATCACTGAAAGTTATGTTTATGTTTTGGTAAAATGTTTTGGCAGCACTGTAAATTCACCTGAATAATAAAAACATCGATGGCAGCGACTCTGGTGCGGCGTCCGCCGAACTTCAAAATGTTTGCCTCAAACTAAATGCATTGGATGAGAGGTCTATTCACGTTAGTGTACATAGTCAATGATTGAGGTATTTGTACATAGATTCTTCAGTGAAAAGCAGAGAAAGAGTGCTAATAATTAAATCAAGGATCTTCCTTTTAAGTATATAGGGTGAGTGACAACTGAGATAAAGTCCTGTAGGTAAGAGAAAAATGAGATATAAACTTAGAAAATGTATGTGAGGTGGAAAGCAAATAAGGACCTCTTGTAACTTACTTAAGTTTCTACGAGTTTAAATTTTTATTTCAAAATCACCTTTAAATTCCCAAAAAATTAGAACAAGTTATATGTCCTAACGATTATTTTTCGTTTTATGAGTTATGGACATTTTTTAATTCTTAAAGAAAAAGGGCATTTTGAGATAAAGCCTTTAAAATTTTACACCAGCTATAGTCTTAGACAGTAAAAATGTAAGGTTTAAAGTAATGCAAGGTGGACTAGTATGTTTAAGAAAAAGGTCCTCTTGTGGGTCCCACATTATTACTTCATAGGTCATAGGTATTACATTAGGTCGCTTTTCCTAGTCTTCATTACATATTATTCTGAGCATATAATCCGAATGAAACTATTTCACAATCACTTTGTCTCCTAGTTTTTGTCGTTGTTATTGGTGTATAAGGTGACTTTGGCCGAACCGTTATGCAGGTCTGCCTCTAATGGGCATTTTGGCAAACCCCCGGAAGGATGGGATTTTGATGGAAGATAAAGGGTGAGAGAATGGACATCAGACGGCCGTTTGAAAATTCAGAGGGCCAAGTCTCTTGTTCTGTGACAACAGTCCGCTCTGCCCTCTAAACAGCCAACCAACCGACTGTCTACTCATGTTCCAGCTAGGGGTTTCCAAGCCCAATGCATTCCTCACCCCTCACTGTCTTGAACATGAATGGATTATGAAGGAAGGGAAATTTTAATATTGAACAGCCAAAGGACTTACCACAGTGTTATGACAACTTCGTTTGCTGTATCCAATGTCAACTTCGCAACTAGTATAAACCAGTTTTAAAGTTGTCCTCTTGAGGGTCCCACATTATTACTTCATAATTGACTTTAGGTCGTTTTCCTAGTCTTCTTTGCGTATTATTCTGAGCATATGTATAATCCAAATGAAACTGTTTCACAATCGATTTGTCTCGTAGAGGAAACTATAAAGTATATGAATATGCAAACAACAGAAAATCAATATTTTTTACCCAGATAACTAAAAAAGGTTGTACTAAAAAATGTACTTTGTCTACATGGGGTCCTTTTTTGCTTTCTGCCTCACTTATAATGGAAAATATAAACTAATTAGAGATGTGCATTTTGAGGCAAGACAAAAAAGTTTAAGTTTTACTATTACATTATAGTAGGGACCTGCTATTACAAAACCAGCACTTTTACTTTGTAAGAGGAATTATGAAATATTAAAGAGAATGAATGCAACTCAAAAAAGGAAAGGAGACATTCCAAAACTAACACAGCACTTATAAAACAGAGCTATAAAGACATTTGCAATAATAACATAGTTGTTAAGCTGCCCAAACTAAACACTGACCTAGATTCCTTTAAGTAGTGTATATTGCAGTGATCAGTAAAAAAAGTAAAATTTTGGTAATGTTTTAGTTTTGGCCAAGGAAGGCCAATAAGAGTTTTCAGGTTGTACTAGTACCTCTAATGTGACCTAAGGATGACTTTTGTATCCCAGACCAACGGCTTAATATGAATTCCAAAGCACAGCAGCATTCTAACAGAGTTTATATGTGGTCCCAGCAATTGAACCAAAGACATCTGCGTGGTACTTTTTCCCCTCAAATGTGGATGCCACTAAGATACATATCTGGCACGTGAGAAAGCAAGGAATGAACTGTAATGGGATGATCAGTCTATCTTTATAGTATCATTTATTGATCTACGCTTTGAATTGTAAAGGTAAATCTTTCTCAAATGACATCGTTGAAACTTTTTACAAGCCAAACAAAACTGTACAAGAGCTATCACAAGCAACCATTGCTGAACATAACTTCAGGCTTGATAGTATTCATAAAGTCCACCTATTTTACACCCATCCCTAAACCAAACCAGATCCGGTCCCTTTATTCATAGTAAACAAGACTCAAATGTATGTCAGTTTTATATATTACAAGACTTTTTTAATTTACTTTTTCCTTTATATTTTTAATTTTATATAGCAATGTTATATAACAAAAATTTTCCTATATAATTCATACGTATTAAGAACACACTGCAAGATAAAAAAAAACTAACTTAAAAAATGCAAAACACATATTTTCCAAGCAAATGAATATTCCTGGTTTGACAGGAAATTCATAATTGACGTGTGTCTGGGAAATGATGAGTGATACTGGTGTTTGGAACGGAATACCCATGTTGGGACTTGATTTTATTACCTTGACTTGATGAAAATAATTATTTTTTGTGATACCGTAGTGAATTGTTGGTAGAAAATAAGAGATTTTTTCAATCAAACATTACCATTCCAAGATAATATAAAGAGTAAAATGTTTTCAGCAGGAAAAATTTTACTGTGTCCTGGAGTTGTTCAGAATATGACATAAAAATAAATACCAGTAATTGATTTTTCTTCATAAACATGTTAACTTATATTTTTTTAAATATGTCAAAAGTTTACTATATATAATACAGTAGAACCTCGATAGTTTGACACTTTGTAGACTAAGAACATGTTGAACTATCAAAAAGTCGAACTATAGGGGGGTATATGGGAAATTTTAATATGGGGACCATAAAAATCACAAGTTGAATTTAAGAAACACTAAATAACAATGATAACATAACTTGATTGAAGTACAATATAGCTAAATTTAAAATCATTCACCATTGTTTACATTTCACCTTTGTCAGTCCCCAACATTGACATTATCAGTCGTTAATGACATGCTAAGTTGTCACGGATCGTGTCGAACTATAAGGAGTGTCGAACTACCGAGAGTTGAACTATTGAGGTTCTACTGTACTTGTATACTAAAAAAGTGGAAAAGTGTTATAATTGTTTAATAAGTAAAACACCTTTAGGTTCATCATCAAGAAAGTGCAATACTTTAAAGTGTTAAACGTGATAATACAACTAAACTAGCCTATATCAGATTATTGGTTCAGGGAGAAGGATAAAAACATAATCTGTGCATCCACATACCGTACGACTTTCCATCTTTGACAAATTATGTAGTATAGGCATTAGATAAAAAAATCCTTCACCTCAAGTAAAGATTTGTCGAGTTAGTAAGGAAAAGGGTGAGAAGGTTTGCAAGGCCAGCGATTGGGTGTGGGCGCGGCGGATCAACTGTTGGCGTAGGTCGGTGTCCGCGATGGCGGGGCAGCCTGGTGGAGTGGTCGGGATGTGGGGTGTCAGGTCCGACTGTTGGAGTAGAGTCAGTGCGGTGATTTGGGCCTGCTGTCAGGCTGTTAGTGGGCACTAGATGGGTGAATGAGTAAACAAAATTTGTGGGTATTACTGTTTTATTTTACAGCCATCTGACAGAGTACAAGTCATGACAAATTTTTTCAATCAATTAATCCTAGGTTTCCTTAGTTCCACAATATTTTTTTTATATGCATCTTCAAAACTCAGGGCAGTCTACAATATGTAATTAGCAGCGTGAGCGTAAAATCTGACACACTGCATAGGACAAGTATAGAAATGACCTAATTTTTACAGTTTCGTTTTTTTTTTCTTTTGGCTGCATACAGTCCTCTAAATACATCTTACACTCACAACAACATAACCAAAGTTATGTCGTTATTGCACACTCTAAGAGCCACCCCGTCAACTTCGTCTCTTTGTACATGAAAACACTTTTTATCACAACAGTACTGCTCCATCGTCCATGATCACCACAAGACTTCACATCAACAACTGAAGGTGCCTCCACCTAGTTCCAAAGTTTCAAGAATCCCTCGCTTCGGCACTGGAGGATGTTGTTAAACAAAACAATTTTTTATCATTCCGCACGAAATCAGCCTGTTTTTTGTTCTCTTAATAGTACCAAAACCGATTCTTTTCTGTCCTAGGACTGAAAAATCATCTGGAGAATTTTTTAGGTCCTAGTACTGAAAAGTCAGCTGTTTGCCAAGTATATTACTATCGATTTATTAATGTTGAGGAGCATTTTGAAATTCAAACGTTATGAAAAGCATTTTTTGTAAATAACAGAAATGTAAACACTGCATATTACTTACTTTGTAAATATAACCTTGAAAATACAACTTTAAATATTTTTAACGATCAAAAGTCTAATTTTCGCATTATGATAAAAACGTTGTTCATCACTTGGAGCAAAAGTGTCTTTTTGATGCTTAATCGTTTTTAAAAACTCGGCTGCGCCTCGTTTTTAAAACACGATTGCGCACCAAAAAGACCCACTTTTGCTCCTAGTGATGAAAACTACTAATGAGTAGATATTATTGCTTTTTATTTTACAGTTGCTATGGTCCAACAGAGTACAAGACGTTGTATGTCAACTTTTTGTCGAGCAGACTGCGTTTCAGTATATTTTCCATTTTACATATTCTCAGTTGGAAATGAAAATAGTCAGTGTCCAGTCTTCTGTCTTCATCATGGTCATTGAAGTAATAGATAGTTAGCAGTGGATTGGAGGTGCCTTTGTTCATGTTGAAATGATAAGAAAAATGTGTATGTAATCGTATGTATTAAGCATGATAACATTTGATTAAATCAGTTTCGTCAAAATCTGGCGTATTCCCGAATCAATGTAAAAATAATATTTTTCCTTGGTGGTATCACAGTTTTTAGCTTAGTTGTTTTTGTTTTCCTTCAACTGTTGATCCCTCTTCATTTGCATGTTTTATGAAAAGAGAATCGGCGTCGGTGTAGAGAAGGCACACTTCAAACCACTTTGATCCATGTGTTATCGTAGACTGGACTCTTGCATAAGTCTCAGGTGTTAGTGGCCTCAAAACTAGCATTTTCTTCGTCCAAAAGTGGATTGAGTGGTCCGAGAATACTGTACAACTGTTCAAGGCACGTCACCAGTAGTTGCATGTAAAGCATAAATGATAGGGTCAGGGCTTGTAACAGTTCTTGAGGTTAATAAAAATAAAAAAATAACCAAAATGATAAAAAAATCCAAAAAATAACCTTGAATAAACCCAAAATGTCGCTAAAAATTCCAAAAACCTGCGTTTTATCGGGATATTAAATGTATGTATAGGCAATGAAAATGTTGTAGGATAATTTTGAACTAGGTAGTAATCATCTACTAAAGCAATAATAATATAAAAAAAATAATTTAAATAGAAAAAAATCCTCCCAGATTTATTTTTTCCATTCTTTTTTTAACATTTATTTAGTTTTTACGAGCTTCATCCAAATCAATCAATAAAAACCTAATTGCCAAAAAAAAAAAAAAAAATAATAATAATAATAATAACCGAAATCCCCCAAAAAATAATAAAAATAATAAAATTTTAAAAAATAACAAAAAATAACCAAGAGCAAAAAAAAATAACAAAAAAATAACCTGTTACAAGCCATGTAGGGTTAGGTCCATGATAGAAAAATAAATATTTTTATTGCCTTGACAAAATAATTTGCATCAGCATTACAAGAATGTTTTTACATGTGCTAAATTATAATCTAAAACAGAGCCGTCCTTAGGAAATGCGAGGCCTGGAGCAAAATATTTTTGCGAGGCCTTATTTAACGGTGATTGCTGGGGGGTTGTAAGGTATGGAACTTACGACAGCATGTGTCCAAGTTATGTCTAGACGTTTTCCGACTGTCTATATATGTAATCAATCCATTACACCTCTGTATCTTTGAAATTGTTTGAGTTACAGGAATGAAACTTGGCACAACTATTAATTACAGGGTCTCCCTGAACTCCACCCTCTTTTTCAGGTATTATTCCTGGACCAAAGACAAGCCAAAATATCATATTTAAAATTTAGTGATTTTAATACAAATAGTCACGCATATGAGCGGGTTGCCGCGCAAAAAGCGCTCGGTTGCGGCGCCAGCTCAACAATGGATTTCATACCAAAACTGCTCCCGGGGAAGCGGTCCGACCGTGACTAGCCTCAGTTATATCGCTCTATCTCGCTTATTTATGAACCAATTTTCATGACATCGTTAGATTTTAAATTAAATTTTACAAAAAAACACATAAGACCATAAACTTTGCTACCTTGTGTAGGTAGTTTTTATGTAATTTAAGGTTAAAGAATTGGCCACCATTTTGAAAACATGAATTATAAAAGTGTATTATTTTTTCCAGCAAGGTCTTTACTTCAAAAAGCTGTGTACCGAATTTCAACTTATTACGTTAAGCCGTTCTTAAATTAAAAATTATTCTTAAAAAATACAAAATGGCGGCTGTACCAGTAACTAAGGTGTTTTGGAATTTTTAAATATGATATTTTGATTTTGGCTTGTCTTTGGTCCAGGAATAATACCTGAAAAGGAAGGTAGAGAGTTCAGAGACACAATGTATTAAGTCGCAAATGCAAGTGAATTTTTTACATTTCTAACATTTACTGTTTCAAGTTTCAAGATGGCGGTAATTAAAAATGTTCAGAGCGAAATATTTTAAAAGCTGTAAATTTTACAAACTTTTGCAAACTTACAAAAAATTGCATGATTTAATTACCGGAGTAAAAATACTAAGATTGTTAAGATAAAACAATGGATAGTGGAGAAATTAAAATCTTATTTTGAGAAAACACGGGTTTCCCTCGTAAACTTAGGCCTATGTAAATCTTTATGATTAAAAAAATTTAAAAACTTAGATTAATCCGTTGTTTCTCGTTTGATCATTACAAACCAAACTTAGTTTCAACTTTTTTGTTTGCAATTTTTAAGATATTTAGCTTTGAAAATTTTAAATGGTCGCCACTTTGCAACCATAAATGTTATAAATGTCCAAACTCATTTGCATTTGTGTCTTAACGCACTTAACAGTTGTGCCAAGTTTTAATTCCGTATCTTAAATAATTTCAAAGATATAATGGATCAATTAAAAAATCACATACAGACAAACAGTTGAAAAACAGCTAGAGATAGGCAAAGTCGGTCATGCATGGTTGTGGCATCTGCAAGCATGGCTCGGCGGCTGCGAGGCTTGGTCCCGTCACCCCGCCCGCCGGGCGCCGCTATCAAACGATGTTTTGCGTTTGCATCCTTTTGGTCGCTACTATTACATACTAAAAAGAATCGCGTTCGTAGGTTTTTAAATCCCAATTATTGAACATATTGCGCTGGTAATTAAACCGATATTTTAGGTACGTATCTGTTCATTATTATATATTTTTTATTCAACCTAAACGTTTATGCAACTAACTTTTTAACGGGCAAGGCCTCGCGGCGCGAGGCCCTCCTCAGCGCGGGGCCTGGAGCGGCCGCTCCACCCTAAGGACGGCACTGATCTAAAACTAGTTATTCTTCAGTGATGATCTTCTTTGGCTATATAGATTTCTGAACTGTCATCTTTTAATGTTCTATTGATTCTGGGTTTAAATATTCTTGCATTGAATAAATTGCATTTTCAATTGGATATTTTCTCAAATTTGATTTAAAACTGTAAAAATAATTTATAAATATACAGGTATTTTGAAATTGATTTCGTAATTTATTTAACAGTCTTCTACCATTATACAGTAGGTGATGTTCAAAAAAGGATGTTCTGTGATAATTTACAGGTAATATATATTTTCCCCGAAGTTTTAGACCATACATATTTTTTTATAGATGTTTGGTTCTGTGCTTTTACCTACTCCGTGTAGTTTCTCGTCGGGTAGCACGGATTTCACTACTGTACAATATCAATTCAACTCGTGACACTAGTACAACCGTCAGGACCTACAATCGGAACGAGGGTGGCTTCAAAGTCAGCTACAACAATCACTAGTACGAGAATCTAATATTCAAAAACTTCAAAATGAATCAAGTTTTCAAATTCTTTTCGAAGCCGAGTGTTGGCCACCTTGTTTTTTTTTAACAAAGACATAATTGCTCTTCAAGCCACGCCTTGGGATAGCACCGCCTCACTTGGCGGTGGGTCGAGCAACGTTTACAGATAACTATCTGATTTTGCCCGGCAGCCACTTGCGGTCAAATCAACTTGGCAAAGTCAGTTATTTACACGTAGTGCGCTTTTTCACTGGACATACAATATAACAGTAGGTCTATGAGATTCAAGATTCAAGATTTTTATTATTCATAAGGCATACAAAGTTGATGCATTGGACATTGTCAGTAAATCACACCCTTAAATCTCAATATAAGTTCGCATGAAACCTAACTAAGTTAAAAACATCCAACTTAATTAACAAATCAAAGGTGAGTAGTGTGCAAAAATTCAGACGTCATCTGTTGAAACGGTAATTTGACTTAAACACTAAGAAAAAAAAAAAAAAAATATATATATATATTTATATATATATATATATATATCTATATATATATATAGTATTAACAACTAAAGTTTTTTTGAAAACATAATAAAAATAAGCTACAAAATATGTAAATAACAATTTAAAGTTTGAAAACTTAACAGAACATCTAAAATAACAATTTAAAATTAGAAACTTCACAAAAAATCTAAAATAAAATTTAAAACCTAATTTAACAGAACATTTTAAATAACAATTTCACATTTAAAATCTTGACAAAACATCTAAAATTGAGGACGTCCTTCTCGTTGAAAACCCGCAATGGCGTTATGTCGCGTCCCGGTGATGTATTGAACACATTTACCAAAGTCCCTGAGTCCGAATTTTGTACGTTGATCGTAGCTTTCCTTTGTGTTATACGTTTAGGGCGCAAGTGTAAGATTTCCCAATCGGTTTTTCAAAACTAAATCTACTAACACGTACGGTCAACGTTGATGGATGATCCAGGCTCCATCCACTTCCTTTACCTTAGAATTCTTTGAGCAGCTTGCCTCCATCTTAGGCGAGTACGTCTTGTAGATCGTCAGTGCCAGCGTAGATTGTTCTCGTGGTAGTCTTGAAATTAAACTAGTTTTAGATGTCCTCATGTTGATGGTTGAAGAACGACAGGAGGACCAGGCTGTATTTCAGAGTTAACATTTTTTGCAGTTTGTCACGTAATATCCTCTCCACAACCGGAAGTGCGGAGCTCAGGAACAAATTCGTGTCACGGTAGTGTTTGTCGGGGTTTTCGATTGTGAAGTTCCGACTGCTCAGCAGTCCTCGTTTGACATACCATTTCAACTGTGGTGCTGGTGGTGGCTCTGCCAATGTCGTCAAAGCCGCCTTGAATACGGGGGTTTTGGCCACTAGAAATCGATTGAAACTGGTCTCCTAGCTGGGAAAAATCCAGTTTTGAAAGACAAAAACTAAAATAGGTTATTCCCTACAGGTTATTGAACACTCACTTAAACAAAATCTCTTGATATCTACTTCATTACAAATTCATTTTATTTGATAATATCTTCAAAACTAACTCAATCAAAGTTCAAAAGCGGAAAAAACTTAAGGATCTTCAATTTAAATGTTATCACTCCTAGTTAAATTTCTTTCCCTTTGTTAACTTTTATTGCAGGGTTTTTCCAGGGCTGTATTTAAGAGTATACCGCCTATAAACTAAATCCATTTTCCGCCTGCCCCCCTTACAGACTCAAGTAAGGGGGGCAATACCCCCCCTTACTTATCGATTTTGTTACCCCCCTGTTGTTTAACCTGAATATGAAAGAGAGTTGAGTGTAGGATGATTGTGGCGCGATCTTGTAGTCTTGTTACTGACTGAGGCCGACATGCTCCTTAGACAGGTCTGTTAATTAATACCCCAACAGCCAATCGTATCTAGGGACCTACAGTTTAACGTGGGATCCGAACCACAATTTCGACCTCATACATACGAATTGGTCTAATTATGAGGATGGTCTTTATGGATAAACATTAATACTGTGCTACAACATTTTGCGGAGTAAATTCGGAATATGCTATGAAATGAATCCAAATATTTCACTTTCCTTAAATGAATACACTACAAATCAAATATATATAAGATAAAGTTTCTGTTATTAGAGTAATTAAATATTTTTCATTTTTAGATTTTTAATAAATTGCTGCCCCATAAATTTTGTCCCTACAGGCTGCAGCCTTTTAGCCTAATTAGAAATCCAGCTGAGGGTCTTTTCTTTTAATCATACATTATGAAAATTGTCTACAGCATTATTTTTCCACTTACAACATACCCTATAGTACAGTACTTATTTTTAATAACTTCTAGTATTTTTTTTCATATAATCAATTATTTTATTGATATTTTTTATGTAAATGAAAAACCCTGTGGCCTTATTTTTTTTATGGGCCAGCTCAGAGATTATAACGGTCTGCTGATATCATGTGATGGATTAAAATATTTTAGTTCATACTCCTCCCGGCGGAATATGAACTTTTGTTTATATTGTGTTGTTATTCCATTGCCATCAGCAGTCCATAAGCTCAATATTATTGTTATTACAGTACTTTAAAAAAGAAAGAAGGTTTTGTGGTACAACACCGTAACAAATCCACTTGTTCTTTGTTCTTTTATTCTACTCGCCTCATTGCATAGGTATAAAAAACTGCGCTTTTGATTTGAGGTTTATGAAATTTTTAAGACATGCATTTGTCCTTTTATAGTTTTAAGATTGCCAATGATACTGGTAGGAACAATCATTTTCTTTTATTTTAAACAAAGTTTTGAAAATATAGGTTTTTTTAGGCGGCAGGCAAAGATCAGCCAGCTGCTCAGATACAAACCCATAAAAGCTCTTTAATAAACCTTAAAACATAAATTAGTTCTACACAATTTCAGTTGAACTCAATGAATTAACTGACTGGTATTGTAACAGAAAAATCTAGTAAACGAAAAATGGAAAAGGTATTTACAATGAAGAAAGTCATGCGGATAATGTTTAATTGTTTATTGAAAAACAACGTCAAAAAGGTAAAAATATATTAAACTTGTTTAAAATTTCTTATACACAAAAATATTACTTATTGGCATAAAAAACATTATTATAAAACAATAAAGTTAAATGTACAATACATTTCTAATTTTTAAACATTATTAACAACTTCTCATAGAGAATCTAGACAAATTATGCATTGAGAAATTTTTCTACTAGGCCTATGATTTACTAGGCTTTATGATTTATGATAAAAACCAATCAATAAGAACAGTTTATACAGTATATAACTTTTCTTCAGAAAATGTTTCATCCGATGAGAGCAGTAATACCATTGTTTGATTTATACAATGAATTTATACTTTGTTTTACACAATGAACAAACACCAACGTGAAGTTTATGAACATTAAAAATTTGGGTTTACACTTTTATTTGAATATCAATTTAGAGGTAAACAACTTTAATGGTGACTGAATTTTACAGTTGCATAGCCCACACCAGGCTCTAATTTAGACTCCCTCGACAGTATCCAGTAAATATTAACTTAAAAACATAGGTACTCATATGTAATGCTACCACGCTCAATAAAACATCTGTTTCAGTAATCATCTGGCTTATTGATTAGACTAATGGCCATAGGCAATATTCCATAGGGTTAATCCTTTTGAGCATCTGAGGAAGAATTCAAAAGAGGGAGTGGCAATAACCAACAAAAATATGACAAAACTAATGGTTTTACGAAACTTTCAAACCATGTTTCTCGGCAAACAGTAAAATGAATAAAAGTGTATGGGCAGTTGATAAGCCACATATAATTATTATTAGTGACTTTGGCATAAGATGGACCATTTTCCTTTTCAATTTTTTATTTTATATTTTGATCTCCACATTCTACAATACCTGTTTGACTGAAAAAAATGTTCTACTGTAGTTGAACATTGGATATTGTCATTGTGATGACCCAGAACAAAATCCAAATTTCTTCACGGTTATTTATCAACCGGTTGACTTAACAAGCCCAAGTTTTGAACCATTCCCTAGAAAAGAAAATGAGTATCCCAACTCTTTTCTTTCCCAGTCCACACTAGAAGCAAGTTCTCTCTCTTGCCTTGCTCTAACAGGGTGTCTACTGATATCTGATTTTAGAATCCCAGTATTTCCAGTATATTTTTTTCAAAAATTCCAGTATCACTCGCGAACTATTAATTCAAACATGGAGTAAAAATAATGACAATTTATTCATATAATCAATATTGAAATAGATTTTTGTATAGAGATAAACCCTTATGATTATGATTAATAAGTACTTTCCATAAATAAGATTTGTTTAATATTTTTTGATAATTTTTTTGTGAAGGCCCTTACTCTATAGCCCTCTGTTCCTACCACTTTGTTTTGCGTTTATATAATATAAAAAATAATAATAAAGAACATTTAACTACAAAAAATAATGAAATATGTTAATACTTAAAAGTAAAAAAGAAGAATATGATAAAAATTTAAGAAAGAAAAATAAATTTTTAGTATAAAATTAAACATTTTCTAGGCTGTATCATTACACAAATGTTTACATTTCTTGATTAACTATTTGAGGAGAACTACAAGTTTTCTGATTTTGGTTTTAAACATACTTAAACAGCAAAACGACTTGTAAAATATTTTTACATTTTTATGTATGGATCAAATGACAAAATCTATATTTTATGCATTTAAAAAAATACGCATTTAAACCAAATTCTAAAATTCCATTATCTATTTTGAAATTCAAGTATAATTCCAGTATTTCCAGTATGGAAATAAAATTCCAGTACAATTCCAGTATTTCAAGTATTTCCAGTATCAGTAAACACCCTGCTCAAGCAACCCATCATGAAGATAACAGAAATACTGGGCAACTTAAAAAAGCTGAAATTGTCATCAAAGAAAAAATAAACAACTTTAATAACCCTGCAGACAAGCTATCCAAAAAGTGGTTGACGATCTTGGTCATCCTTTAGTAGGGATTATATAACCATTAACCTTCTAGTAATATTAAAATTAACAAAGTCAATGTGGTGGCACCAGAGTTTGTGTAAAAAATAAGTGGTTTTCGTCAGAAAGACTGAATTTGAATCATGGCGAGAAGCCAGAAATAAGTTGGGAAAGTTCTCTGCTTGCAAGTGGGCGGAGGATAATCATGGGGATAATCATGATGTGATCTGGCAAACACAGATTTCCCTGCTTTCGAGTGTGCCAACCTGACAACTCAAGTGCATAGTGAATGTAATTGTGTCGTGATCTTTCATGCATTTCTTTACTGTTATTTTTTTATATTATAGTGTATTTATTGTTATCATCGTAACTTATTATTGGCAACCTTTTAATGTAATCTCACTGCTGTTATTATTGTTATCTCTATTTATTATTACTATTTATTGTTTTTTATTATAACTGTAATAATATTTATGTGTTGATGAAGAACCTTGTAAAGTTCATGATTATGCTCTAAAACGCTCCATTTCAGAGGACCCTAATGCCATTGAGCTATGGAAGAACTCTGATCTGCGTGATTTGTTTTGTAACACACTCAGAGAACAAGCAACTCTTTAAGTGTCAGGATAGTCAAAAGAATGGCTGGCAGTTTTTCAATTTTTGTGGTAGACATAGAACTACAGAATGAGGATGAGGAATGTACAACCAATCGGAAAGAATGGGCATTGAATAGGCTTCTGCCAGATTTGAAAAAGCTAGAAAGTGATGAGAATAATACTATTTGTGATTTTTTGAGTGAGGAATCTCCCTCCTTATTTCAAAAAGAGTTTAAAAGGAAATGAATAATTGCCTCATAAGCTGAGTCACGAGAAAAATCAACAATGATTCACAACCTGATGAACGTAATGTATCAATCCACTCTCACTTTGGCCCGGACAGTGGTTATATGGTGACGACAGTTTCGTAGCTGGTTATGACCATGTTCTGAGGGACACTGACAGGGTAGAACTGGAGGGAAGGCACCGTCACCTGTGGTGTGAACACGTCCGCTGTGTTCTGCGTGTGTTCCGTGTGCAGCTTGCGCATATGTGTTCGCAGGTCTGTCTTGTTGGCGTACTGTTTGCCGCAGACAGAACATTTGTGCCTCTTCTCTCCGTTGTGGCGTTGAATATGCTCCATAAGTTTGGACTTTGACACAAATGACTTGCGGCATGGGCCTCTATCACAGATAAAAGGCTTTTCCCCTACAACACATATTTAGAATTTTCATGGTTGTAACTAAAAATAATTTTATGAGATGATTTTTAACATATTTAGAGCAATTTAATTTTTAACCATTACTACTTGACTTTTTAAAACAGCCATCAAAACGTACATTGTATATTAATATAATGACTTTGATTGGTAAGCACCTAAGTATTCCGAGATTTTTAAGTAGTTATGTCAGTACATAAATATTACCTGTACCGTACCTAAGAACTAGCAGATGCTTGCAAAGAATAAAATACTAAATATTTAGACAATTTATATTTTTGATAGCCTATGTTACTTTCATATAAACCACAAGAATATATTTATGTACCACAATACCTTAATAAAGTAAAGTACATACAGTATTGTGTCTGATCTTAAATGCTTTTTAAGGTTTGGTTTCAAGGAAAAATTCAGTTAAAAAATTCATATTTGACTGCATTACAGGATCCAATCTTTTGTGGCCCGATAACTTTGGCTGTGATTATTTACAAAATATATCTTCAGGTGGGGAACAATATTTATATAAAATATAACAAGACTTTTGTTAATTGAATCAACCAACTTTCAACAATCACAAAAACTAACAATACAGTGATTTTTTTAATAAATACCACTAATAATATTAACTGAAAGTCTCTCAATACTTTTGTACAAAACCTTCAGACAAAAATAAAAACATACCACTTTTTAAAAACCATCATCTTCTTTATATTCAACAAACCAATATAACAAAATAAAACAATGATAAAGCAACAGTGATGGAACTAATAGCAGAAAATACAGATGAAATATTGCAATAAACTTTGTCAACGACGATTAAACCATTGAAAAACAGCCGCAACAGTGACAGAAGTGCGTTAAATAGTAGAAAATACAGATGAAATGTTGCAACAAACTTTGTCAACGACGTTTAAACCATTGAAAAACAGCTTGTAACAGTGATGGAACTGCGTTAAATTGCAGAAAATACAGATGAAATGTTGCAATAAACTTTGTAAACGACGATTGAAACATTTAAAAGAAACCGCAACAGTGACAGAAGTGCGTTAAATAGTAGAAAATACAGATAAAATGTTGCAATAAAGGAATAAAGTTTGTCAACGATGATTAAACTATTGAAAATTAGTCGCAAGAATGATGAAATTGTGTTAGATGGCCTTATTTTTTTAAATAACGACAACCGGGATTTCCGGTTTTTTTAGGTTAAAAAGTAAATTGGCATTCGGATCATGTTTGCAAAAGGCACATTCCAGAATGGGGAGGTTCGGTACAGGAACACTCTACTGAACTGAAAATTCATAAGATTATCACTTCAATTTGATTTAATATCTTATAGTTTTATTTAATATCTTTATATTAGGATCAATATATAAATACCTTTCTGTCAACAGTTCCAAATTAATTCATGTAAAGTGACAGGTTTCGGCTTACACCTTTCAAACTCAATCAAAACAGGGCATTTATTCACCATCAAGCTTCGTCAGTTAAAAAAAAAACAAAAAAAACACTAATAGTTCACAAAGACGATAACGACATGGTCACAATTTACAAAGTTATAATAATTGATACATAGGTAAGCCTATTATTTTTGCACGACATTCCTTGTTCTTGAGCAGGAACGGACTGTCGGAATGTCACTCAACAATGATAAGCCTATTAATGCGTCAATTATTCGTCTTTGTTAATTGTGCCTGTTTCATTGTCATCTTTGTGAGCTATGTATATTGTGGTTTTAAAAACTGACGAAGCGTGGTGGTGAATAAATGCCCTGTATTGGTATAATTTTAAAATGGCGTAAGCCAAAACTTTATTAGCTATAGGTTATATGTCCAACTGCAGTTTCAGGACTATAAATATAAATAACCAATAATATCTTTAATTGGAAGTGTTTAGATATGTTAAAGTAATCAACTTTTCCATACTTTTAATTTTTGAAGATAATAACTCACTATTAAAAACAAAAACTGTCATTAATATTTAGTATTATTTTGCTATCAAGGCGAGTAGTTTCTACCTGGTAACAAATTACAGACCAAATTAACCTATTGTGAGCAATATTTGAAGCGCATGCAAGTACCTAGACGTTACCTGTGTGGGTGCGGACATGGAATGTGAGTTTCTCCTTGGTGTTGAACAGCTTGCCACAGAACTGGCACTCAAACCTCCTTTTGTTTGAGTGGCTCTCAAAGTGGCTGGATAAACTGTCCTGGGTCATGAACTTGTGTCCGCAAACCTAACATAAAAGACATACCAATTAACAACCTGAATGTTCTCTTAAAAACAAAAGAGTAGAACCTCAATCAATTACCACTCTCTATTATCTGTCGCTACAAATATTTGCACACTTCAATACTTTTAATGTGTTGTATTTGACGGCGTGCCTAAAGTGTATTTTGGACCAATTTGATTGATTGCAATGTCAATGAGATTGTAACTAAAATATACTATGTATTATCGACTTTTAATTTATTTAGCTTCTTGATGATAATTTTGCACGTGTTGTTGAATTCACAATGATAAACTACACTTTTACGTCAAAACAACACTTTATTTACTTTATATTACATTGTTTACATTTTTGGTACATTTTTGGCACTCTAGTGCGAGGTCCGACGATGACAGCATAGTCTGTCGAAACTAGTCACCAAAAAAGTAAACAATGTAATATAAAGTAAATAAAGTGTTGTTTTGATGTAAAAGTGTAGTTTTAACTTCATTTTAGAACTTTTAACATCATTTTAACTTATATTATAAATTTCTTCCAAAGACTTTTAAGTCCACTTACTGTACAATGAAATGTCGATTATAATGAAATGTCTATTGTCCGTCCACTAGGTATAAACACGAATGCCTTTTTTTAGGGATGGACGGGTCCCGAAATTTCGGGAAAATTTTCGTCCCGATCATCGGGCGGGATTTTTTTTATACTCGGGAATTTATCGGGACGGGAACTGCCGAACGGCGGCCGGCGATCGCGGCCGACGATCTCGCTAACGAGGACGGCGATTGCGGCCGACGATCTCGCTAACGAGGACGGCGATTGCGGCCGACAATCTCGCTAACAAGGACGGCGATCGCGACCGACGATCTCTCTAACGAGGACGGCGATTGCGGCCGACGATCTCGCTAACGAGGACGGCGATTGCGGCCGACAATCTCGCTAACGAGGACGGCGATCGCGGCCGACGATCTCTCTAACGAGGACGGCGATTGCGGCCGACGATCTCGCTAACGAGGAAAACACGGCTTAGCTATAGCTTAGATTTTAGGGTTTATTGCTTTAAATTTACATTGTTATAATTTTTTCATCATACACTCCTTAATTTTTTTTCTGATGTAGCAAAAAATAGTTTAATGTATTAATTTTAAATAACAATAAAAGTATAATGTCTAATAGTTTATTATTTCTTAGTTCAATTTTCTTATTTATATTCTTTAAGGAAGAAACTGTCTCAGTAAAATCAATGAATATAAAAAAAATTGGCAAAATATTTCTTAGGTTTATAAATGGCATTGGCTTGTTGAACAACTTCTTTTCTGAGTGTTAATATTCATTCTAATTTAAATTTGTGTTTTTTTTTGTTCTTTTTTATTTGAGCAGGCCTTATTTATTGTAATATAGTATTGTTTTCTTTACAATTTTTCCAATTGTTTTAATCTATATTTTTTGTACTGGTACCGTACATAATGTTTATTTTCATTCTTCGTACCAAACGTTTAATATTTCATTAAACAAAACTTGTATTAAATAAGACATGGGCAACACTTTTCCTTTATGTGTGTTTAGTGATTCGACTTAAATTTATTTGGTAACAATAAAATTTATACTTTCCCATGATCTTATTGCATCCTTAAAATATCAAAACTATATATTTGAATTTTTTCAACATAAGGACATTCATTGTAACTTATACAAAAACAAGTGGAACAAGTTGGAAGTGTTTAAAAGTATAAACACTTTTATTGAAGTATCTGATTGGAAATCAGATTCCCTTTGGGAGCGTAGGTTCGTGTCCTACCGACTGCGCCATGTTTAAAAGTATAAAAGGGTTTTTATTCATTTTAAAAGCACTTTTATTATTCACATAATTTCAGTAACAATGTTTACCATTTCATCTATTTACAAATAACTAATCTAAACATATGATTTTTAATCAACAATAAACACAATTAAACCATATGAAACAGGAAGGAGAACTAGTTGATATTTAACATTAATTTGTCTGTATACAACACTCAGATAAAAATCAAAACGAATATTTCCCGATAGCGTCGAGAAGAGCAATCCCGTCCCGAAATTGGATGAGAAATAAAAATTCCCGTCCCGTCCCGTCCCGAACTAAAAATCCATTCCCGTCCATCCCTACCTTTTTTTATTCGAGACGGAATTTTCATTTCCCGTTTAAAATTCAGGACGGGATTGCTTTTTTGCAGCTGTCAGGAAACAATGGTTTAGACTTAAATCTGAGTGTTGTACAAAAACAAACTAATGTTTATAAACAATAAAGATATTTTTTACGTAGACTTGAAAAAGTAGTACCTACTGTTTAGTTAGAAAGAAAGAAAGTTTTCAGTTAAAAAGATTATTATAAAGTATATAATTATGAGTATATAATTTTGATATTTTCAGAACGGTATGCAAAGAGATCACGAAGGAAAGAGAATTTTTCTTGTTGCTAAAAAAATACTAATGAAACTAAACTAACTAAACAGTGTTCGTATAATGAAAATAATTTGATCATGTAAAATTTTATACAGGTCTTGTCATTTGTAAACCTCAACCTATGGCATTAAGAATGAAAGTAAAATGGTATATAAATAAAAGAAAACCATTATATAGAAAACAAAGCTCTATTACATAAATGATGTGTATCTAAATGAGATTTAAAAATTGAAATTAAATAAATATTATCAGTAACTTTATAACCCAAAGAAATTGTTTACCGAGATGGGTTCTAACTTAAAGCTTATGATGAAAATTTAAGTGTGAAAATATAGTAGGGATGGACGGGTCTCGAAATAACAAGAAATTTTCGAGAAATTTTTTATCTCGTTCACCGAGACGAGATTTTATTTTGACCGAGATTTTTCGAGACGAGAAATAATTTATGAATAGCGATAAAAACTGGTATAAATAATCTACGAATTGCTAGGCCTACTTTACTAGCAATTTAATACTGAACAATAAATTATTTTGAAGCAATATGAAGTGTTTTATTTTTCCTGTCCTCCTCACAACTACAAACTTAATTTGCCATCATAAACGGTTAAACTAAGGGTGGACTTCCAAGACTTGGACTGGATTGGAGGCTGCATCTGCTCGGACTGTTAGTGGTAGTTAGTCAACATAGCTACTGATTTATAAATTAATTAATTTGTTTGATAAATCTTTAGAACATTGGGTAAACTTTATAAACAATAAACAATCATAATTTGACATTTAATTGCTTCAAAACAATTATTTAAAACTGATTAAAATAATTTTTGACAAATTTAAGAGCTGTTTTGACATAAGCAGTAAGAATGGTAGTGACAATCAGATGAATGACAAGTTGGCCAATCAGATTTAATAATGGCTAACCTCAAATATCCCACGTAGACGTAATACAATTTAATTTCCTTTCACACTGTAGAGTTCAGCTATTTTAAGCAAAAAATGCTTAAAATTGGATGATGGTTGATTTTATTTCAAGGTTTGGATCCTAAAAAAAAAAAAACTGAATAGGCCTATTAACAATATTAAAATTGGTGGCTCGGCTATTTTTATTAAAGAATCGCTTGAATTTAAATCTATTAATCTTGACTGTTTTTCATCGGATTTTAATTGTGAACTCTGTTGTATTAAACTAATTAAACAAAATGTTACCATTGTTAGTGTTTATAGGTCACCTAATGGTGATATTAAAGACTTTTTTGAACTGTTTGAGAATGCAATAAAAAGTTTGATGGGAGGGGGCAGTAAGTTAATTATTTGTGGGGATTTTAACATTGAAATGGCTAATGTTATTGAGCAAAACTCCATAAATTTCATGAATTTACTTCGGACATTAGATTTAGTTTGTACAAATAATTCACCTACTAGGAATAAATCCTGTATAGATAATGTGATTGTTAATTTTTCTAGAGAATTTTATGAGATTTCACTCTTACAAGGTACGTTTGCGGATCATGACCCCTTACTTTTTAAATTTAAGACGCGTGTCACACGAGATAGTAATAAAGCTGGTATTGGGCCTACCATATTTTTCAGAAAGCAAAATGATGTAAATATTGCAAAGTTTTGTCATGTTTTAATGTCAGAGTCATGGGACTGTCTTAATCACCATAATGGGACTGCAGAAGACATGTTTAATATTTTTTTCAATAGATTTAGTGAACTATGGTATTACAGCTCGCCTCTTGTTAGCAAAAAAACATATAAGAATACTTCTAATGTAAAGAAAAAAAAGCATAAACTTAACTGGTTTAGTCCTAAACTGAAGAAAACTAGAGACTTAATGTTGGCACACTTTTCTGTGTATAAAAATCTTGTAAACTCAGATTCTGTAAGGGCTCAGTCAGCTTATAGCACTTATCTTAAAGTAAAGAAGTACTATAAAAAAGAATTAACAATTGCTAAGATAAATGCTTGTGAGAATTTCATTCAGACCTCAAAAAATACATGCAAAGCTCCATGGGACATTATAATAAATGAAAACACCACAACTCGTACACCTGAGGTTACATTAGATCCAGATACACTCAACAGTTATTTTACAGATTCAGTTGAAGAACTTACCAACCTGGTACCGTAAGCCTAACATGCACAACAGTTGAGGACTTGCTTGGGCCCGTACCAACTGGGAACACACATTCCAACTGACCTACATTACACCAGATGAGGTAACCGACATCGTCTCTAAATTTTCAAATTCAAAATCTATGGATAGTTATTGGTTTTCAAATTATATCATTAAGAAAACTATTCATCTAATTAACACTCCTTTGGCTTTGGTCATTAACACGTTCTGTGCGCGCGGCAACGATCGTTGCCGCGCCCGCCATTACCCGGGTGCGCGCGTACACGATCGTTGCCGCAATTTCATTGTTGCTTAGATACGTCAGTGTGCTGCCAGCACTTTCCCGATGTAAGTGTTTGCAATCGCGCTCGTGGGGAGGTACTTTTCTTTCATTTTTGGCGTTGTTAGTTTTTAATTTGCGTGTTTCTATGGAAACATATGTTCGTGTAAACATTGTATATTTGTAAATAGTAAATAGTGTTTTGTAAGGTTATAAAAATGTATCTACTTCCCAGTCCTAGTGGTTTAGTGCAAGAATATGATTCGGACGATTAAAATAACCCCCAAGAACAAGATCTGGATGAGCTACCCTACGAGACCGACGGCGAGTCAGAGGATGAGGACCCCGATTTTGTGATTTTTGGCATACTGAACGAAAGACATCAGGGTGGGCTGGCGGGGTAGTAAATAGTATATTTTTATGTTAGTGTAGTATTTTTATCATGTAAAATCATATAAATGTGTTTTTGGTTTATATAAGTGAGTTTTTTTTTACATATTTGAACAATAAAAGTGCGCCGTTCGGCGAAACGGCGTCGCCAGATGCGGGCGTACACGATCGTGACCGCGAAAATAAATGGCCGTAAATGCCATTTTTATTGCTCCAAATGGCGTTTTTGCACTATTTTCCATCAAAAGACATCCAATGCTGAGTAAAAACATAAAAAAATAATTTTAGCATATGCTAATCACTATTGCAGGTATATTTAGCAGTGAACGTGTTAACAAGTGCCTACGTGCTGGCCTTTTTCCACAAAAATTAAAAGTTGCTAAAATAATTCCAGTTTTCAAGAAAGGATTTAAATCGCTTTGTCAAAATTATCGTCCTATCTCCATTGTTTCAACTTTTTCCAAAATATTTGAAGCAATTATTTTAAAGCAGTTAACTAATTATTTTGACTTAAATCACCTGCTAACTGATTCACAGTATGGCTTCAGGCCTGGAAGATCCACTACATTAGCGGTATCAGAGATTACTCAATCTATTGTGAATGCTTTTGAAAATAGAGAATCAGTGTCAATGCTTCTCTATGACCTCACTAAAGCTTTTGACTGCATCCCTTTTGACATTTTTGGGTATAGGGGCGAAAGACTAATCGAATCTGACGTGCAAATCGATCGTCAGAGCTGAGTATTTTAATTAAGAAGCTTCAATTTTACGGAATTAAGGGGACCTCATTACAATTGCTGAAATCCTATCTGTCCAATAGATTACAATTTGTTTGTGTTAAGGGTGAAAATTCAACAGTTACACGAATCAAGGCTGGTGTTCCGCAGGGCTCTGTCCTTGGCCCTTTTCTTTTTATTGTAGTTGTAAATGATCTTCCTCGTAATTTACCTGTAAAATGTACAATCTATGCTGATGATACAACAATCTTTGCTGTCAATAGAGATCTAAACCTTCTTGCCCACACAATTCACGATGCCAACTATCATATTTTAAACTGGTTTTCCAACTAATCAGCTCATTTGCAATGAAAGTAAAACTCAAAGTATCATATTTTCTCTTTTGCAAAACCAACCTGAAAATTCAGTCAAACTTCTGGGAATTTACCTTGATAACAGATTAAACTGGAAAACACATATTAACAATCTTTGTAAGAAGTTGTCAAGAGTCATTTATCTTTTCTGGAAACTAAAGCCTCTTATCAGCATAGAATACCTGAGATCAGCATATTTTGGCTTGTTTCAATCTCATTTGCAATATGGTCTTAGTATGTGGGGTCACTCATCACAAGTTCATGATGTTCTTTTGCTACAAAAGAAAATTATTCGCACTATTGCTGGGGTGGGCCCTGTGGAGCACTGCAAACCACTTTTTGTAAAATTTCGAATTTGCACAGTCATCAACCTATACATTTACAATGTTTTGACATACACCAAATCTAATTTACATGAATTTTACACTTGACAGGACATACACTCATACAATACTAGAGGCAAAGGAGCACTGGACATTCCCCAACATCGCCTTGCACTTACAGGTAATTCTTTTAAAATTAACTGTATTAAGTTTTATAATAAGCTGCCTGAACCTCTCCTTGAAGCCACCATTCCCAGTTTTAAATCTAAAGTTTACTCATGGCTGTTGCAAAATCCATTTTATTCTGTTAATGAATTCTTGGATTCGACTGTTTTAATCTAGATTTTAGATTGTGCTCATTTAAACTTAGCCATTATTACTGTCGCTTTTATTTTGTTATTTTATATACATGCTGTTATATGACTATGCCTATTTCAATGTATCTCAATTGATCAATGGCAATAATGATTCTGATTCTGAATAATTGTTGAACAGCAATAAATAGATTATGTTGAATACATAGAAAATCAATGGTCTTACCAGAACCATATAGGCTTCATTGCTATACTAATGCTTGCCTTTCTACAGTTAGGAGCAAAATAAAAACCTTACCACTAGCAGACGGAAAATCAAATCGAGGGAATTACGTGAGTTCAAAAACAGTGAAAGCTATGTATACAGGACGTGAATAGTTTGGAGAAATGACAATAAATAGCAAACAAAATGAGAGCTGAAGATTTTCTTATGGACAAAGACAAAGAAGAAGAGAGAGTTGAAAATTTTGATTTCTTGTTAGCCTCCCGGCCTCTAGGCTTGTGACTCAAAGTTAGTAGGCCTATGCCTATTACAAAAACTGTGAGTGAGGAAAAGCTCTTATTTGGAAAATTTTAAAGTAAGTTAATAGTGAAAAGTGTGAAACATGAAATTGAAAAGTGGACAAAGTAACTGTAACAAAGGATTCTCTTTTTGTGTTTTATTAAACGTAGGTCGGTAAGGTTTATGGTCATATCTTCTCAATCTTTTTATTGTATACATTCCTTTATAGGACTAGACCTTTTGTTAGGAAAGTGACTTTTTTTAACTTCAGTTTATTAACATAATCAGCAATTTACAAAGTAATATTTGTTCCTTCACATAAATCAGGATTTAACAATGTTACAAAATCAGATTAAAATCCCGAACGCACATTTCTTGTAATGTACAAGAAAGAAAATCTCGTCTCAAAATTTTATGAGAATTCAAAATGCTCGTCTCGTCTCGTCTCGTCTCGAATTAAAAATCCAATCTCGTCCATCCCTAAAATATAGTCCAAGTCAAAATCATCTTTATTCATATAATATACATGGTATGATTCCGAAAAAGCAGCAGACCAGATAGGATTGATGGTATGCCGGATGAACGATAGTTTACTGTAGATATTAAACAAGATGAAAAATTGTAGTTACCTGACAGAGGTACTTGCGCTGTACGCCGTGCACCTCTATGCGGTGGTTGGTGAGCTGCAGCTTCTTGGCGAACACAAGTCCACAGCCGTCGGCATCGCAGGGGAAGTGGTCCTGCAGACTCTCGTGCCGGTTCACTAGGTGCTTCTGCAGCGAAGTACGCAGCTTGAACCCCAGCCCGCACTCCGAGCAGAAGAAACTCTCCACACCTCTGGTGACACATTGGTGAAAGTTATTGTCAAGAAGCTGATCAGCTGTCTACTATGTTTATATTTAAATTATCTTGAATAATGTTTACATTTATTTGTTCGTTGTTTAGAATAAACAGTTATTGATTTATCCAATAAAGTAATGTTCACATTATATGTTAATTGTAATATTTATTAATTACGATAAAAACTTGATAGATCCAGTATTCAAAGAAGCCGAACTTAGTTATGAAATTATACTGCCATTCCTTCAAAAGATGAGTGATCAAATTAATGACCATATGAATTACTAACTTACAATTTACTGTATAAGGGGTTTAAATATGAAATAAAAATCTAATTTCAATTATAGTTGAAAACAAAATTATTTCATAGGAGGGAAAGGATTCAGTAGAGAACTTACTGACCTAAATAGGACCACTGACAGAGCACAGGTAATTTAAACCTTTTCACGCTAATATATAGTGGTCCAGAGGCTAATTCATCATGAGAGAACTTACTTTGAAATGGTTTGATGAGCCACACCCAGAAACAATGTATACAGAACCGAATAAGTAGGGACATCCCATGTTAGTAAATTTTAGTTTTGCCCCCGAAAACCAGAGGAAAATAAAGCGCTGATGCTAGGATTACTTCTCCTTACTGTGACGGGAAGCGCTTTTTCTACCTCTCAAATGTAAAAATGAGCATATTTGTTTACAAAAAATCAAAACAATAACAAACCTCTGTAAAGTTATTCTAGTCATCTGTTTCCATTCAACCAATCAGCATAATCCTTACCATCTTGGTGGTGCTATCTGTGTTTCAGGGGCGGCGTTCTCACTTCCCCATAAGGATGTCCCTACTTATTCGGTTTTGTATACATTGCCCAGAAATAAACACACCCATTTATTTTGATGTATTTCCGGTAGTCCTTCTGATTTTTGGGTGTCGTCCAACTCATCAATCCATTTTAAGCCATGTCCTATATTTCCATCCTCACTATTTTCTAAGCCTGGTATATTTTCAAGGATCCTAGTTTAAACAAAATTTAATTTTTGCGGAAATCCAAAAGCACATAGTTTGCAGGTTGCTTAGGGCTACCAAAAACATTAATTTCCATAAAAAATAAACGTTAATTTTTAAACTATTTTATGTTTTCCTGTAATTATTTGATTGTGTTAATATCTGTAAGAAATGCCTATATTATTTTTTAATTATTAATTTATTCTAGTCTATTAGTTGTGATGGACATTAGTCAACGTCCACGTAGGCAGCACCACAAGCTGGTGACATTCCAGAATGGCGCCGTTCATTGTTGAATTTATATTGCTATGGACATTGAACAAATTAGCTCCTTGAGGATATTCAAATGGTAAACTTGTGCGTATTTGCTCGTCTAGCATTTCTACAATATTAAGCATTTTCTTCAAAGCCTCGTGCGATGTAGTGCTGCACTGGGAAACATCCATGGAGCATTTTTCATCACAAAACAAGTTAAAATGTTGTTTTTGTAGAATTCTTTTATATTAGGATAAGAAGCCCCTCCTGGGCAAAAGGAAAATTTTTAAGAAAAAGGAATCTAGAATAATATGTTGTTGTCAAATTATAACAAATTGATCAAAGATCGTAAGAATGAAAAAAGGGCATTTTGGAATACTTTGTATAGATTTCTAACAACCCATAACAGACAAATAAACATTGCCCCGAGTCATATAGTTAAGAAACATTAGGCTACTCCCTACTTTACAATTTGAGGACATAGAATCGTTTGTTAAATGAACAGTAAACCTTCCCATATTCAGTAACAACTACATCATATTTCACTAGGCCAATCTAATCGCTAGCCACAACATTCCACAGTTATGACTCGCGTCGGCTACTCACTTGTGCTGCTTCTTCTTGTGCCGGTTGAGCAGCTGCTTGGTGTGCGCCAGGTAGGGACACAGCTCGCAGTGGTACGGCCCCCGACGGCAGTGCGCCACGTGGTAGGAGATGCGCGCCAGGCTGCGGTACACCTCACTGCACACTCCGCATGTGAACTTGCGCTGGCTGCGCAGGCTGGTCACATCTGTCACTAGCTCCGGCTCCTGATGCAACACAACATAGTCAGGTGGGGACACAGGTCACAGGAAACAGCGAAACATGCCTATCTGACCTCAGCGCTCTGCTTGATTGGCTTTGGAATTTTCCCACATTATTCTTGTTGATACACGTTTAAAAAGTTAGATGATTACTTACACAAATGTTATTTTGTTATTAATATAGTTCAGATATAGTGTTATTAAGTACATAACAGAATGCAGCATTCAAAAAGAGATTATTAATATTACTGTCAACCTACTTACAGGTGAGCAAAAAGAGCGAACAAGCTAATTCTGATTGAGTGAAGCAATCGAGATCACCCTAGTATAATCATAATCAATTAATTGAAATTAACATCTGATTTACTTAAACTTTGAGTGGCCATGACTGGCACTGGACACATCTAGTTACTATCAAAGATTATATCAAACTCTTGATAATGCACATTTTGAAACCGGGACTCCCAATAATCTGAGTCATTACAATATCATTATATTGAATATATATTTTAAGAACAAAAGAAATCATCACATTTTACCACCAGCAATTTTTTATGTGATTTGACGCCATCTTCATTTTATCTGGATCTTGTGATATCCAGATCAAAATATGTCCACTACACTAGTGCAGATAATCAAGTATACTAGGCTATAACACAAATTTAAGAATTTTCTTTTGACATATTTTATCCGATCCAAACTTAATGTTTCATGATGTCTTTGTTTGATACCTTACCTTACGTAAATGAACAAAATGTTACTGGAGGAAACAATGTGTAAATAATGCCTTTGGCGTTGTAAAGCTCACATTGGTGATTAACATTTGTACTGCAGTGGAAAAACCCATTGGATTAATTTCTATCCTGGGTGAAGAGCACTGCAGATATGATGTTCCTTTGTTTTTAAAAAGTCTGCTTAACTTTGCAGACAAAATAAAAAAAGCAAAGGGGGTGGCTGTTTTACACTTTCAACAAAGTCTTTTAACCACAACACTGGAAGAAAGGGTTTAGTACTTACAGATAATATGGTAAGGACTAGTGATGTGTGGATAATTTAAGTCAATTCTCGGTACCACCGGTTCTTGGCAAAAGT
The DNA here is from genome assembly GCA_030545055.2 of Neoaliturus tenellus. Taxonomy (NCBI): domain Eukaryota; kingdom Metazoa; phylum Arthropoda; class Insecta; order Hemiptera; family Cicadellidae; genus Neoaliturus; species Neoaliturus tenellus. The sequence goes on from CM061532.1 coordinate 60,218,537, forward strand.
ACCTCTACCGAGGATCAGTGACAAAATCTCGGTACCGGTACTTCGGTACCATAGTCTGTCGTTTTTGTAACAAAATAAACTAAAACCAAACGTGATCGTGATCGTTAACGATGCCCGTAGCCCACAGTAGACAGAAATTTCCACTGTCCTTGGAAAATAACAATGTGATCAATTTGAGACGGCCAGGTTCAGAGTCCAGCCCAGCCGGCACAGTAGGATGGGGGGCGACCACGACTGTTGGCCACAATAATTTACTGATAAGATAAGAGTTCAGTTAGAAAAATTATCTCGTATATCCTCTATTAATTGTTGTATAAACAAATTTTAAATGACTTTTGGTTTTTAAAAACTGGTCCATATTTTGTTTCAATATTGAAACTTTAAAATAAAACCTTATTGTTTTATACATGTTTGACTGAGTAGGCCAGTGGCAAAAGTCGTTAAATCCAGATTTCAAAATTTTAGGGAAATCCAGAAAAACTGATTAAAATAATGTTTATTGAGGCAGAACCTTAGAATTTTTTTTTAAATTATGTAAAAATAGGCTTTTTTACTTTATTAGGCCTATAGGCTCTATAATTACAACAATTAGTTAATTGAGTTATTTACTTAAATTAAATAGTTTCATTTTAACAGGTTTTGCATCTGTAAATGGAAATAACCGCATGAGAGGCCATTTTTGTTTAGGCTCAAGATGCAAAACCTGTTAAAAGCAGGGCATCTGTGTCAGATAGTATAAAACTGCATGCTTCAATGCAACTGCTTCAATCGAAACAAACCCCAAACAACAGACTGTCAATAACAAAATTAAAATGATTTACATAGAGATAGATTTGTTGGGAATACTGAATAAGCCCCATAGAGTAAGCAAATAAATAAAATCAAAATCTATGTTAGAGGAACAGTTGAAACATGGAAATAACAGCGTTTGCATCTGTTTGTTTGAAGCAGCCATTTAAATGATTGGGATTTAACAGCTCGTTGTAACAGCAGTTTGGTGAGTCGGTGGCGTAGTGGTTAGCGCGCCGGATTTCGGGACCATGGCAGCGATGTCGTGGGTTCGAATCCATGTTCTGCCAGTGACTTTTATCAGTACCTTTCACCTTGTACTGTAGCGGCTCACCCCCTTACTTTTTCTAATACGTTCCACGCACAGATCAATAGTCTATGTGGACGGGGCAAAGTAAAGGCAAAAAGAGGTTCGCCAACCTCTTTTTTTAAAAAAAAAGCAAAAAAAAAAAAAAAAAGCTTTAGAAACTGAAAACATGGTCGTTGGATTTAACGAGTCTTGTATCTATAGCCTTGGAGGATTTAACAGCTTTTGGAAATTGGTACGTATTTCAATGTTGAATTTAACTTAGATATAACAGGTTTTGCACATTTATATTGGCTGGAAACGATAGCTGTCAACATGACGTTTCCATAGCAACTAAAATCTCAATATAGTCCATGTGCCAGGTCCCAAAAAGGTATAATTTTGTGATCGCGATGAAACTTATACATCTGAATCAGACAGCTCTGGGGGTAGTAAAAATGCATATTATTCGAAAAAATATTTTCGGTTTTCAAGATGGCGGCCATTTAAAGATGGCGGATGCATGTTTATAATACATAGGTTATATCTCGGTTATTTGTCATCCGATTTCAATAAATCTTTTTTCGTTTTGAAGATAATTAAATTTGCAAGATTTAATCTATTTTACATTACTATACAAATTTTGCTTCGTTTCCGAGGTATTTATCAAAATATTTCTGATTGTTGTGTAATCTTTACCTTTAAGTCTTAATTACTCGTAGACCTTACATTTTACTCGAATATTGTTTATTACAAAAAAGATAGATAATTTTATAAGCTTTACAATGATACATAACATAACTTACTTTATGAACCCATAGCGATATTAGAACCAAAAACTTGGCTCGTGTCAGGGTTCGCCGCGACGGCGCGGCGCGATAGCGACTATGAGTGGACCCGGCCGGCCCGCACGGCTGACTCGCCTGGCGTCCAAAAGGACTTGCGTTATATTTTTCTTAACTGGATATATATATATATATATATATATATATTTTTTTTTTTTTGCTTTAATAACATTAATATATTCACAGGTACCAAATTTGCTCATTCGATTAAAAACTTTTAGGTTACATTTTTAAAACCAAATATTGTGGTTTATAACACACCTGTTAATAAGTCATAGAAAGTCATTTTGTCGAGATGTTCTAAAACAGTATTTGTTTTTTAGATTGCCACTGTTCTACTCCTTATAGCTACGTATAATTAATAAACATTTTTAAATTACCTTGATTATATTTACTCTTTAAAATAAAATTACATTATTATTATTTTACCTTATCCTCTAAAACAAGCACTGTTTGTAGGGGCAAAATTAATTCCGTCCAAGGATTTTTAATTTTTTTGTATAAATATGGGGGCTTTAGCAATGAGAAATCGATTGTAACTGATTCCATGACTGGAAAAATCCCTTCCAAATTCTCATTTTATCCCTTTGGAGATTTTTTGTAGCTACTGAACAGAAAAATGCGCTTAAATTTTTAGATATATACATATGTGTTTAACCCGTGGTTCAACAAATTTATACCAAAGAGCACATACTGGTCTAGTGAGTGGACGAAGCGTACGAGCTCGTTTAAAAAAGAAAAAGGTCAAGTGAGCGGAGCGAACAAGTTTTGTCTAAGGAAGGAAAGTGACGCTTTTCATTTTACCGATAAAAAGCTCGGTCCCCTTGGAATTATTTATTATAGGCCCTACCCTAAAACAAGCAATGACTGTATAGCCTACGAACAAACTTATTCCTGCACAAGTATTTTTTTTATTATTATTTTTTAATATGCTCATATGCTGTTTTCGGCCACAGATAGACTATCGGTTGGAACTGGTCCCTTAGCTGGGAAAATCAGGGTTTCGTTTTAAAGCTCTTTAAAGTTAAAATGTTATACTAATTATAATTTGTATGTTGATTTGTAAATACTAATTTTAACAAAAATCAACTGATAACCAATATAAAAATTTAACATGTAGTTCAACTCAACACAATTATTCCAAAGTGCAGCAATCTTTGATCGTCCTAAAAAGGAATAAGATTGCGATTGAGCGTGTGGAAAATAAAAGTGACATTTAATAATTTTACCTAGCACAAGCTCGGTCCCCCTAGTACTTATTATAACAAACGTATACTTTAAATTAACCTTAGTACCCCTAATGATATTAATTCTTTCAAAATGCTCAATAGAGCACTTAAGCGTTGTTTAAGTAGCCTATACATTATTTAAGGACCCGTACATTTAGTAGCTTTTTACCCACATAGGCTAAAAGTTTTATGAAAAAGAAATGTAAAATACAATAAAATGTTAAATAAAAGCTTTACGAAAAAAATGCTATCCATATTAATTTAGGCTATTTTAAATTGATTATCATTCGATTTCAGTTTGACTATGCGTTTATTGTGTTCAAGCTAGTTATGTGAAATCAAAATATTCATAAAAATCTAGAAATCCAGGCAAGTAATAATTAAGAATAATAATAATGCAACCATCTTCAGGATTATCTAATACCATACATAACATTTATATATAATGTACATTCTACGAGAGTCAGCAATAATAAACTTTTAACTATTTGCAGTTGATGTGAAAGCAACTGTTGGCTTACAATAATATTTTTATTAATGTTATAAAATTTTATATAACTAACCTGATCACTATGTATTAAACACAATATTATTAAATTGAAGTCCAATGATAAATGAAATTAATTTATATGAATAAAAACTAAAAGTCACTGATGATTTTGTTTTTCTTATTCTATGGAAACTATACATGTAACATAATTAAACGAAATAGCAATAGAGGGGTAATTTAATACCATTAATGATGGTTAGATTTCGTTGAAACATCAGGCAACATTTGGATTTGGTAGACTGATGATGATAAGCAGTTGATGCAAAATCTGGTATTTGGTGGGTATGTGCGAAGATTGCATCAGTATAAGATGTTTAAAATAAGTTTTAAGCTGTGAATGATGATGGGCATCATAAAATGGGTAATCATTGCTCTATTAGTAATCAATTTATGATCTCCATCATCATTCACAGAGCAAAACTTATTTTAAACATCTTATACTGATGCAATTTTCGCACATACCCCCAATCACCAGATTTTGCATCAACTGCTTATCATCAGTCTACCAACTCCAAATGTTGCCTGATGTTTCAACAAAATCTAACCATCATTAATGGTATTAAATTACCTCTCTATTGATATTTCGTTTATTTATGTAACATGTATAGTTTCCATAGAATAACAAAAACCAAATCGTCAGTGACTTTTCAGCCACGCTGTATTTAATTTAGGCCTATGTATTCTCAAATAATGTATGTTTTAACAGGAAATTAGATGTTTTATTGAACATTATCAGAGAGCTACTATCATTAGTAAGCTTGAATACGTTTTAAAAATAATAATATAATTTTTATTTCATGCAGTAAATTTGTAGTTTAATTGTTTGTAATTTTGTCTTAGCAAATTATATTTAATTTTACAGAATAGTAAAATAAAGCTGAATAAAGAAGAAAGGTCCATTTCAATCAAAGTTCCTCCTTTATTTACGTACGAAAACCATTTTTACTGTTACACACGCGTTATTACAGAAAGGTAGAATAGTTTTATTTGAACTTTAACTTAGGCTATACATTAACGAAACAAATGTAGTACCGTATACGTTTATTATAATTTAGAAATATATATTAATTTTTAACTATATTATACACTAACTAATAATCTTTAAAAAATTTATTTTGTTTCTTTTACAATTTTTGGATAAGTATATTAGGCAATGTTTGGCATTAAAAATGTTACCTAAAAATTTTTAGCCGAATAAGCAAATTTGGTACTTGTGAATATATAAATGTTATTGAAACAAACAAAAAATCAGTTAAGAAAAATATAACGCAAGTCCTTTTGGACACCAGGCGAGTCAGCCGGCCGGGTCCACTCATAGTCGCTATCGCGCCGCGCCGTCGCGGCGAACCCTGACATGAGCCAAGTTTTTGGTTCTCATATCGCTATGGGTTACATAAAGTAAGTTATGTTATGTATCATTGTAAAGCTTATAAAATTATCTATCTTTTTTGTAATAAACAATATTCGAGTAAAATGTAAGGTCTACGAGTAATTAAGACTTAAAGGTAAAGATTACACAACAATCAGAAATATTTTGATAAATACCTCGGAAACGAAGCAAAATTTGTATAGTAATGTAAAATAGATTAAATCTTGCAAATTTAATTATCTTCAAAACGAAAAAAGATTTATTGGAATCGGATGACAAATAACCGAGATAGGCTATAACCTATCTATTATAAACATGCATCCGCCATCTTTAAATGGCCGCCATCTTGAAAACCGAAAATATTTTTTCGAATAATATGCATTTTTACTACCCCCAGAACTGTTTGATTTAGATGTATAAGTTTCATCGCGATCACAAAATTATACCTTTTTGGGACCTGGCACATGGACTAATATCGAAAAAAATGGAATTAACGACTTTTGCCACTGGCCTACTCTTATACTAATTATTTTACTGTATTATGTTTTATTGATTGCTTTTTGTGTATTAGATTTGTTTTCATTAAATTACACATTTTATAATTTTAGGATGCCTAATATGAAAGAACAAGTCAGTATCGTACAAACCTACCATAACAAAACTTTAGATTTAGTTTTTAGGTTACAAAAAAGAGCTGTTAGATTTATGAGTGGGCTGCCACCCAGAGATCATTGTAGGGATGCTTTTAGAAATTTAGGACTACTTACAACACCAGGTCTTTACATTTATGAAAAAGTTGTTTATGCTAAGTCCACAAATCAAACCAACTATCCTGTAGTACATAGATACAATAGCCAAAATCGAAATAACTTACTTCTATTCAACATAATCTTGTAAAAAGTGAATGCAAGCCAGACTACGTTGGAACAAAATTCTTCTCAAAACTTCCCGCTAATATCAGAACTCAAGATAAACTCAGTACTTTTAAACTTAAGGTTAAAGAATAATGAATTATAGTCGTGGTCAGGCTTATTGGCGGGTGGGTGACCAGCTGTTGCAACCTATTACCTTAGTAAACTGTTTCCAGAAGGTAACAGTAACTGTTTTTATTGGAATCATAACATAACTGTTTGTAACTATACACTTTTCCGTTATTTTATTGCACATATTTTTGCCCAGTGATCAATTAATTTGATGAATTATTTCTTGTTTATTGAGTGAAACAGATAGAATGATTATATAAGGGCAGATCAATTATTATCTTACCGAAAACAAACGGTTAAGGAAAACATTAATGTAGGCTATAGGAAACGTAAAATCGTATTATAAGTTGTATAAACGAAGGAAACGTATAAAACCTTAAAAAATTATCCTAACCTAAAACCTATAACCTAACCTATAAAAAATTTTGTAATAATTTTAATTTTTCACTAAAACTGACAACATTAGACTACAACAAATAAACACGAATATCATATATAGTGTAAGTGTGTGGTGAGAGGGAGATCTATACACTAAGTATTTACATTGTATCACTGTAAAAACGTTTTCCCAAATCACTATCCACACTCAACTCTGGTTTTCAAAAACAGTAGGCCTATATTTCTCGTCAGTGTAATTTTTAGTAGCTCTTCTATAAATCATAATAGACGAATCATTATTCGTAGGCAAGGTATAAGTAGTATAGAAAATTATGAGGCTTGTTCACACTTCTTGTCGAGTAAATGCGGTGCCTTCCTCTTTCATCTACGCATGATGTGTACGTAAGGTGCAACATTAAAGATGAACTAAACAAAATGCGTTAGTAAAGTTAAATGATTTTGATAAAGTATATAACTTTAAAAGATATTGCTTGTAAAAATGTATGAAAAAATGTTTAATGGTTTAACACCACGTTGGAAAGAAGGTTGTATTTACATACGTAACAGCTGACATTAAAATTCAATGATATGTTTGTAACTGTTACTTTTTGATTCTGGTTGAAACAGCTACTGTTACCTTCTAACAGTTTACAAAGGAAATAGGTTCTAACAGCTGATCGGCCACCCGCCAATAAGCCTGTCCAGGACTATAGTAACATCTTTTACAGTATCTCTGAGTTTTTAGAATTATAACCTGACAGCCCTACTTAACCTCCAATCCTTAACCCTGCTTCACATTTGTGAAGAAGATTGACTGGTCCCCACGCCTTCTACAGTCTACAGTCTACTGAATGGTCTACGGGGCAACGCTGGATATGTATGTATGTATATAGATGAAACTCAGAGCGTGAGCCGCATCTCCATAGTTTATCTTATCATTGGACTGGACGTTTTACCCTTTTCAGGATATCCACTCTGCCAAAATGAATGTTTTATTCCATTTGTGATCTGAGAGTTTTAACTCCAACAAAATCTGCATTTTCATTATAAATTTTCAATATGGATTTAAAACTCCAAATTGAAACAAAAAGCCAGTGATATCAAGACACCATATTTTCCCCATTCCATTTGTAATTTGGTTATAATCTAACTAATATAGTTTACTATATAGCTTCAAATTTGTGTCCTAATTTCTCAATAACAAATACAATGTCCTTTTTTGCAAAATAACCTACTCGTTGCTTAGTTGGTTTTGGCAGTATTGTCGGGAGTTGTCTAAACCCAGATTAGTGAGGTTATTTGAGGCAATGACATTATTTTAATTTATTTTTGAGGATATGGTTTGTTTCCCAAATAGTTTTATTTCGTGGTTGACATATTGTCTCTTAGGTTGGGGGTAGGTAGGGGCGGCGGAAATACTTTCGGCCCATAGGCAGCAAATTTGTAAATCTAGCCTTGGGTATCGTTCCCGCATTGTGAAATTAATATCTATAAAAAAAAAAAATTGAATAGACAGAAAAGTTAAGCTCTTCCTCAATATCTTAGACTATTTATCTTGCAAGAAATTAACAAAATTATTTAAAATGTCATAAGATGACATACTGTTTTACAGGATTAATTTTCCATAATATTTCAATGATTATGCAGTACACTCTCGTTCATCGGAACTAATGTGGTGGACGGCCGGTTCGGATGTCGAAAAATTCCGATGAAGCGGAGTCCGTCGTGAGTCATCATTTCCGCCCGTACGGTGACCTATCGTGATTGTATTCACTCTTGTTTTTAAGATAACACAAGAGATTTTATGAAAATAAGGCACTCAAACTTTGAACATGGTAACAATGAACCTATAGGAATAAAAACAACGCAGGAAATAAAGATCTTTATTCTCATATTTCACTCATATTCCATCAGTCAACTGACTTCCACGTAACACAGGTGCAGTCGCGACGCAAGACAGACTGAATGACAGTTTGAGAAGCGGTCAAAACGGATGTTTACTTCCTGCCCCCTTCCTCTTTCTATTTTTGTGCGAATACTCCACGGCCTCGTAAATAACATCAATGGGTACAGATTATGGAAAACGCCTGATGACGTTTGATGCAAAATGTAATACTTCGCTGTTGTGCTGATAGAACGAATGGAAATTGAAGGCGCTAAAACGGAAAAAATTATTTATTTCCTAAAAAAAAATTAATAATATCCAGATTTTCAGTTCCGATGAAGCGGAGTTCCGATGTCGCCGAGTCCGATGAACGAGAGTGTATTGTATATGATAAAATACTGAAAGAGGGTTGATAATTTCTATCTCTTTTTTCAAATAATTTTATAAATATTAATTTCATGCAAGGGGCATTTTAATTAACCATTATTTTTATATCAAAGTTTTTCCAAAACACCCCAAAAGAGGGATATAGGTTTTCTAATTTTTCCCCAATGAACTTATCCAAAAGAATGTGAAAAAATCAAAGGCTTCAACCGCTGAAGTAACAACATATAAAAGTCTCGAACAATGCCTCAACACATGTTTATGAAGTACTGATATGATCTTATATGGTCATAAAGATCAGGCTTATATCCTTTTTATAAGTAAATTTTCTAAGATTAATCAAGATGATAAGTTTTTATTTCATTCTTAATTTGTTGACGATCATTCTAAGTAACATTGTAACCATTGGTATTAAACATATTCAATCAGATATCTACGAGTAATATACAATTAGCAAAACATTACCAATTTTATAATAATGTTGTTAAAATGAGTTATAATTTATTGATTTATTATTAATTAATATAGAAAAATGTTGTAAGAACAAGTATTTTTCTCCTGGATATATTGTTGTTTTGGTTGCTAAGGAAATGGAATGCAAAATATTTTTATATATTCAATCAGACATCCTGGGCCACAGTATAAAATTTGATGCTGCTTCAGTCACCAAGATGAATGCTGCATTTTAATATCAGGTAATGACCCACTTTATTATTTAGCTGCAAACCTAAACATCTTATCAGCAGTGTTAGCTATTTGATACAGCTCTGCGTTATAATTCAGTATATTCAACTCTCTAGGGTTACATTCTCTTTTAGACTTAAGGTCCTTTCAAATGCTTTCAATGATGGGAAATTGAGGTTTCTAAACAAAAGAAGTCTTGTATCAAGATTGAAAGGAGATTTTCTTAACTTATAAATTACATAGAAACACCGAGCAAATTTTGTAAGAAATATAATTAAATGTGACAAAATGTTTACATTGATTTGTAATTTGTCTTTATTACTATGTTAAGGTTTATACATTACAATGGAGTATGTTCTATCAATGTGGGTTTTATAAAAATACTAGCATTAATTTAGGTAAATAAAATTCAAATTTTTACAAATCATTAGGGGCAAGCTCCTGTTTATTTCATAAGAACTCATCTTTAGGATTAACTTGATCACTTTCTTTACTAACCTCCAAGAATAACTCAATTACTATGGTCACTCTTCTGTCAGTACAGTACTACTGTACCATTACTTCTAATTAGGTTTCTATCATTTTGACAAATATTTAGTATTATTATTTCATGACAATGTCACCTGTTTTAACCAGCACAGCTGGAGCCATGTAAGACGTTATGTGACAATAAAGATATATTTCATTTCATTATTTCATTTCCATTCAATCATTATGAATGAGTATTCTGTTGTTTACTTGTAGAACATTTATCTAGAGAATGTCTTCTACTGATTGACCTGGTTTATTATACAGTACGCTGAAATAATATAATACAAATACGGTAAAATTTGTTTTTTCCCTTATATAAAATTAAAATATTCTCGTATCAAATAAAAATGCATCAGTTCATTTGAGAGTTTTAGATTGCTTCCCTATCCAGTAGCAATGTTAATCTTTTGAATGCATTATTAAAACTGTCTATGTAGAAAAAACCACATTAGTTGTCTTAAGTGAATAACTTATTCTTTGTATTCTGAAAATGTTATCTTTAAGTTGAATTTTGATGTTATTTCATGAGGTCTTTTGTAGCTCTGAAGATGTGTCAGCCATCGTCACTGTGTCAGCTGTAGCCAAGCATCAAATGAAAAGGGAGCAGTCTTTCGTTATCCACACTGTGTTGCGAAGAGCGTTATCAAGCCATCGGAGAGCTAAGATATTATTTTATTTTATTATAGAAAAAAGTGGGTAGGAAATTCAGTTTTAAATTAGCAGGAAAATCAAAAGCCAATTTGCAAATTTTTAGTAGTTGTTTATCAATAAAATGTTGTCAGTAAGAATATGACGTAAAAATAGAGAAAGGTCGCTAAAACATTGTTTTTCTTGTTATTTGCAGGTTAACAGTACAAGTAATAAAAAATCAATAGTTAAAAAAAATTAAGGAAAAAATAACAAAAAAAAATGAAAATAGAGCAATTAGAAAAAAAGCAAAATTCAAAATTAATACAATAACAAAAAATGAAAAAATATAAAATAAAAAAAAGAACTAAAGTTAATTGAAATAGTGGAATTAGCAATAACAGCAAAATCCAAAATTAATTAATAAAATCAAAGAATAAAAAAAAGAAAGAAAAATATTAAAATAGATAAAAACTTACAAAAAATGTGCAATTGGCAATAGGGACAACATTCTAAATTAATAAAAACCAAAAATTAACAACAAAAAAATGGAAAAAGAAAAAATGTAAAAAAATAAGAAAGAAGAACAAACAAGATCAGAAATTGATGACACAAATAGTGCAGTTAGCAATAAGAGCAAAATTGAAAATTATAAAATCAAAGAGTAAAAATCAATGATAGCAATAGAAGAAGTAAACAACTAGAAGTAAGGAGTGTAAATAGTTTCAAGAAGTGTCCATAGCTGTAACAAAGTCAAGATTAACAGTCCAACAGTGAACCAGTAGAAGTAAGGCGTAAATGTTTAGCAGTCTCGTGAAGTGTCATCCATAGCAGTAACAACAGTCAAGATTAACAGTCCAACAGTGAACCAGTAGAAGTAAGGCGTAAATGTTTAGCAGTCTGGTGAAGTGTCATCCATAGCAGTAACAACAGTCAAGATTAACAGTCCAACAGTGAACCAGTAGAAGAAAGGGGTAAATATTTAGCAGTCTCGTGAAGTGTCATCCATAGCAGTAACAACAGTCAAGGTTAACAGTCCAACAGTGAACCAGTAGAAGTAAGGGGTAAATATTTAGCAGTCTCGTGAAGTGTCATCCATAGCAGTAACAAAGTCAAGATTAACAGTCCAACAGTGAACCAGTAGAAGTAAGGCGTAAATGTTTAGCAGTCTCGTGAAGTGTCATCCATAGCAGTAACAACAGTCAAGATTAACAGTCCAACAGTGAACCAGTAGAAGTAAGGGGTAAATATTTAGCAGTCTCGTGAAGTGTCATCCATAGCAGTAACAACAGTCAAGATTAACAGTCCAACAGTGAACCAGTAGAAGTAAGGGGTAAATATTTAGCAGTCTCGTGAAGTGTCATCCATAGCAGTAACAACAGTCAAGATTAACAGTCCAACAGTGAACCAGTAGAAGTAAGGGGTAAATATTTAGCAGTCTCGTGAAGTGTCATCCATAGCAGTAACAACAGTCAAGATTAACAGTCCAACATGAAACCAGTATAAGTAAGGGGTAAATATTTAGCAGTCTCGTGAAGTGTCATCCATAGCAGTAACAACAGTCAAGATTAACAGTCCAACAGTGAACCAGTAGAAGTAAGGGGTAAATATTTAGCAGTCTCGTGAAGTGTCATCCATAGCAGTAACAACAGTCAAGATTAACAGTCCAACAGTGAACCAGTAGAAGTAAGGGGTAAATATTTAGCAGTCTCGTGAAGTGTCATCCATAGCAGTAACAACAGTCAAGATTAACAGTCCAACAGTGAACCAGTAGAAGTAAGGCGTAAATGTTTAGCAGTCTCGTGAAGTGTCATCCATAGCAGTAACAACAGTCAAGATTAACAGTCCAACAGTGAACCAGTAGAAGTAAGGCGTAAATGTTTAGCAGTCTCGTGAAGTGTCATCCATAGCAGTAACAACAGTCAAGATTAACAGTCCAACAGTGAACCAGTAGAAGTAAGGGGTAAATATTTAGCAGTCTCGTGAAGTGTCATCCATAGCAGTAACAACAGTCAAGATTAACAGTCCAACAGTGAACCAGTAGAAGTAAGGCGTAAATGTTTAGCAGTCTCGTGAAGTGTCATCCATAGCGGTAACAACAGTCAAGATTAACAGTCCAACAGTGAACCAGTAGAAGTAAGGCGTAAATGTTTAGCAGTCTCGTGAAGTGTCATCCATAGCAGTAACAACAGTCAAGATTAACAGTCCAACAGTGAACCAGTAGAAGTAAGGGGTAAATATTTAGCAGTCTCGTGAAGTGTCATCCATAGCAGTAACAACAGTCAAGATTAACAGTCCAACAGTGAACCAGTAGAAGTAAGGGGTAAATATTTAGCAGTCTCGTGAAGTGTCATCCATAGCAGTAACAACAGTCAAGATTAACAGTCCAACAGTGAACCAGTAGAAGTAAGGGGTAAATATTTAGCAGTCTCGTGAAGTGTCATCCATAGCAGTAACAACAGTCAAGATTAACAGTCCAACAGTGAACCAGTAGAAGTAAGGGGTTAATATTTAGCAGTCTCGTGAAGTGTCATCCATAGCAGTAACAACAGTCAAGATTAACAGTCCAACAGTGAACCAGTATAAGTAAGGGGTAAATATTTAGCAGTCTCGTGAAGTGTCATCCATAGCAGTAACAACAGTCAAGATTAACAGTCCAACAGTGAACCAGTAGAAGTAAGGCGTAAATGTTTAGCAGTCTCGTGAAGTGTCATCCATAGCAGTAACAACAGTCAAGATTAACAGTCCAACAGTGAACCAGTATAAGTAAGGGGTAAATATTTAGCAGTCTCGTGAAGTGTCATCCATAGCAGTAACAACAGTCAAGATTAACAGTCCAACAGTGAACCAGTAGAAGTAAGGCGTAAATGTTTAGCAGTCTCGTGAAGTGTCATCCATAGCAGTAACAACAGTCAAGATTAACAGTCCAACAGTGAACCAGTAGAAGTAAGGGGTAAATATTTAGCAGTCTCGTGAAGTGTCATCCATAGCAGTAACAACAGTCAAGATTAACAGTCCAACAGTGAACCAGTAGAAGTAAGGGGTAAATATTTAGCAGTCTCGTGAAGTGTCATCCATAGCAGTAACAACAGTCAAGATTAACAGTCCAACAGTGAACCAGTAGAAGTAAGGGGTAAATATTTAGCAGTCTCGTGAAGTGTCATCCATAGCAGTAACAACAGTCAAGATTAACAGTCCAACAGTGAACCAGTAGAAGTAAGGGGTAAATATTTAGCAGTCTCGTGAAGTGTCATCCATAGCAGTAACAACAGTCAAGATTAACAGTCCAACAGTGAACCAGTAGAAGTAAGGGGTAAATATTTAGCAGTCTCGTGAAGTGTCATCCATAGCAGTAACAACAGTCAAGATTAACAGTCCAACAGTGAACCAGTAGAAGTAAGGGGTAAATATTTAGCAGTCTCGTGAAGTGTCATCTATAGCTGTAAAAGAATATTGGAAGAGTGCAGACGAAAATCTAACATGAATGTAAGTGTTTACAACAAAAAAGAGCATTCCTTAATTAACAGATCTTACATTGCAATGACCTCTCTTTTTCCAAGAGCTCTTCAGGCCTTGTGTCTTTATTGTTAAATAGAAAATTTCTTTATCTTTTAAACTCTTTTTGAATTCTACCACATTTTAATATTTACAGATTCTTTTATTTAAGATATAAGGTTAATAAAAGAATATAAGATTTTGGTGGTTATTGCAGCATAATAAAATTTTCTTAGAGCAAAATTGCAAATTGGCTTGGATATAGACCTGCTAATCTTTAAATATTTTTTATTTAAATTTTGCCATTTTTATCTCATTAAAAAGTTTTGAAATGTTTACTTTTTCAGTTACAATACTGCATGATTATTGATTAGTTCTTAAATTAAATATCTGTCGATTTAACAATCAACATGTATTTATTTTTTAATTCACTAACTATAAAATAGAGCAGTTTAAATAGTATAACTCTGGTATTTTTTCATTCCACTAAAAGAATAATACATCATAATTACATACGTTTTAGGTACTGGCCATAACAAACCAAATCCTTCTTGAGAGTTTGGAACAATACATTTTATACGTTTAGAATGATTTTTTTACATTTTTTCACACCATCTGCCCAGCTCTCCATTCACCATGACTGGAGCTGCATCCGTCAAGTATCGATGTGCAACAACTCGTTGTTATTACTTTTAGTAAACATTTGTATTCTTTTGTATTATGGCTGCGCGGTTGAAAATAAATAAATATACAATGTAAGGACTCTCTCTTCCAAAATTCCGTGTGGCAATTCCTTGGGTAAAAATAAACGAAAAATATAATAGGAACTTATATGTCCTGAATTGCTTCATTAAACCGCTATCAGCGATTTTTTTTACACTTCATAACTTTTATTTCCGTAAGGGATGGTTGTATTAAGTTCATATTTGGCATGAACCTTTATCACGCCAATATTCATGTTCAGGAAAAAAAATTATTTTTTTCTGATGTGTATTTTCAAAATGGCGGCCATTTAAAAATTTTAAACTTAAATATTTCAAAATCGGTAAATGTTATCAAACTGTTAAAAATGGCAAAAAAGTTAAAGACAAATGATCTAACCAATGATACCAAGTTTGTAAATATCTGACAACAAATAACGGAGTTATTGCGATTTTTCTATAACAATAACCTTAATTTGCATGAATTATAGGCTATAGACAAAATCAATGATTTTTATGGAGAAAAATTTTAATAACTCTGTTATTTTTTTGTAGATACTTAAAAACTTGGTATAATTTGTTTTATAATTTGATTGTTCATCTTTTTTGCTATTTTTAACAGTTTGATAACATTTACCAATTTTGAGATATTTGAGTTTTAAAATTCAAAATGGCCACCATTTTTAGATACACATAGGAAAAAAATGATTTTTTTCCTGAAAATGACCATAGGTGTGATAAAAGGTTCATGCCAAATATGAACTTAATACAAGTATCCCTTATCGAAATACAAATTATTAAGTGTAAAAAACTAAATGGCAGCTAGCAGCTTAACAAAGCAATTTAGGACATATGTTCCTATAACATTTTTTGTTTATTTTGATCAAAGGAATCGCCACAAAGAATTTCGGAAAATAGTTTCCAAACACCCTGAGTAATGAAATTAGAGGGCAGGACTATTGTGATGAACTTGTTTTCTTAGTATATTTCGTGAATTTGAAAAATTAATCACGTTTTCATGAGTGAAAAGTAACCACCCAACAATTTACTTAAAACTTCATTGACATTACATTGATTGATGGAACTTTATTGACATTACATTTTGTTTAGATAATATTATTATCCAAACAAAATGTAATTTCTTTACTGACAATTCGTGCCCACTCAAATTAACTTTGTAAAATGAATACCGTAACATTAGTTCAACAATATTTAACCAATATCCAAAATTAAAAATTTTTTCTGTGTATTTTTCATTTTTAATTTCCTTCTTTTAAATTTGTTCTTTTAAATTTTTTTATCTGTTTAAAATTAAAACTATGAGGAAGGGTGGTTGGAATAGCATAGAAGCATATAATAGTCATAAAATAATTATACAAGCACAAAAATTAAAGTTGAGTATTTCAAGACAGCAGATATGAGCCCCCTTGAAGGTCTGACACGTTCCGATTTAAAATTCCCGGATCAGTTACCAAATTCCTGGTAATTTCCTCTTGTATTAACATAATATAAGATAATCAATGAACCTAGTTGCACAGTTTTATCACTGCCGGAGTCAGCACAGGAACCTCTTAAAAGTTGGTTGGAGCAACGATTTCCAGGTGCGAAACTAAACAACTGTAAATTAAAGGCGACCTAGCACAGTACCGTAAACATAACCAAATACCGTCTCACTATAATGGCGGGCCTTGCGGTTCCCCTACGTGTTTCACAGTGCTGGTACCTGTTGGCGTTTTAGAGAAACATCGCTTGGCCCGTACTACCCGCTGGCCCATACTACCCAGAGCTCCCCTACTATTTTTTTAATTATTTTTAGTCAACCATCCTATTGATGAACGTGTTCCCAAACAAAACCCAACACTGCCACTGCCAATTTCTTAATTGTCACACACACATTCTCATGGCTCCACATTTACATCCTGATTATTTTACTTGCATTTGTTGGTTGGTTTAATCCCTAAATTCTCACTACTTTTTAAAACATCTCACCTGAATTTACAAATATTTTTTCATATTGCCTATTATATTACTAACCTCATTACAAAATTAATACTTAATACAGTACCAGTATTAATGTTGATGGTACCTAAAACCTATACTGGTACCGGTACCGACACATCACTAATAAGGACTGGACAGGATTAAGTGAACTAAATACAATTTAATACACATATTTTACTCAAAACCTTATAACAATCTGGAAAGTTAAATTTAAAAAAAGGTGACGCACATCCCCTATTAAATTATTTAGTGAACATTCTACCCTACCAAAAATGAACTGACTGTATTGTGCACACTAAGTATATTGAATGAAATATATTCTCTATTTCATATTTTGGTCATATCAAGAGCATTTTTTGTCCACTAACCTATTGGTCCTAATTATTTCACTCCTCCTAGACTTTCCTATTCTACTATTGTTATTTTCATTACCTTAGTCGTGTCTGTGTGTGTATGTTGATCAAACAGATCTCTTTGTGAGAAGCTGGCAAAGCAGACAGCACAAACATATACCTCAAGAGCAGACTCTGGCTTATGGGAAGACTGAAAGCAGTACATAAAAACTAAATGAAAGCATTAAAATTATACCCCTTTAGGATAAACTAATCCTTAGACTCATAAACTAACCAAAATGTGATTTGTAGATTTTCTCACAACTAAATCTAATTTTTATCATCCCTAAACCAATGATATTTCTACTGACAGTACAGTCCCAACACTGTTGTAGATTAGGTTTAACAAATAAATGTCACACATTTTCAACCCATTAACTATTGTATTGACCGTATATCAGACCAGGTATTGTTGAGCAGAAGTCTCATTATCGCTATTTACAGTATTGCGATGTATCTGATGCCTAAAGCTGAATCCAGTATAAAAGTAACTGTTACGTTAAAAAATGTACATACGTATGTAGGTGAGTGACACTTTTATCTTCCACAAGCCAATGTCAATTCCAATGTATACAATATTCACCTAACCTAACTTAACTTCTAACATTAAGTTACACCTTCGAGTACGTTAGATTAGGTTTAATTTGTAAATAAAGGCAAACATTTTTTAAACAACCCTAAGTTTTATTTGTGATAAATATTTTTCCAACAAAAAAATGCGGCCGTATAACGGAAAAACATTAAAAATACAATAAAAACCTATAAGAAACATACATTCACAAACAGAATGACAGTTCAGTTGAAGACATAGGCAATGCTCTAATGCAATAATATCACTTTTTAATATTAATTTCTTTCCAAAAAGTTTTACATTTTACAAAAAAGTTGGATTACGATTCTCGATGTGATTTAGTTTACCTGAGACAAGTCGGGCGACCCGGGGTCGTCTACCAGCTCGTCTTCCCTCGTGTCGTTTACTGCAGCCGACTTGCAAACATGTCTCACAAACTTCTCATTGGTTGTATACCTCCTAGGACAACACACACAGGTTAGCATAGGCGGCTAAAGGGGGGGGCTTGGGGGGGCTAAGCCCCCCCCAGACTTCCGTGGCATTGTAGGAAAAACTTCATATTTAAAAATAATAAATGTATACTAAGAAACCGTCAAAATTAAAAACATAAAATTTTCACACAATGTTGAGTAAATAGGGGGCTAGCCCTAAAAAATCCAAACTGGGTACCAAGCGCTTTTGCGGCCAAGCGCGATGACCCCGAGTAAATTATCTTCTTTCAATAAATGTGCTTCGTTAAGATCCCAAAATACCTAATTCAAAATAATCTAAAAACAATTTTGGCTTATGTATAACAAACAATTACCATCCCAAATAAATTATCTATCACCTTCTACAGTACACTTCTCTAGCTGCTTGCATGCCACTGTTTTCTCACTTTCTGTCAAATAGACCTAGCAGTACAAAATTGTAAATTTCCGATGTCAAGTTGGTGAAGGCCCTACCCGTCCCGTCTGTCCTTTGGTATGCCTTCTGGGCAAGGAATGTCTTTTTAGCAGTACTGATTACTGATAATGTTATGGTTCAATAATAAGTTCCCAAGCTATCTGGCTCGGTTTGTATTCTTTACTCATAAAATGCTCGATTCAATATGGGTTAATTCAGCTAGGCAAATTCATTTTGTCGTCTGCCTCTTAGTGTCCATCAGGTTGCCGCTCACCTGCATCGGTAGCCTACTAGGCCCTATGATGTAAAAAGCCGAACAAGATACATGGCATATCTGTATAGTGAACTTGGCTATTGTGCAGGTTTAAATTTGTATATGCCCACCAATGAGTGATATTACTACGGAATTAACAATGTTTGCAAATAAAGCTTTCGTTTTGCCAATATCAAGTAGGCCTATTTAATTATCCCTTGTCGGACATTACAGTTAAATTTTGATCATAGAAGTTGGAGTAGTTTTTAGTAATTTTTGTCTTGCTTATTAAGGAGATTTAATATTTTGGAGAACATCCGTTAACTATGAACCATAACAGTAATTATTAGATTAAATATCCATTATTTCAAATGATCTTAATGCAGAGTGGATCATAATTTGTCTAACCCACCCGATCAAGCTCACTTTTTTTAATTCCTTTCTTTTTTCCAGTTACAGTATATGAATTATATTCAACAGTAACTTATGTGCACTATTTTTCAAGATGCATGTTTCCATGCAATAGAGCCCATTTTCGGTTTATAAAAAAAGAAACATAAATTTTAGATTTGTATCAAAAACTAAATAATTTAAACAAGGTTCATCTATTGCTCTGAACACATATATATCGGTTTCTTCCAAATTTCATTTTTATTACAGTATTGTAATTTACAATAACTTATTGTTCCATAAATTCAACCACTTTACATTCCACATTTGATTACATAGCAACAGTTTAGGTAAGAAAGTTAACGTTGTTGTGCTGACGTATTTAGTGACGTACCTCAATGCATTAATCATGATGGGGGGGGGGGGGGGTCGGAGACATTTAGTGCGAACACATCTAAGGCCCTAGCCCCCCCCAGAAAATCCAGTCTAGGACACCATAGGCATGTTTGCAACAGCAAAATTAAACTAAATTTATAAAGAAATGTCAAGATAGCCTAATTAGTTTTAAAAAATATATATTTTCAGAGTAAATGCTTAGCAAGTTGAAAAATCATTTTAAATTGCAAATTACTGTAATTAATATTCTTGGCCAGAGTTCGGGGAGGGCCAAATTAAGATCAAGAAGCTACTTTTGCAGTCAGGTGAGGTTGTCAAAATTGTAGATATAGGCGCTCCTTAGACACTCCTCGCTAAGACAGTAGCTATGGCTCTTCTTAAACCAGAGACCTTATTTTTATTGTTACTGGTGACACATTTTAAACGCACTGATGGCATTAATTGGGAAAAGAATTAGCTAAAGAGTAAACTGTTAACACTGGTGACTGACAATAAAGAGCAACATCTTGTGATGGACAAATGCTCATCTAGATGGACTTGGAGGGCAATTCAATGATAAGTACCGTACTCAAAACACATTAGTATGTTTGTGACTTTGAAGGTATTGGATAAACTCAATCCAATGAGTGTATAAAATTCTATGAATCGGTCAAACAATTCCTTGAGCCGATTAAATTCTCTGGTTTAGGATGACATAACTTGGGTTCTGAAGCGCAATGCAAGGTTAAGCAAGATTGATAAGAGAGGCCCTTAAAAAATGTGAGTCAGACTACTATTTCCTCCGACATCTATTGGCTAATGTTGTTATCTTATAATACCCATTTCGGGTTTATTTCACAAATTGTTTAGTTCATGGTTAAGACACTAATTTTTAAACAGTTATGATATTCATAGAATCAGAAATAACAATAACTGTTGTGTGAAATAAAAAAAATAAGTTACTATCTTATATTCTAAAACAAGTACTGTTTGTACAGGCAAAATTGTTTTTCTGTCCAATTTTGTCCAAGATTTTTTTTTTTATTGGCGAACTTCCTTCTGGAAACACACTATTACGGTTGGTAGTAGCCTTAGCAAGACCTAAGCCTGGGCCCAAGTTACTTTTTCACTTTTCCATTTTGAAGTCCTTAGAAGCCAAAAAAAAATATTTGTTCATTTTCATGTATATATCATATATTATGTATCTATATATTTATTCAATAATACAAAGCACTCAGTTTGTGTAGTTTATGTTAATAATAAATTTTGATTAGAGACCTCAGATTTTGATGAAATTTGATGGAAAATTTTGCTCATAAACTAACATTTTTAACACTAATTACTGACAATTAAAATGCCAAGTCCTCAAGGTCGTTTGAATGATAACTTAATGAAACATCTGTCGAGACTTTTCAAAGTCCCCAAGTTCATTTAAATTCATCTCACCACTGTCAAGTACCTCGAGTGCATGGCATCGCCATGTCTGTCTTACGGAGACTCTCATCTGGTGCACATCAGTGTAAAGCTTCATAAAGTAATACACTATTTGGAGATTCAAAAGGAACGATAACTCTGTTTACCCAGCTTTGCATTTTGCACTTTTTGTACTCTAACACAAACTCCACTTGAACTTTTACTCCTCTAGCCTCACAGGCTAGCATATACAAGACTATTTCGGTAAGCGTGAGTTCAGGGCGAGTGAACAGTGTGTTGTGCGTTGGACAGCTCATGGCGAAGTGATTCAAACATTGGGCGACGGTCTCAGCTGCCCCCACTACCTGACCTTCCCCCTCTCCTCCTGTTACCCCCACCATTCCTGCCTTAGCTGCCTCGCTACTGACTATCTCTCAGTTGTATACGGGCCTTCCTGCAAGGATAACATGGCTGACAATTTAGGTAAGACTCTTTCACATGTTGGGGATTTCTTTGCTAAAAATCGTAAGATGGTCAAAGTTTTGCGTGTTTCCACTTTAATAAAGTGGAGCCCCTAATAAAGGGGCCATCCTAAGTTTTATAGTAAACAGTATCACACTACTTTTAGTGGTGATAACTTGCGACTAATTCCTAAAGAAATGACTTTTGCTCATAGTCGATTTAGTTACACCGCTTCCTGCAGATTCAGACTCTCTAATCACAGAGTCCCTTGTTTCTAGACAATGCAAGTTCAAGGTTGTCCGAGCGATATCACATGGCGGTTTAGGAAGAATCACTTTGCAAACTTGAGATTTCGTCAGCACTTTTGCTTTTCCTTGTTGAATTTCACTCCAAGTACCCAAGGTCATGGTCAAGGGCCGAAAGTCGGAGTGGAGTACCAGAAACGGTAAGTGCCAAATATAATTTTAAGTTTCAGCATGGCCTTGACCTACATGACATCAGTGACGTCATCGGTGACGTCAGGGGTAGTGACGTCATCACTATGTCACTTCTGTGACGTCATTTGAGTGACATCATAGGGTGACGTCATTGGCGATGACATCATCGATGACGTCATCGCTCGAGTAACCTTGAACTGGCCCAGAACCAGCAAACTGCCATTACTTTTATACCAAAGTGTTGCATCTTTAACCTGTAATTCAACAAATTTATTCACCAAAGTGCAGCACCGTTCAGCTTGAAGAGTGAGCAAAGTGAAGGAGCTCGTCTTAAAAAGGAAGAGGGCGAGTAAGTGCAGCCAACGAGCTTTGTCTGAGAAATTGAAGTGAAGCCTAATACTTTTACCGAGCATAAGCTCGGTCCTGCTGTACTATATGTATAAACTATACACTAAAATCCTCTATAAACTTGTTATATTTAGTATACAAATCCTGGCATTGTTTTGAGATTCAATTAAAAGTTTTGAAAAGGGAAATTCTCAACATAAAATTCAATGTTAACTACTGAAGTATTCTAATAATGATACGTCATAATATTATTATCAAGTCTTCTTATTGGGTAAAACATATTATTAAAAATCAGGGTGAATATGAAATGGGACTCAAGATCGTAATTGAG
This sequence comes from Neoaliturus tenellus, assembly GCA_030545055.2. Taxonomy (NCBI): domain Eukaryota; kingdom Metazoa; phylum Arthropoda; class Insecta; order Hemiptera; family Cicadellidae; genus Neoaliturus; species Neoaliturus tenellus. Next base: position 60,241,131 of record CM061532.1, read on the forward strand.
ATTTTCCATTATTGGACTGGATTAAAGTGAATTGTATATAATTTCTTGCAGTTACTACTCTCGTGCAATTTTTTTAATAGAGGAGAATGACACAAGCAAATTAGTCTTTTTTCATAAAGTATTAACTCAATCAATCAGAGACAAGGACATTAAAATTGAGGAAAAATAATTAAATTAAACTTACCTGTTGCAAAATTCGCAGGAATAAATTATTTTGGTTTTTTTCTGTAAGACTGCAATCGTTTCATTGACTGGAGCTCCATTGTCAATTGCTTCTAATTCTATATCCTTTGAAGTAAAACATTCCTCGGTGTTTGGTTCTGAAACTTTTCATACCGTACACCTTTATTACTAAATTTAAGGATTCCAAAAATGTTTTTAAAAGTGAAACCCTGCCGTACTTAAATTATTTGAAATGTATTTTCAAAAGTAATATTTTTATAACTTTATATTCATATAAAACTTAAAACATATATTCATATCAAAATAACTATCTTACTTCTTTGAAACATATTACACGACTTTGTTGTCCAAAAAACTAAAGTTATTGTAAAGAGTGAATTTCTTTATATTAATGGAGATTATACCTTGCTCACTAGGTGTTGTTGGAGCAAATGTAACAAAGTCTGATGCTGTCACCGCAGGGTTTTCTGGTTGTAACTCACAAAATGTGTTATCATGTCTGTCTACAACGTCCGACTTGTCGTTCGCCTCAATCACACAGTCCCTCAGACTCACCTGAAAATTTAAATGGCAAATTAATAAAATAAATGAGAAAGTGGTTAAATTATTCAGTGTAAGGTAACACATATCCAAATTCAGTGTTAGTATTCTTGCACTAATTCCGTATGAAAAATCAAAAGTGGAAATCACAAATTTGCACATATCATGTGAAAAATCTAGTATGTACAAATCAGAAAAGGGCCATTCTACCGTTACGTACGGGACATTTGTACTATGATTTCTTACCTTTGCAATTGTTTAAATCCTATTTTGCTGAACTGAATTTTGATGATTATTATACTATTTCACAAACAGACTTTCATCTAAAGTTTGACACTTACAAATTAATAATATGTTTACTTTTGTGGATGTAATAATAAAAAATATCTTTGTTACGTACGGGACATGTCAAGTCTACCATTACTTTTGATTTCAAGTGAAAAACCCTAAACTCAGCTCAGTTATTGAACATATATTGTTCTAGTATTTTTTACCAATAAATACTGTTATACCCTTTACCAAAACAATAATTTTAACTCTTAATTTGTTAAAATGTATTAGTAGGGAATTTTTTTATGGCTGTTACGTACGGGACAGGCGTTGTTACATTATGGAACTTTTGCAAATACTAGAATGCATTATGTCTTTTTTTTTAAAGAATACTTTATTAATACATTTATACAATGAAGTTTAGTTAAATTATTATATTTTTAACCTAATTGGGTGCCTACAGTAATGAAATACAACCATATTTTATGTAGGAATATCAAATTTTTAGGAATTGAATTAACATGGAAATAACATTCCTTAGTGATCCTTAGTTAGACAAGAAGAACCTTTTAAATATGCAGTAAGTAGCCCAACTAAGATATTTATACAAAAGGTAAGAACAGGAATTAAAACCAGCCATGCAAAACAACATTACAACCAAACATGAAAACTCACATTTTGAAGGAAATTGGCTTTTACAAATCATCAAAAAGAAAAATACCTCTAGATTGTTTAAGTTGGCAAGATTGTTTTAACAATATCATTTTGGTAAAAACTAATGCAGTCAAATCACCACTTTAAGTGTTTGGGTTAATTTGTTAGCATTTGATGAAACTTCAAATACATTTTCACTTATAACCTTTAGGATTTCTCCAGGGTAAAGTGGTCCTTCATAATTAACAACGTAGAAGAAATAAATTCCATGCTAGTTTATTTTGCTCAAATACTCATCTCTGGAGACAAAGCATTTAATCGGGCAAAAATAGATCTATCCATGTATAAAATTTGATGAAATGGTTTGATACCAGGTAAAGGAGCTACATTTTCCCAAGGTTTTTTTGAATCAGTTGTATGTGAAAATATGATCTTCTCCAAAATATTAATAGGGCTAATCTGTATATTAATAGACAATTATGTTTTCTTTTTATCCTTTTTTCTCAGCTTGTGGGAATTGTAGGAGAAATCTGAATATACCGTTAGAAGAGAGTATCCTGTAGATGAGCAGAATTTCATCATAACTCACATCGTCCCCCGGGGCTACACCATACAGGCTTTCAAAGTTTCATTGTTAATCTTATGGAAGAAGGGCAATTGCTTGAACCATCAGACAGATGTTAGTGTTGCAATAAAAAATGTTAATAAAAAACAGGGAGCAGTTGTTTCAGTTATAAAATATTTTAAACTGCTCGGGTTCAGAGTTCAGTTCAACTGATTTTTTGTCAAATATCGATCAGGCGGTGATCTGTAGTATATATCTTAAAAACTCATACCTACATTATCAGAAATAAGAAATACATTGTGCAGCAAAAATAAAAAATCAATGATGACTTAAAAGTGTAATCAAAATACAAAAGACTAGTTTAAGTTTTTACTTCATCCGAACATTAAAAACTTTGACCGCAATGTACCAGAATATATACCAAAGTAAATATGATTAAGAGGTACTTAAATGTTTAATAGAATAAAATTGCAGTGTAAAGCACTGTACCTTGATCCATTTACAAAAAAAAAAAAAAAAAAAAAAAAAAAAAAAAAATTAAATATATACTTAGAGTCCTGAAAATATCATTGTAATCATACATTTACTTTTGTATCCCCTACGTAACGTTACGTATGGAACAATTTTAAAATTTCAATTACATTTTGGAATGAGGCAACAAAATTTTTTTAACTACATACAGAGTTAGATATAGGCACCTCATGTTTAGATTATAAATCATTTATTGATATTAATTATATGGTTTGCAAAAATTAAACTTAATCATGTTTCATGTTACGTACGGGACGAACAATTTTATCAATCAAAATTCATGTGTTATAATAACTTTTACTTACATACAACTACTGAATGTCTGCAAATATGAAGTCAACCAATATGACTATTAAATAAAACTCATTCCAACTTTTTAATTCAGGTGTACAGTTGGAAAATGCAGCCTTGAACTTACTGTTTTTACTATAAGTAGAAATCAACTGATAATTTAACTCGTTTGATTGAAGTTATTGCGAAATAGAAGAGTACAAAAAAATCCAATGCAACTTTTCTTAGCTTTTTAGATGTTTATGGAACATAAATTAGACAATTTACCATGAAATTATTAATTTAAATTTTTAAGTGATAGTTCCCTGTTTTGGTGGAATGGCCCAAAACCTAAATAAAAAGCTAATAAAAAAGTTTTTGGCAACACTATGACCTAGGTCTACTTTTTAAGAAGGGACCAAATACATAATGTGCTTTTTAAAGCACCGGTGGTAATCTGAGTTGAAAATTTTTAAATGGAATTGAACCCACGGCTTCCAGTATTAGGTCAGTACTTTACCCATGTAGGATATAACAGTGAACACCTCAGTGCCTGCCTTTAAATTAAATAATAATACAATTTAGATACAATTTTTTTTTAGATTTAAATAAGGGAATCTATTAATTTAAATTATATTTGGGTTGCCTGCCCCATCTTCGAACTCCCTGGCTGATCGCCATTTTCTTCTTGACCTTCGGATGCACATGCTGGTGGCTCTTAATATCGAGCATGTCATCCTTACCCTCACCCAATTCATTATTACACTGTAGGGTTTGTTCCACTTTTCACTTAGTCTTTCTGCTATAGCTCTTAAAAGTGTATGGAACTCTTTTCCCAAATATCCATCAACCTATGTGATGAGGGGGGTGAATGAAGCATTTCTGTTTTCACAAGCTTGGAGATATTTTCTTTTTTTTTTTTTCTTTTTCAGCATTTTCAATGACCTTCTCATAGGGCATGGAAATATGAGACGGAGCATCAGTGTCTAAGACAGGTGTCACATCAAACAATGCTTCCGTCTGACTTTCCCAAACCCCTCTACAATTAAATAATAAATAAATAAATAATTTAATTAATTAAATAAATAAATTAATTAATTTAATTAATTTAATTTAAATGCAGGCACTGAGGTGTTCACTGTTATATCCAACAAACCACTAAACTTTGCTTGAAAATGTTGCATTGGATTATAAAATCTAGTTGATATAACACATAAGCTTATCCAAAATATTAATAATAGTTTTGCAGTGATTTAATATGAAGTGTCAAATGTATGAATCAGCAAACCCCCCCCCCCCCATGTGACTTAAAGTTTCTGTGGCAAAAATCTCCTCGCAATTGCATATTAATTATTAGTATCATTAGGGTGAACAAATTTATTTTGATTACACCTTTGCACTTGAGAGATCATATGTGATGTGCTCCAGGAAAAGGGACCTTATGATACACGACCAAAATTTTCAGTATAGGCTAGCTGATTTTGTGGAATAAGGTCAAAAATATCAATTTTTAGGTTTTTATTAATATTAGTAGTATAATATTTCTCTACGTAGAAAATCTATTTTTAATTAAGTTATTAAGTTGTTAAACAATTAAATATCAGTTTTCCTTGATCCTTGCACGATAAACAAAAGGGACCTTAACTTACTCCATTGAAATAGCATTGAAGTAAGTTAAGGTCCCTTTTACATTTCATACATTGTTGTAGTATTTCCTTGGGGGAATTATTATAACTTTAAGTAACATTGGTCGGGTTCACGTTATCCCACTGCAATCGGGATGCGGGGGATTTTTTGTGGTTAGCACGTGAAGGTCAACAATCAAAATCCCGGTGGGTTCATAAGACGGCAGCAAAATGACGTCACCAGGATCCACCGGGATTTATCACATGGCCATTGGGATTTGTCACGTGACTATCTAAATCCCGGTTGCGGTGGATGAACGTGAACCCGACCAATGTAATATTTCTCCATAGACTAAGCATACGTATTTAGTGTATGATTTCACTATGTTTGGAGGGGGATTTTTTTATGTCTTTCTACATCACTGACTGAAAGTCAGCTGTTGTTGTTGTTGACTGTATTGTTTTCATGTGTGAATGCTAAAGGTAAACAATGACATGTCAAATGACGATTGGGGGGCCAGCAGTTACTTTTACCATTGACACAGGAATTATTGAAGACCACCCAACAGAAATTGTTGCTGGGGGCTCTACTAAAAACGGAAAAATTACCTATTAATTTTTATCCTCAATGTGAAGAAGCCCACAAAAACTTACTATGCCCAGATCTAGGCCCAAAACCCATTGCAAAAAGGTCTTCTAAAGAACAAATGAATGGCTCCGCCGAAAAACGTTCTATGCGACCAAAACCTACTTTTGAGAAAAAGCGGAAAGAAGATTGATTTCTAAAATTTTACGTAATTTTTAGGTTGGAATTATTTTTTGTCAATAATCTTTTAAAACTACATATATAACCTCGTATAGTAGTATTATCCAACACTTTTACTCACCACAATCAGATATTTAACTATTTTTATGCATTTTTAGGGGGTAAAACGTTCCAATCGCCTGTCATTTGAAACGTTTTTTCCCGAACTTAGCCTCTGCCGCTAATAATCATCATGGAATGTAGGAGTACCAAAATGAACTGAATATATAAAACACTTTTATTAGAATAATATTATAAAAAGATAACATTAAAGTCTTAAACAAAACGTTAATACTTCTTAAAACGTTTTCTTAACGTACTATATTATTGTTCAACATGTTATATAATAATAAAAATAGTTAAGTCCTAAAAATATTTTTGTTAGAGAAAAAAATTAATTTTCAAAATTATTAGAAAACAATTTTTTAAAAAGATGACAATTTTAAACTCATACATAAGTATAAGAGTAGGAATCAACAGGCATCAGGCCTTAGCACTTAGAACGTTATTTCACTTACCGCTCGCGGTGGCAGTTTTCCTGGTTCAGGCTTCTTGGTTTTAGATATATATGGCAATCTGGCGTTTCTCCTTTCTTTTCTATTCTAATCTTTCCATTTCCCGACATTTAACTTCCTTTTTCCCAAAAATTAAGACGATTTATGTCGCCGGGTGACAGCGGCACAGCCGGCGGGGGATCCATATCGCGGCTGATAGAACCTTATTCGCCAACAACCCCGAGAACTCCCGAAATTGGCGCCGGAATGGACAGCTAAAATCAGGGGTGCCAATGTAAATATTTCCAACGCAAAATATCCCACGATGTTGGGGAGGGCTGTTAGAACCTTTTTCACTAAAAATCTCGAAATTTGTATTTTTGTCGCATAGAACGTTTTTCGGCGGAGCCATTCAAATATTACCAGAGTTTGAAGATGAAGAAGAAATATTATTGACTCCAAAGCCTAGAAAGAGAGCACGGAACCACCAAACCGAAAGTGGCCCATGAACCCCCGGACTTCGAAGAAGAAGAAGAAGGAAAATATTTGACATCATGTACATATTTTTAATATCACTCAGCATACAAATATCATTATAACAACAGTTTAAACTTTAATAATACAGCACTTTGGTATGTAGAAAATATGAAGTTGAAAATTATTAATGTTCTTCCAAAATATTTGAATTTTTCATTAACCTTAGTCATTTATTTGTTAAAAATGAAAGAAAATGTTTCAATAACATGTGTTCTTCTATTTCTTTTGTTGCCCAGAAAATTTGCAACATTTTGATACCAAATAGGTAAAAATATAGTAATGAATCATGCATGTTTCATTAGGTTAAACTTTGTTTAACTTTAAACGTGATTTACTGAAAACTAACGCTTTTAAAAGTGATATTTCAAACTTCCATAACTTTGTCAAATATTAAGATAGGATTTTTTCAAAACCACCATTGGATTCAGCAGGAAAAATACTACAAGAAAATGTGAATAACTCAAAAAGTGTCTCATGTATCATAAGGTCCCTTTTCCTGGAGCACATCACATATGGTAACATGAACTAAACTTATTTAAAGGAAAGAAGTCCAAATCCATAAAATTTTTGTGGCCATTTTGAGAATTGAGGACCGAAATCCAATAGACTAATGTGATAGGCTTACCAGTCTTATTGATCTAATAAACACTATACAATACATTATTTCTACTTATAAATTGAACAGTTTAAACTTAACCAAAATTTCACCATTATTCAGATGATTGATTGCTGTAAACTACTTGAGGGACCCATGATTTTTTTCTTACTGGGCAGAAGAAAAAATAATATAGAGGTTTTTTTCTTGTGTTTATTTCTGTATTTTTATGTCTAGTCTAGTTGTTTTCCAGATTTTTAATCATCGGTTAAGATCTAGAGAATCCAGGTTTCTCACATGGATAACTGCACATTGCCTGCTCAATCATTGATAATGGTTTGTTGCTTAACCAATCTAAAACACAATTATTAAAGTTTCAAACTCGACAAAACAAAAACTCTGATGAAGAGCATATTATTTTTCAAGGCAATTTAATGGGGATAGACGAATCAGTTAATTTTTTGGGGATTGAGATTGGTTCTAATCTTAATTGGAAAAACTTTGTTTGCAAAATTTCTAAGAAGTTAAACTCTATTTGTTTCCAAATGATTGTTCTTCGTGAAGTTGTTGATTCAAAAACCAGACTTATGCTATATTATGGACTTTTTTTACCGATTATAACTTATGGTATTGAATTCTGTTGCATGTCATCCTATGCAAATAAAATTTTTAAAATGCAAAAAAAGTACATTCGACTCATGACATTTTCTTCTAAAAGAAAATCATGTAAACAATTTTTTGAAGAACTGGGTATACTAACTGTTCCCTGCCTTTATATATTAAAATGCCTGATGTTTGTAAGGAATAATTTTGAAAATTTAATTAAAACTCAGCATAAGCATCATTATGAAACAAGATTTCAAAACAACTTCCAGTACCCAAGACACCGCCTGACATTATCTGAAAAGTCACCACAATATATGGGAAGAAAATTGTCAGACTACCTTTACAGCAAATAATTAACGAAAACTGTTTTAGAAATAGGCTAAAAGATTTTTTAATTAGAAAAATGTATTATTCAGTTGATAAATTGTAAACAGGTCTTAAATTGTTCTGTTCCACTCCCACTGTAATTCTGTTTTGTTGTTTAGGATTAGTTATTGTACTGTACACTGACAATGTCATCTGTTCTGAACTAGCTTTGCTAGTTGTAAAAGAATGTTCTTATGACAATAAAGTTATTCTTATTCTTATTCTCATTCTTATTCTTAAACATTCTGACCTACATTGTGCCTTCGACATAAAACTAAAATAATACCCCTGTCGCAGCAAACCTGCATACTCAGCGAATTACCAAACGAATTTGAGAATTTGTATTTTTCCCATAAACATCATAGGAATGAGTAAGTAGGTTTACTGCCATGGGATGTTGTTAAAAAATATTAGTAGTTTGGAAATTAATGGTTAGGTAATTTATAACATTACTTATGTGCATTACCAGTTGTGAGTTACTGCAACCTTGAATAAAAGATTGAAGAACAAAAATACAATCTTTTTAGAACTTTTAAAAATAAGTACTGTAATAAGAATAAAAACCAACTTTTTAGACATTGTATTTTAATTATTCGATGTTTTATTTGAGGTTGCAGTAATGCACTACTGGTAAGGTACAGAAGTAAATGTTGAAAATAAATTAAGAGTAGCCTAATAAAAAAATTTAATAATAAACTAACCGCCCTCTCTCAGCACTCTTTAGTTTTTTGCAGACCTTCTGAATTGAAAGAAAAACACTCACCAAAATCATTATGTCATTACAAAAAATAAAATCTTTCAGAAGACATTATGTAATATAGCTAAACTAATAATAAATTTTGGCATAAAATTACGAACCTGAAGCTCATTGCATAAATCCACAACAAAGCCAACAATTTGAGGTGAACACTGCTCAACAGAATTGATCTTGATTTTGTAATTGAATATCAATGCTTCAAATATATTTAAAGTGGTTGCCTGAAACAAAAAGATAATATAGCCTTAGATAGTCATCTATTTTGTGGAGTGGATAAGGCCAACAGGTTAGCTATCACATAGTAATGTTTCATTCATTAACCATATCTTGCAAATAATATAATTTATATCAACATCACAACGCGTTGAAATTAGATAGTACCAAGACTGGGGTTTGGACTGTTCCCCTTCAATACGTTCAATAAAAAGCCTCAGGCATATTTTGGTTAAATGTCTAAACACTTAAAAGACACTGTCTCTATAAATAGGTACACATTATCTTGATGCTTCAAACGCCTTGCTTAGGTCCATGAACAGATCCGTAACTTTACCTCTGTTGTCTAGATTATCTATAACGGATTCACTTAAGTCTGTAGCAGCAGTAATAACAGATCGTCCATAGCGGAAGCCATGCTGACAATCATCAAATTAATTTTTTTTTCAAAAAAATTTACCAGTTGATTATAAACTACCTTTTTATAAATTTTTGAGATGGATGGTAACAAAGCAATAGGACGACAGTTTGATACCATTAGTCTGTCTCCTTACCATTACCTAACTATCGATTCAATCTAGGCCTAGACCTAAATAACAAAGACAATCACTGTAACTAATTACCTATATTTTGTTTCTAAGCTTTTGTTTCCATATTTAAATCAAACAATAAGTCTAACCTAACATAGGCAAAATAAAATCACTATACAGTAATACTTAATTATAATAACAACTTAAAACAAATTTAACAAAATTAAGAAAAACAGTTTCCAATTTATTGTACTTAAGTGTGGTCTACTCTAACATTTAAACTTTCCTGGACATAGCCTACGTTGGTCCTTCATATTAATGGAGATTAGTTTATGTTATAATAGTTAGGCCTAGGCCTAGGCCTAGATAAGAAAAGAACAAATTTTGATGAGCTAAAATTTTTATTTGACAGTACTTTTCAATCTGATACAATATCCCTCCGAGCGTTAATCGTCGATTTTTCGGCCCAGCTTTTCGGCCTCCGAGCGTTTGAGTCGATTTTTCGACCTTTTAAAAAAGTGACGTAACTTTAAAGAGAATGACAGAAACGGACCCGTGAACGCTACCGCTGTTACCGGGAGATTCTAAGCTATCCAAAAACACCCATTTCAAATGGCGGAACGTGATTGGTTGTTTGTAATGTGCAGTGAAACATCTGGTAAAAAAAATGTTAACATCTGCTAACTTTGTAAACAACGAAATGCATATTTTACCAATCGTTTTAAGGTTATGAATGCTTAAAAGTGTTACTAATACCTTTAATTTACATTATTGGAATAAATTAATATGTTTTATCGAGTTTATAATCATAAATATGAGTAGGAATTAGTGTAATATTTCTAGCTTGGTTTTACATGTGTTCTTATGGGATTAGGGTAAGTACCGTAGGACATATTTTTGGTTTTATTCAATATACATTTTTTTCAAATACTTCAAACCTATATAAATGATATATTTTCTTGAACGGCATAAAACTCTAAACAAAATGTATATCTTGGAATTTTAATTAAGTGTATCCAAAAATATTTTGGGGGAGAACAAAGTTATATACAAAATTTTTTTTGTAATTTTTTAATTTTTAACCTATAGCCTAATTTTTGTAACAATAAGTAACTTAACTTAAGGGTAAACATTTTTGTATTATTAGGTAGTCCATTTTATCTACTTTCATATAATATATACAATTATAGTGCTAGGTCATAAAATATATTTTTTACTAATTTTTATTTGAAAGTATGCAAAACCTTAAAAAAATGCGTACCGGGTAACGCTCCAGGGGTGCTATATTGAACGCTCGGAGGGATATATCAGATCGATCGATATTTTCTTTCGATAGTATCGTTGCCCAGTTACGTTATGAAACTGCGCCCTAAAGACCGATTGTCTCGACTGCATGGATGGCGGGGGCAGCATAGTCGGATGCTTTGCAGACCTGTCCAAGGCGACTGTGTTGTACCTGACATCCTAGTTGAGAAATTGGCTTCCTTGGGCATCACTGGAATTCCCCTCGCTTGGCTTTCAAACTATGTTAATGACAGGTCACAGGTCACTGAAATCCAACATTTGTCTTCCAAAGGACACAGGTCCTCATTCATTTCTGATTCAAGTAAGGTTGAAAGTGGGGTGCCCCAGGGCTCAATCCTGGGCCCCCTACTGTTTTTAGTATATATAAACGATATTTGCCTTTCCCTTCCTGAGGAAGACTTGGTCGTGTATGTATAGCATTATATTGTAGATGTTGTGTAGGCTAAGGTTAGGGACGTAGAGTCAAACTAAGGGGAATCCATTAATAAAAACATGTTCTAATCCATTCAAAAAGAATTATCACTCTCGGCAACACCGTTTCTAAATTATGCTCTTAATATTCTGACCCTCTAGTTGCTCTACGCGCCCCCGTGTGAATAACTCTCTGATTTTTGTTTATTCGTGTTTTTGTTCAATGTTGCTTACTCATTCATTTGCTCTTTATTTGTTGTATGTCAATTTTGTTATAAACTATTTGTCGTGTTTGTTATGGGAATTATTAGATTTAAAAAAATTTTGTTGAGATCTGTTAAGAATTTTTAGGCTTAAGGAATTGTTGAGATTTTTAGGTGTTCCCAGATGTTAGAGTAATGTGAAGCGTTGCGATGTGAAGATTTTATAGAAGTTGTATGTGTTAAAATAAGGTAATATTTTGTACATTTGTTTTCAATTTAGAACGGTTGAAAAAAATTATTGTATATTTGTAGTGGTTTACGCATGAACCGTACTTACTTAATCACACACGAATGTACGGGAAAGGTGGCGACGCTCGAAGCCAATCGTTGTTCTTTGTTGTTTTCTGTTTTTGTTTTTTTTTTGCTTTTCGTATTTAAATCGGAGGGATTCTAAACTGAACCAGGGCACCATGTTGAGCCTGGCTGGCTGGAAGCAAGGGAAAAAAGTTCACTCTGTTGTGGAGGTTGGGAGCTGTCAGGTGCGCCGCTACTTCGCCAGTTGCTTCGTGCTGTTACCTCATGCTGGGGGCAGCATGGTCTAAGGGGGTGAGGAATGTGACGGGCCAAAAAACCCCTAGACCGTTTAAATACTATTAATCCATGAGGCATCTACACCCACCCTATTATAAGCCTTTTTACCGTCACTAGATTGAATCTGTTTATTATTAGTAAAATATAGGGTCGGGTATGTTGAAATTGCTTTGACCTCAAATGGAATAGGTAGCGCACTAGGCTTCCAGAATATGATACCGTCAGCGGGACTCAACCCATGCCCTGGTGACCGGCCTAGTTTATTGTAGCGGCGCGTGTCTGGAATGCGCTGACGTTGTCTCAGCGTATGGCCTGAAAACCAGACTGACTTGCGCAATAAGCAACAGTAATGTTGATTTTAGCCGCTAGGGGCAGCACCGGACGGTGAGCACCTTCCCCCTCCCTGGAGGGGAGAGGTGGTGGACACAAGAGAGGTTGTCTTTGGACTATCGTCAGTCGTCAGTCCGCGACGAACCGCGAGTAACTTTAAATTAATTAACATATCGACCACCCGGGGCTTCGGCCCCGGGACGGGTTAACGGTTAAAGCTCGGTCATTTCACCTTCCCCAGTTTAAATCATTCAAACCTAACTTGTAACTAGCTCTCGGTCGTTGTGAATTACCTACCGCGAATTGTATGTCGTGTAACTTAAATGTTTTGTTCATCTCTGTTTACCATTGTAATGTGAATGTCGTTGTTGTAATAAAATATTAATTTAGTAGCTTACTTCGAGTTGTTAGTCGGCCACCCTGTCACACCGATGACACCACCCTTTTCACCAAAAACCTCGATCAAACAAAGCTTGAAATGGATTCATATATTAAAGTCAACCAACTGGCTCAATACTTTTCCGAACTAAAGCTTTCTCTCAATCCTTCCAAGACCAATTACATTTTCATCCAATCAAGACAACAGCAAAACTCAAAACTCTCACAGTTTCCACACCTAGAGATAGGTGACGGTCAGCTTTCCAACGCCAAATCAGTCAGTTTTCTGGGAGTGAGATTGGACGATGGGCTGACCTGGGATGAACAAATCCTCCATCTCAGGAACAGGCTCTCGGCCGGTCTGTACGTTCTCCGGAACATTGCCAGGTTGGGCAGTGTAGAGTTAGCTAGGCTAGTCTATTTTAGTCTGATAGAATCTCACATCAGTTACTCCATAGTTTTGTGGGACAACTCATAAAAAAAAAAATCTTGAAATAATTTTTAAGCTGCAGAAGAGGGCGATCAGGTACATTTATGGCCTGCGTCCTAGGGACCATTGTAAACCTGCTTTTCAAAATCTTTAAATACTAACTGTGCCTTCTCTTTTTATTTATGAAATAGTCATTTTTGCAATTAATAACAGTTTCACTAACGTTCCTGTTCATCATAGCTATAACACCAGATTCAGAAACAACAGAACCTCTGTAAATCACAACCTTAGATTACTGGAAAATAAGCCTGGATTTCTTGGACCTAAGTTTTTTAATAAAATCCCACCTCACATCACTTCGATTCGTAACTTTTCAAAACTCAAAAGTGAATTAAAAGTATCTCATTGATAGGTGTTTCTACAACCTAGAAGAATTTCTGACAGAATAAACCCAAAACCTAACATAGACCTATCCTTAGCCATTCCGTGCTACACAAGAAAAATGAGCCAAACTTAGCTGAATCTAATTTAAATTGACATGGCAGTGTCTGTATCACTGCCTCCTGACTGATCCCATGCCGCAAGTGAGTGGTCTACGGGACGACGCTTCGTAAGTAAGTGAGACCTACTCGGTGTTTGGCGATTTATCAGCACTTGAGCTTTTCAGGGTGTAAAATTTCCAATAGAGCCTTGGCTACTTGTTGGCAGTTCAGGTTGAAGGCTTTGAAAAAAACAACAATATTTGAATTGTTAGGCCTACATGTGATTGTTTTTTAGCTTCATATTGACATCTTAGGTTAAAGAAATGAATAACTAGGCCTACCTAACTGCCTAGGTGGTAATTATGCAGTTTAGGTGACACCTCTTAAAAATTGAATTTTTTTGTTCTAAACTGTCCAAAATTACACCCTGATTTTGAAAATGATAGTTTTTTTCCGCGGAAAAAGTCGGAAAATACCGGAAAATTGGAAAAACCGGAAAAACATTTTTTTTGCCAAAATAAGTCAAGTGGGTACTTAAAATGACGGGGAAATCGAGCTGAATACAAATGTTCAAGAATTATCGAAATCCGTACATAAATAACGAAGTTATCGCCGGAAAAGCGGTGGAAATGCGGAAACCGGTTAGCCACCATTTTATTCAAAAATACATCAAGTGGGTACTCAAATTAACCGGGATGTTAAGCTGATCACAAATATGTAAAAATTATTTCGATCCGATTTTAAATAAACCGGATATTGCAGGAAAAGTGTTGGAAAAGCCATCAGATGAACTATTTTTTATACTACAGTACTTAAAGTATGCCCTGTGGGTACTCAATTGACGCGGAATTTCATGTAGAATACGAATATGTATATATTACTTGAATACAACAATTTAGTAAGGAATAAAAATAGAAATTAAACATTTAGAAATAAAATAAAACCGGACACTGAAACTCATATTCTTGAATGAAATACTAACTGTGGTAAAAGTGGTTGTTATTGATGTATAGCCTAAACTTAGATTAACATATAGGCCTAGTATAAAATATTATGTTATAGGTAACATAACTTACCTAACCTAACCTAACTTAACCTAACCTATCCTAACCTAACTTAACCTAACCTAACCATGTGAGTACTAACTTGGTATGTTTTATTCCATATTAGGTATATATTCGTATTTTACATAAAACTTTGCTCAATAGGACTCATATGATCGTCAGACCTTGGTTAGGTTAGTTTAGTTAGGTTATGTTACCTATAATAACACATTTTATACTAGGCTATATGTAAATATAAGTTTTTAAATTATGCCTATAGTACTCCCTATAAGGCTAACTAGGCCTATAGCACTTTAGGCTACATCAATAACCACTGTTAAAGTTAGTTCGCTAAGTTTGAAGCATATGAGTTTCAGGGTAGTTTTATTTGATTTCTAAATGTTTTTTTTTTTCTTTATTCCCTACTAAATTGTTGTATTCAAGTAATATATACATGTTCGTATTCTACATGAAATTCTGCGTCATTTGAGTACCCACATGGCATACTTTAAGTACTGCATAAAAAAAAAAATAGTTAATCTGATGGCTTTTCCAACACTTTTCCTGCAATTTCCGGTTTATTTAAAATCGGATCGAAATAAATTTTACATATTTGTGATCAGCTTAACATCCCAGTTAATTTGAGTACCCACTTGACGTATTTTTGAATAAAATTGTCACTAACCAGTTTCCGAATTTCCACCGCTTTTCCGGCGATAACTTCGTTATTTATGGACGGATTTTGATATTTCTTGAACGATTGTGTTTAGCTCGATTTTCCGGTCATTTTGAATACCCACTTACCCCATTTTACTAAAAAAATGTTTTTCCGGTTTTTCCGATTTTCCGGCATTTTCCGACTTTTTCCGCGGAAAAAAATTATCATTTTCAAAATTAGGGGGTAATTTGGGATAATTTGACACAAAAAAATTCAATTTTTAAGAGGTGTCACCTAAACTGCATAGTTATCCTGACCTAGATAACTAAACATACAAAAAATGGTCCTAACATACCTTTTGTAAAAATGTTTCCAAAGACAGGAAGATTTGACTTAAGAAAACATCTAGAGGTCTCATTGTGGACTTAAACCTTCATGAACAGTTTTGATGAAATTTCATTTAAATTCTAGCAAATCTATTAGATAACATTCAATGAAATTGATAGAACTAAGAAAGAATATCCTCTTGACTCAATTAATTTCAAATTAATTTTGCTGTTTTTGTTATTGTTTAATACGTCGCGTGGACACATGAACAACCGATCAAACAACATAATAACCATAACCCTAACCTCTAAACAAAACAACATAACTTTTTTTTCTGGTTTACCGCGAGGTTGGCTTAGGTGTTTTACCATGAAGCCACGAGGTTCAATATTATTTTATTTTTGTGGTTGTTTCTTTTTAATTGTTATTTTTTTTGTTAGTATGTATGATGTAGTAATTGGTTTAATTAAGTTGGTTGGGGACTATTGTCAGCCATGTATTGTATATGTAGTGTTTATTTTGAATGTTAGTCACATTAGATAAGGATAACTAAGATGGGGTTGGATTATAAGGAGGGTCTGGGTATAAGCATTCTTCACTGCTAGGGGTCTATCTAGCAGACTTCCTGATCCGAAAATTGACTCGACCACGGATAGAAGAAACCAGATACCAGGATCACATACATGTTTTGTGTTAAATGTGTTTTCCTATTTGTGCCAAGAATTTGTTTTTTCTATGTATATCTGTAGCTTTTCGGACTGAAGTAGATCAAGAAGTGTTGTAATGCAGTTTAAGTTGTTTCCAGCCTCCGTTACAGTTCTGAGACAGTTTTTCCTCCCATAATAAAAATGAGGGCATTCCATAATCAAATTATGGACTCACAACTTCTATTTCCACTCCGACCCTCATCACTAGTACTGTTGAAAACTGCATCGATAATATCTTAGTTTCCA
Organism: Neoaliturus tenellus; assembly: GCA_030545055.2. NCBI lineage: Eukaryota > Metazoa > Arthropoda > Insecta > Hemiptera > Cicadellidae > Neoaliturus > Neoaliturus tenellus. The sequence goes on from CM061532.1 coordinate 60,257,783, forward strand.
TACCTTTCTGTCAACCAACAGTTATCGAACCATTCATTTCAGACCACACAGCTCAAATCATATCCATCCCCATTTCTATTTCTGATCTATCTGCCAATGCTCCTTCTTTCACCAGAATCATCAATAATAGGAATCTTGAAGAATTCAAGATTAGGTTGAGGCTTGAGGAGTGGAGGGGGGTATATGGGGCCTCCGATACCGAAGCCAAATTCAAAGTCTTTCTTGACACAGTTTCACATCATTTTGATGTATCATGTCCAAGGGTCTTTTCCAAATCCAAATCAAAACGGAAAGCAAATCCAAATTGGATCACTCAAGAAATCTTGAATAAAAAATCGAGACTAAAAGTGTTTTATGATAGTTGGAAACAACTCAAAACCCCCGATTCTGAATTAGCCTATAAGACTTTCAAGAAAGAATACCGTAGATTAGTAAAAAAAACCAAGTCAGATTCTTTAGTCAATAGATTTGTAAGTTCCGGGAACAGATCGATCGAGGCCTGGAACATCATCAACAAAACCAGAGGTGCCCTTAAGGAACCTCCTGGCAACATCACAATAAGAACAGACGACATGCAAATAAAAAATCCCAGAACCGTCAGCAACATTATGAACAACTTCTTTTCAAACATCTCTTCACACATTCATTCCGACATGCAAACTTTAAGTTTTTCTGGCTTTCCCAGAAACAGCGATCAAAACTTCACAGCTTTTAAAAAGTGCAGCTCCGATGAAATTTTGAAAATCATCTCAAATATGAAGCCTAAGACCTCCAGCGGGCTTGATGGGATTTCCATGAAAACCATCAAGTTCTGTGCGGGGGAATTGGCTCATCCTCTTTGCCACATCATTAACAGCTCTCTCGATTCTGGGATTTTCCCTCAAATCTTCAAAACCGCAAAAATCAAACCAATCCACAAAAAGGGGGACAAGGAAGAGGTCGGCAACTATCGTCCAATCTCACTCCTGTCTTCTTTCTCCAAAGTTCTTGAGAAGGTTGTGTGTGATCGGCTTACGCTGTACCTGGAGTCAAACTCCCTGTTTTTCACCAGACAGTTCGGATTCAGGAAGGGAAGGTCAACAAAATCAGCTCTCATTCAGTTCTTCTCCGATTGTCTCGACTGCATGGATGGCGGGGGCAGCATAGTCGGATGCTTTGCAGACCTGTCCAAGGCATTCGACTGTGTTGTACCTGACATCCTAGTTGAGAAATTGGCTTCCTTGGGCATCACTGGAATTCCCCTCGCTTGGCTTTCAAATTATGTTAAAGACAGGTCACAGGTCACTGAAATCCAACATTTGTCTTCCAAAGGACACAGGTCCTCATTCATTTCTGATTCAAGTAAGGTTGAAAGTGGGGTGCCCCAGGGCTCAATCCTGGGCCCCCTACTGTTTTTAGTATATATAAACGATATTTGCCTTTCCCTTCCTGAGGAAGACTTGGTCGTGATGCCGATGACACCTCCCTTTTCACCAAAAACCTCGATCAAACAAAGCTTGAAATGGATTCATATATTAAAGTCAACCAACTGGCTCAATACTTTTCCGAACTAAAGCTTTCTCTCAATCCTTCCAAGACCAATTACATTTTCATCCAATCAAGACAACGGCAAAACTCAAAACTCTCACAGTTTCCACACCTAGAGATAGGTGACAGTCAGCTTTTCAACGCCAAATCAGTCAGTTTTCTGGGAGTGAGATTGGACGATGGGCTGACCTGGGATGAACAAATCCTCCATCTCAGGAACAGGCTCTCGGCCGGTCTGTATGTTCTCCGGAACATTGCCAGGTTGGGCAGTGTAGAGTTAGCTAGGCTAGTCTATTTTAGTCTAATAGAATCTCACATCAGTTACTCCATAGTTTTGTGGGGCAACTCATCAAAAAAAAATCTTGAAATAATTTTTAAGCTGCAGAAGAGGGCGATCAGGTACATTTATGGCCTGCGTCCTAGGGACCATTGTAAACCTGCTTTTCAAAATCTTCAAATACTAACTGTGCCTTCTCTTTTTATTTATGAAATAGTCATTTTTGCAATTAATAACAGTTTCACTAACGTTCCTGTTCATCATAGCTATAACACCAGATTCAGAAACAACAGAACCTCTGTAAATCACAACCTTAGATTACTGGAAAATAAGCCTGGATTTCTCGGACCTAAGTTTTTTAATAAAATCCCACCTCACATCACTTCGATTCGTAAACTTTCAAAACTCAAAAGTGAATTAAAAAAGTATCTCATTGATAGGTGTTTTTACAACCTAGAAGAATTTCTGACAGAATAAACTCCAAACCTAACCTAGACCTATCCTTAGCCATTCCGTGCTACACAAGAAAAATGAGCCAAACTTAGCTGAATCTAATTTAAATTGACATGGCAGTGTCTGTATCACTGCCTCCTGACTGATCCCATGCCGCAAGTGAGTGGTCTACGGGACGACGCTTCGTAAGTAAGTAAGTAAGTAAGTAAATGTTCCAAAGTTTCGTGCTTTCCATCAGTATATCTCCAAATGAACAAGTGGACACACTAATAGATGTTATCTCAAACGCTGCTGACAACATAACATAACAAATAAATCCATTTTTTTCGCCTTGAGGCTGGCGAAAACAACCTTACGATTAAATACATCAATGGTACCCCTAAGATAATTTCAAAAAACTAACTATTGCCAACGGTGAGCCAAACAAGGACCTTCATATTTATTTTCAAAACGTTAATGGTATGAGATCAAAGTTGATTGAATTTCAAAATGCACTCGTTTCTTGTTCATATGATGTTGTTTTGCTATGCGAGACTAATCTATCATCTGAAATACCCTTATCTGAATGTGTGGGACACACTGACTATACTCTCTATAGGCGTGACAGAGACGTCTCCACTAGTGGGAAATCTTCCGGGGGAGGTGTACTAATCGCTGTAAGAAGGAATATACCCAGTCGCCTTCTTCTCTCTGCCCTTAACCTCGAGTGTGTGTGCATTACCCTGAAGACTGGCCGTCGCACCAACGTCTTTTTCAGCTGTGCATACATTCCTCCCGGTTCTCCTTCCTTAGCCTACGTACAATATTCTGATTTTGTCACTGAGGCACTCTCTTTAGTTAAAGACCCTTCTCACATTTTCTTGGCCGGGGACTTCAACTTGCCACTCTTTGCAACCAACCCCAACTCTTCGGAGTCTTCAAGGGTATTATTGGACATGGCTTCCTTCCATTCACTGGCTCAAGTCAACTTTGTCACGAACTACAGAAGTGCAACCCTGGATCTTATTTTTAGCTCAGACCCATCGATTGAGGTATCCGAGTCAGCGGATTCCCTGCTGGACATGGATCGTCACCATCCTCCCCTGTCTACCACGATTCAAAGTGCCACTGCGTCTGCAACATCTACCAGTATCGTGAGACCGGACCTCAAGAAATGTGATCTGCAGGCTGCCCTTGGCTTAATCTCTGGCTCTGCAATGGACTTCATACACTCTTCGATGGACATAAACACAAAATTCGACAAATTCACTTCACTCCTTGGGCGTGCAGCTATTCAATCGAGTCCCAACAAGAGGATTGGAGTTCCTCGTTTTCCTAGGTGGTTCTCCCGGGATTTAATCAGACTAACAATAGAGAAAAAAATCGCCCACAGAAGGTACAAGCAGTACCCTAGTCTGGCTTCCTATAACCATTTCTCCCTCCTTCGTCGTCAGTGTAGGGATATCTCAAGAACATGCTATGCAAACTACATAAACGCAGTTGAAACTAGCATTCCTACGAATCCTCGTGCTTTTTGGATTCATGTAAAATCTACTGGGAAGTCTTTAGGGATGCCACACAGTATGCATCTAAACGACCTTTTTACCGAGAATGAACAGGAGAAGTGCGAACTATTTGCGACACATCTAGGGTCGGTATACTCCACTCAATCGGGCTTGACCCCCAACTTTGATTTTTACTCTCCGAGTATCATCTGCAGCGTCAGGCTCTCAGTATCCGAGGTCAGACTAAAGTTATCTCAACTGGATGGTTCAAAAAGTGCGGGTCCCGACAATGTACCACCTTCGCTGCTGCGCTTTGGCTGTTGTCTGCTTGCCGAGCCATTGCAATCACTGTTTAATCAGTCTTTGTCCGAAGGCATCTTTCCTGCATGTCTCAAGCACGGGTACGTTGTTCCTCTTCCCAAATCTGGCGATCTCAGCGACATAAAGAACTACCGCCCTATTACCATTCTTTCTGCCCTTGGTAAAGTGTTCGAAAGCTTAGTGCTCGACAGGCTGAAGTTTTTCATCGATGACATTATCTCTCCAAATCAACACGGCTTTGTATCCAAGAAATCTACTCTGTCAAATTTGCTATTGTTGCAAGAGAGAGCTCTGTCCGCCTTTAGAGCAGGTCACCAGTTGGATGTCACCTATATCGACTTCGCAAAGGCATTCGATAAAGTAGATCACAATATCCTCGTGTCCAAACTAAGAGGATACGGCATTCGTCATCCACTACTTGGCTGGCTAGAGGACTACCTATCTGACCGCACGTTAACTGTTAGAATTGGGACTTCACAATCGCAACCATTCCGTCAGACCTCGGGAGTACCACAGGGATCGCATCTGGGACCCTGCTTATTTAATTTGTTTATCAACGACCTGGTGGCTTCCATCGAGGTTGGATCCCTTGCGTTCGCTGACGATCTCAAGATGTTTGTGGAGGTTGGGACAGAAGAGGACTCGGTACGCCTTCAGATGTGTCTCGATAATGTCGTCGCTTGGTGCAAGCATAACAAGATGGAAATAAATCCTGGGAAGTGTTCAGTTTTAACCTTTCATCGTTCCCGTACTCCTGCCATCTTCATGTACACGCTAGAAGAGGACGTTATTCCTAGAGTCACATCCACAAAAGATCTGGGGGTGTTGTTCAGCAGCGATCTAAGTTTTGACGAGCATATCAACTCTGTTGCGAATAAGGCGAACAGACTGCTCGGTTTCATCTCCCGATCTACCAAAGGTATGAGGAACCCGGCGGCATTGAAGGCTTTATATTGCACAATGGTGAGACAGTGTCTGGAATATGCATCTCCAATCTGGTCACCCTACACAGTTTGTGGACGTAATCGTCTTGAGGCGATCCAGAGAAGGTTTTTGAGGCTGGTGGGAGTTCGTCAGGGCTATCGTTATCGGGAGGTACCAACTGATACCTTGGCTGAGGAGTTGCAAATCCAGCCATTGCACGTGAGGCGCAGCAATGCCGATGCCATTTTCTTATGCAAACTTCTGAAGGGTCAACTATGCTGTCCAGAGCTGCTTGCCGAGGTAGACATTAGAATCCCAACCAGGACGAGATCCAGGGACCTGTTCGCCCGTCGCTTCAGAGGCACTGAATATGACTACCACAGCCCTCTGACAAGAATCCTTCGTCTGGGTAACACTGTTTCTCGTGATGTCGATTTCTTCGCGGACAGCTACCCCTCTATAAGAAGAACAATTGTGGCACTCCTGATGGAAAGGTTCAATTAGAAGACTGGACGCTATTGTGTTAAGTTTATTAAATATTAAATTTGCCTATTGCTGTTCTTACTATTAGTTAAGTTAACGTTGGTATTGTTAAGTTTTGTTCATTTGTTGCAACTTTCTTTCGATTTGTTATTCAAGATTTATATTATCAAGTCATCTTCCTTTGTAATTTCTTATGTAATTGGCTCAAGCCGTTGGCATAAATAAATAAATAAATAACAAATAATTAAATAACAAACAACCAGTGTTGCCACCTCATAACTAAAGTTTTACCCTAAACAAGAGGAAAAATTACCCTAAATCTTTTTTAAATTACCCTAAAAATTACCCCAAAGCTTAAATTAGCGCTTTTAAGTATGATAATAGAGTTTTCATTACTCTAAACACGAAAGTACACTTTCTAAACGTAAAATGAGTTAAGAAAATATTGCTATGAGAAAATATTAATATGAGTTATTGCCGCTACTGCACGGCAAAATTACATAACGTTTACTTTCCGTGCGTATGTGGTGCACGGAAAGTAACCGTTATGGAATTTTGCAACGAGATTAAATATTTAATCTCGTTGGAATTTTGCGGTGCAGTCTGATCAGCTGTTGCATTAGGCCGATCAGCTGTTGCACAACTCTTAGTTTCGGTGCGTGTGTACCACGACATAAGCACGGAAACTCAGCGTTATGAGTTCGGTTTTTTCTTGATACTAAGTTGAACAAACAAAAATATTCATGAGGTTTACAAGTTTTTCGATATCGTAATAAAAATGATGTTCAATACTCGTCTCAAAAGTGCCATTGCGGGGCTCGATAGCCTTTTCCACGCTCGGCTTCGCCTCGCGCGTAAATGCCATCTCTCCCCGCAATGAGACACTTTCGAGACTAGAAATAGCAATGAAAACTACTATATAAAACACCTAAAACAAGAGAAAGGCAATTAATATTAAATAAACATGCAATGATATTTTAAAGTTTACAAGGGACGTGGTGTTTGCCTGTTTGAAGAATGTCCTTCCGCAAATATAGAACCATTGACTAAGGATACTTAGTCAATGATAGAACTTAATAAAATACCCCCGTCGCAGCAGACCTGCGTACTCAGCGAATTTCCAAATTAGTAGTTTTAATTATGACCAGAAAAAAACCTGTCAACCAAATATCATCACAAGCTCATAAATAGGGGAATAAATGTATATTCTCCTTATGATAAATGTAGGGAAAGAGTATGCAGGTATGCTGCCATGGGGAACACTAAAAGTAGGTTTTTAGAATAAAAATATTATTTCGACCATATGAAGCCATATACTAAGTTTCATCAATATCTGTCCATTGCTAACGGAGTTTGCCTATTCTCCATATGATTAACATGGGAAAACAGTATGCAGGTTTGCTGCCATGATAAGCACAAAAACCAAGATTTTTTACCACAAATGGATGAATCTCAACCAAATGAAGCTGAATGCCACGTTTCATTTAAAAACATTGGTTAATAAGTGAAATATTAACACATCTTTATTCTCCATAAGATTAACATTGCGGAGCCTCAGAATACAACGTAATGTCTTTAGACTTTTTAATATCTCGGTAACCAATAGAGATAGACCAAAGCTTCAGATTACTAAATTGTGTATTTTTTTTAGCTAAATCCAATGGTCAAAATAAAAATTTAAAATTTTTAAAAATTACATATGAAAAATGGAAAAACCCCATTTTTGGGGTACAAAACCCCCCAAAACTACCCCTTCCGATAGGTCGATATGTCTGGTTTACGAACTCATCCGAATAAACGTAGGATTACACATCTCTACCAAATTTTGTGTCGATCGGACCATTTTTATTAAGAGGAGTTATCGTGTCTAGGGACACATACATACCAATATATATCATTTATTGGTATAGATATGTGGATGATGTTGTCTTCTCAAAGGTGATAAAACAAACTGTAAAGAATTACTATAATATCTAAATAGTATTAGTAGTGGGAAAAAGCCACTTCTAAACCGGAAGTGCCAGCTGCCAGGGCAGCTGCAGGGGTCAGATGGTGTCAGCTGCCAGGGCAGCTGCAGGGTGCAGATGGCGAGAGCATATGCCGTCAATGTGAAGTAGAATTGGGCATGAATTAAAAGTTAGTTTAAAAGTGAAATTCAACTGTGTTAACTAAACTCTAATAGTTGAACAAAAATTAAGAGTTAGTTGAAAACTGAAATTCAACAGGTATAACTGGGGGCTTGGAAAGTATGTCAAGGCCATCCAGAGTAAGTTTTAAAAAAGCCTACCCAACTACCACCAGAAATAGTTGAAATTTAAACTAGTTGGTGATAGTGGGATAATTCATTTGTGCCATGGGAGAGGTGTTTATCGTTTGAAAGTTGGCGATGGAATGAGAAGCGCCGCCTAGGGAGAGGGCTTATAAAATGGCAACCTTCCCCCACTCCTTTAGACCAATAACCGGTCGCCGACTCTATGTGGTAAAAGTGAACCAGACATGGCGGCCGCCATGGATAATTCTAACCTCAAACCTTAGTTTTGCATTGGTGAGCATGCACCACCCCTACTCCTTTACCTTTATTTTATATTTTTAAAACCGAACAGATGTCCGGGCAGCTGCCTCTACGGGCAGGTGTTGGGGCAAGTGTTGGGGGCAGAGATGTTGAAATATTGGGGTGGAGATGGCGATAGCGTTGGTGGTCGGTTGAACTGAATTTGCGAATAAAGTAACTAGGGTTGAACTAAAAGTGCACATAAATTAAAAGTTAGTTGAAAACTGAAATTTGACGGTGTTAACAAAACTCTTAATAGTTGAACAAAATTAAAAGTTAGTTTAAAACTGAAATTCAAATTTATAAATGGGATCTGGAAAGTATGTCAAGGTCATCCAGAGTAAGTTTTAAAAAAGCCTACCCAACTACCACCAGAAATAGTTCTAAGTTGAACTAGTTGGTAATAGTAGGATAGGTTGAAGTAACTTTTGAATTTTATTAGTGAACATACAATTAATGTGCAACAGCAGAGTTTAAACAAGTTGAACTTTTGTGATGAATTACAGAGTTGTAAATGCAAACACCGACGACGATGAGAAGGTAAATGCAGAGTCCCCAGATGATGTATTTGAAAAGCTTGAACAAATGTAACATTTCGAGTTGGTTTTCCTGTTCCATTTCCAATCGTTTAATTTCTAATTTCAATTTATCCTCTTCCATTCTAGTTACGAAGGGAACTTCATCCATCATATCCATCATGATTGTGTTAGTGTTTGAAATTTTAAAACAAGTGATGTTGATAGTTCAGAAGTCAAAGACGGAATGAGAAGTAAAAAGGGAGAAATGTTAGTTAAATAAAGAAGTGGTGGGGGGAAAGGATGAATTACAACGAAGTGGTGGGGGAAAGACGTTGCTCTTCATTATTACCATCAGTAGTGTCAGATGGTGCAGGAGTTAGATTTAGTAAACTGTCTTCGTCTAAACTTTCAACCTTATCACAAATAGGACAATCGTATGTTATTTCCAAATTCATTTTGATGGTTGTAAAATTATCTACAAGTTCTTGTAAAATATTAAAAATGTCTTGTAACTCTTCTTTAGAGTTTATTTCAAAACTAGAATTCATTCGGGCCAATGGAGAGTTGTTCATTGTTGGAGAGTCGGTGATGGAATGAGGATCGGCGCATAGGGAGGGGGCTTATATAATGGTGACCTTGAGCAGGCGTCTAGGGAGGGGGGCTGTCTAGGGAGGGGGCTTTTATATGGGGAACCTTGAGCTTATGATTGAATAAAATGTTTAGTTCTTCTTCTTCGTCTTTTAATTCAATTATTTGAACCGAAGTAGTTGTTTCATCTTCTTCACTTGATGAAGAAAACAATTCACCAGGATTTAAATATTGAACTACAATTCTGAACCATCTTATAGGATATTCGTCAATGATAGAAAGTAAGTTTTGAAACAATTCTTCCATCTCCTCCCTGTCAGTTATTATATGTTCAAACTTGATAAATTTGTTTTCCATGTTGTTAGTTAGAGTGTTGGAAGTGGAATGATTTAATATTATATAAAAATTAGAACTAGTGGTGGGGGAAATCCCAAGGTCATCCAAATGAAGTTTTAAAAAAGAGTGTAAAACTGAAATTACACATTTGATGGTTCTACAGGATCGGAATACCAATCTGATCTGTATTTACATCTTTTTATCATATGTGTACAAAAATCATCTTGATGAGACTTGGTGCGTTGACAATGAGCAAGATCTAGAGGGTGAAATTTGAAACATCTTTGAGGACAACATGTATGAAAATATCTTGATTTGTAAAATTTGAAAGTTCGCAATTCCGGTGGTGGTAGTTGTTTTGTTTTGCATTTGCAATAACAAGATCCGAAGAATTCACATTTAGTACAAGCTAACCCATCCACCATCATTGGTCCTAAATCTGTACACTGTTGTTCACAACAGTAACGAGGTTTGTACTTGTATTTTTGCTCTTCCATGTTGATGCTGCGGAGTCCAGTGAAAGAATAAGAGTGTATAGTGTTGAATAGCGAGTTTTATGTACTATGAAAAGTGGTGGGGCTAATTTCAAGGTCATCCAAACGGAGTTTTAAAAAATTATACCTTACTAATGTAAGGAATGTTGATACTTAAGAAGTTTGTTTCTCTTTGTTTTCTTCAGACTTTTTATCTTTCTCAGCTTTAGCCATAGCAACTAGTTCTTCTATTGATAGCGGATGTACTTCAGGAAATTTCAAAATTAATTTAGCTTGGTATCCTTCTTTAGCTAATACATCTATATCTTTAGTCATTTGTTCAACAGTGTTGTAATCTTTTCCATAGATTTTTCCATCAAGTTGAATCATCATTCTGTACAACATTTTCTTAAATAGGTCTTGTCGTGGTGAGAGCTGAGAAGCAAATGATTATTTATTCAAGTATCACATACTTTTTATTAACTCACATTTAACACGTGATTCTTTAGTTGTAGTTTTGTTTGTCAAAAGTTATTCAACATTGGTAATATTTTTGGAACTTGATGTTATGTTGACCAGTAGGCGATGAAGAAGTTGTAGGTTGTGTAGAAATAAATATTTCATCATCGCAATATTTTGTTTTAGTGAACATCCTTGTATTAGTAGCACTAACATCAACAGTTAAGTGATAACCACCGGTAAGTAAAACTCGCATTTCGTTGGTTAAATCTTCGAGTTGTTCAAAAGTTGTAATGGTGTTGGTATCGTAAGATGCACACTTGACTTTGAGAGACATATTTAGTTTTTTATATTAAGCAATAGAGTGAGCGAGATGTGTACGGTACGAAAGGTAGTCGTAGACTGATGAACTTCACAAGTAGATTTCTGCTTTTATCATCACACAAAATTGGGTCAAGGTCATTCCGTGGAATTTTTAAAAAAGCAACATATTGTAATGTACAAAGACATTACAATATGTTGCTTTTTATTTTTTTTTTTTTGTTTTATATCATATTTATTGAGAAACAATTACAAACAAATATTTACAATGTTATGTACAAACTAATCAATAGTAGGTGTTACATGAATTGTAAGTTCAGTAGAGTTATTTCCACTTGGTCCGTGCGAAACCAAATAGAGTGCACCAGGTTGAACTACACGAAGATCTTCATTTTGAAGAAGTTCTACAAAACGTGTAGGTAGGAAGATTTGAAACTTCGGTTCGTCACCAACTGTATATGGTGCCTCGCTCAATGTGCAATTAATAGCATCACCTACTGAAGTTTCCATTTTCTTGATCGTATGAATGATGTAATGTTTTTCTTCTTTTAGTTCAGAACATTTCTTCGTAGGTAGAATTAATGATTTAGAATGAGCGTTGAACTGATCGACCAAATTTTGAAGTAAGTTCTGCGATGTCATCTTGATGTTATTGTTAATTTTCTTGTAAATAAGAATGTCCGTTGGAGATGTTGTCTCTTCGGAGGTTCGAGTAATACTCATGCTGTGTCATGGTAGCGCTCTCACTTTTATAGTCGACACTACCCCCACCATTTTTTTGAAGGAAACTATTCAAGCGGTAGGCATTCTTTAAAGCGCACTGCGACCTTCGATGTTTAAAACTTTTTGATGAAATACAAAGTTCGTTGAAGTAGCATTGGAAATCATCAATTATTGCATTAATTACTTCGTTGCTTGTAAATGATTGTATCCAATTTGCTTTTTCCAATCCTCTTGTGTAGATAATTTTAAACTCTTTGCAATAATGATTCATAATGTGCGGCATCATGTTATAATTAATGAAACCTTCATCCCATCTTAAGTTGTGAAAATGTTTGTTCAACCATTTGTTTGTAACTTTCGCTTTAGTTGTTAGTCTATTAAATGGTACTGGAGGTTTGAACAAATAATGATAAACTACTGATGTGTTCATGTCCAAGATTACTAATTCTTTAATAATAAAATTACCATCATTTCCTCGGAAAGCTTGAAATTCAATTATACCTCTTTTAACTTCCATTATGTGTGGTGCATTAGAAAATGAAACCCGTTTATTCATGATGAAGTCTTATTAACAACTGACTTAAAAATTGAATGAGCCGACGTTTATAACAGACAGGATTGTTCTTCTTCTTTCACTTCTTGTGCCACTTCATCGATATTAAAATTGGTGTGATAGTTGTTTAATTGTCTCCACATTTCAACTTCTTGAGGTATTCTATTAAAGATTGAAGTATCCACGGGACCGTATAAAATTGGAACAAAAGGTTGTTTGTCCAATGTATCGATTAGATAGTCTTTAATTATTGCACTTGAAAATATTAGTTGTTTCAAATATCTGGTGACGGGACCGGTAGTACAACTTAAAATGTAAAATTCTTCTTTAGTAAAATATAATTTAACATTGTGGGTAGTTAAATCTCTGAAGCGAACAATTTGTCCTCCACGATGTTTTACTATATCAACTTCAATATTTGATTCCAATAAACTTAATCTTGTTCTTCTTCCAAATGTGTTGTTACTTAAATAGCACTCCAAAAGATGTAAATGTTTCATGAGAGATTCCCAAGTAGTTTCACTGAAAGTAACCATTTTGTTTCCATGATTTAAAATAACAATTGGTGAATAATCCATTGATTTTAAAATTCCAACTGATATACTTTTTGTCATGCATGAAGAAATTGGGTAGATAATCCGAAGAAATACTTCTGTTAAAATATTGGTTGTAATGTTAACTTCAACCTTCTTCCTTTTTACTTCTTTTTCAGCTTCTTCTTCTTCTCTCTTCTTATGTTTGTTAAACTTTAGGAACTCGTCCATTTCTCGTTCAACTTGTTTTTCTATATCTGAACTATTATCATCCATTAGAGGTGTATTTTCTTCTCCGTTAGTAGAATTCATCTTGCGAATGATGTTTCCCATACGACGGTTGAAGATAGAATGAAGTTTCCACTAATTATTTTCTCGCTTTTATATTTTTCGTAAAATCCTTGAAATTTATACAATTACATAATTGTTTGTTTTCAACTTGTCTTTCACAAATGAAATTCTAACCTCAAAAATTGAAGCAGATAATTCTAACCTCAAAAATTTGCAGTCGTTGTACAATTCTTCTTAAAGTACATTCTTCACAATTCCGGTCAGCGGTGTGTAAGTAACTATTTTATCATGTAGAATTAGACAGTATGCCGAAGTTCCATCCGCTACTGGTTCTTCAAATTCCATTTCAATTTTTATATCCACACTTGATGATTTTACCGATTCATTTTGTTTTGAACAATCGATTACAATTATTGGAGCCTTGGAATAATACTGGTCAGGTGATAATAGTGGTGTATTAGTTTTTCCATAATATGACGATTGAAATCTTGCATACATATCGTATAAAATGGAAAAACGTTTTTTGCTGAACATGACATTCAAATTGTCATAGGGAAAGAATTGAGAGTTTAGGAAAACTTTACAATTCTTTATTTTACAGTGATCAAATTGACCAGCATTTGCAGTGATAACATCTTTTCGCTTAGTTTGAAAACCGAGTATTATGTACCTTGCTCGTTCCAAGTAAGTTGATGTCTTGACGGTCCATGTTTGTCGTTCTGTCTGAGGTAGTGTAGGGTATTCATGAAATTCCCAACTTCGGAATGGCATCACAATATCACGGTCAGATTTCAACTTTCTCAATAATAGGATTCTATGTTCATCAGCTAATCTTACATGAGGTACTCTCCAAACAACTTTATCCAACTGTAGTTGCCATTCCAGTTTATCTTCCGTAGTTGCAGGGTCTGCAAGTATCAAGTCCTTATTAGTTGAAGATCTGAGTAATACTAATTCTTGTTTGACATTTATTATTACCCGTTTGTAATCTTCAGCGAATCCCAAAAGCAATCGTAAAGGTACATGAAAATCAAAGTGACCGTTGGAAGCCGGTGTTATAGTGTCTTTATCGGGGGCAACCCATCCGGCGGTGACTATTGAATTCTTCTCATGCGGTGTTAATGATGTTAATCCTTTCAATGTCGTTGTTAAACCAACCTTTTTTGTTGAATCAACCGTCACCCCTGATATTTCATATCTTATTTCATCAAAAAGATATGCCATCGGGTTATTTATAAAAGGAACTGTTGAAGCAGTTTTTCCATCCAATTTTAATACCCGTCCTTCGATGTACAAGTAACTTTCACACGGTAAAGTGTAAATATCTTGTTGTTGAATGGGGATCCTTATTTCATCGTTATTGTTTAATTTTGATGAAGTGTAAGGGTTGTGCGTGTGATATTCCTTCTCCCATAGTGTTTCGTCGAACGTTGGTCCTTGAGATATATCCAGGATATCCATCGCTGTTAAGTTTCAATCCAATCTTCTGTAGAAAACGAATGTTTTCCGATGTTAACTCTTCCAATGTCGAGGAGCTACTGAGCTCCCGACTCTTCCGTTGCGGTTTAAATGATAATCCCATGTTGACTTTTATGTTGCTGCTCTGATGTGTATCCGTATAGTAATTGTTTCTCCTCTAAAGTCAACACTATGACCGTCTTGATCCAATATGTTCAGTACGATGTCTGAAATGAAACTGGTGTTTAACGGTAGGTATATCAAGTTTTGTGGCTTCTCAACAATTTTAAAACCGGGAGCTACTGTTGGATAAAATGTATGTAAAATATGTTGATTAACTCCATCTCTATAAGATCCGTGTATAATGTTGCACGTGACATCGATACTATTTACTTTCAATATTGTTACAGTTGAATCACCTGAATGAGTAGTTCCAGGAGTTAAGATTTTCTTTTTTGTATCTGTAAATCCAAGTAAACTGCCAATCGACTGTTCCAAGCTGACATCAATATAATATTTCGAAGTTATTTCTGCTTTTAAAGTATTATTGTTTCCTTTAACGGTGATATTGTCTTCTCCGAGTTGTTTCTGTAATAATTGGTTTATATCATCGATTTCATAAGCTCCAGTAGGAAATGTAATTATTTTCAATTCTGAGTATTTTCCTGCAGCATCCTTAGTTTCATAATAATGTAGTAAATTATTCTTCCCTTCCGTAACATTGGGAATTGAGTTGTAGGTAGTCAAATCAAGTAATGCCGCTTCCCATAATCGTTCCTTGGATAGACGCAATGCTGGGAACAGCGTACTTTTCAATGTGGATGAATTTCCACTCAATGACACTGTATACGATGACATCTTAAAGCTGACTGACACTTTTCGCTAGAAACTCCAAACATAAATGCCCACATATTTCAGTATTGTTAGGTTGTTCTCTTTTGTAATTGTAAAAAATGTTTTTGGAGTTTCGAAAATAATGTTGAAGTTCTTTTGGCGGTGGTAGATTGCCAAAACTGTCAAAGTAGTAAACGGTTTGTCCGAGCTTTTTATAGCATACCCAATGAGTGCCTGGACCATAGGTGGAATCCAAATTTACTATTCCAGTTTCATTTTTCCATATTTTAGTTGGTAATGCATCTTTCATAAAAACTCCTCGAAAGAATGGTATTTTCAAACATTTTACATAATCATTTAACTGATGATTTGTTAAGGCTTTATTTGGAATTATCAATTGACTCTTCTTATTTAGTACACACGGTATGGTCTTAGGTATAAACCTGCTCCGTTTTTTACCATTTGCCAAACAGAAGTCTTCTTTACATTTGCCTTATGAGTTCTACGACGTCCTTTTTTAATGTTTCCACCTCTTTTGGGAGCGCCTTTCTTTGCAGGTCTTCCTCTGCGACGTCTTCCACCACCTAACTTTGCTTTCGTCTTCATGGCTGTAGTTACTGCCCAAGCCGATGCTTTTTCTGCAATACTTGCGTCACTTGATTTTACTCTTTGCCAAGCTTTTTCCGCTAGAATTTTATCTGCTATTGCTCTATTTGTTGAATCTTTATACTTTGAATATGCTATATCGTGTTCCTTGCAAGCTTGATCTAATTTATTAATTCCAGGATCTCCTCTTGCTAAACGCTTTGCCAACTTAGTTCCAGGTCCACAATATTGATAACCTCCGGGCAGATGTAATTCGTATGGTAAAGTGTCTATCGTTCGATTTACAACAGCACCAACTGGAATCCGTCTGAGCAGGGATAATGCAGCTGATGTTATACCACGTCCTCTCTTGCCGCTGTCTTGACAATGACTGAGAGATACGGTCTTCATTATGTTGTCTTATATAACTGGCGTGTTTACTCCACGAGATACTTTACACAAATGAATAACTTGTGCAAAATCTTTTATATTTAAAGACTTAGTTATTCAAATTAATTATATACTGATTTATAATTCTATTTTTAATCCAAGCTTCTCGTTCATCGGGTTGAATCATCACATGACTCGTTGTACTAGCTATATGATTGTGGGTATCAATAAGTAAATTACCCACTATTCTTATTAAACAATCTAAAGTTACAGCATCTTTCGGATGTTGAGGATCTTGTAACTGCATAATACGTTTATCATTACAAGTATATGCGGTTGAATCACTTTTTGATGTTGTTATGACTTGTCCAATAGTAGCAGCATCATTTGAATCTTCACCTGGTAAAATATTAATTATTTTCTTCATCTTTGCATCATATTTGGTCCCAAAGTGTTTATCCCAAGTTATTGTTTGTTTCAATGTAACACAATCATCTTTTTCATAACCAGGATAAATATTTTTTATTCTTCTATTACGACCATCGTATGTATCTAATCTACCACCACTTGCAATTAATGTTTGTACCATAAGAGGTACATCTGAATCTTTTATACCAAATCTTCCATTTGTTATTGTTTTATGTCCTGCATCCCATTCATCATTTTTTCCTTGCATTAAATCAAACTTTTCATTTCCATGTATAAATTTATCTCCCCGCTTTAACACGGCATCTTCATGTTTTACAAAATTTGATGTTTCCTTTTTTAATTCTTTAGATAATTGTTCCATAGTAACAGCATCTTTTGGTTGAGAACCAAACTTTACATTTGTCAATGTTTTACCATGACAATCGATTTTATTAACATCTTGTAAAATACAGTTGTCCTTGATGTATTTTAGGTTTACAGCATCACCGTCTTCCTTTGGGTATCCAATGTCATTTATAATAAATTTATAAAAAGAATATCCATGTTTAGTTTTTTCCGGTATTATAGAATGTAAATATTCTTTATTAACTGAATCTTTATCATTTTTGGGATTTCCCACGTTGGTTATTCTATAATTTCCAGCATCATATGTTTGTCCATCTTTTAAGTTGTTACCCCATTGCAATTTTAAAGTATTTGAAAGTTCAGATAATAAGTACTCTTTAGTAATTGCATCAGAACCTTCAGTTGGTTTACCAACATTAATTAATCTATGTGATTTAACATCATAAGTATTCTTATGTAATTTCAATGATGTTGAAGTAGCTTCTTTTACTGTCTTTAAATTTGCTCCATCAGTATCTTCTTCTGGATCTTTAACTAATTTTAAACGTTTATTACTTATGTTATAGTCACCTTCAGGTGTTTGCGGTAATCCGCTTCTTTTTCTGTCTTCTCCAACTTGCACTCCTAATGCGGAGTAGCGTCCGAACTTGTCGACGCTCATGTTAGAACTGACACATTATATGCTTGCAACTCTTATATATCCACGGGAAATTATACAATTATGCCGCGATTCCTGAGTTCGTCAATCAGAGCTACCCATTCATTATTTAAACCTGTATGACCAGCTTCCATGGCTTCATGCAATAGTCTCATTCTATCAACCAATTTATTGATATCGTTGTAGTAAATCACATTCGTATTGTATAGATTTTTCATCAATCCTTTACCAGATGTTGAAGTATCTCCTTTACTCTTTTTACCATGTTGTTCAAGAAGTGATAAATCCATAAGTGATAAAGATTTTCTTTTCAGTGGTTGTCTCACCGCTGGTGCAGTACGTAATGTTGGCAATTTTCGTGGAGGAAACAACTTTTTTATAACGATGTTATATTTTGTTGCACGTGAACGATTAATCATTGCATCCTTTGAGTAGTTTCTTTTATGAGCGTTAGTATTTTGTAGAATCTCCTTAAAAACACTTAAATCTTTGGATGAATATCTTAGTGGTATGTTTTTAAAAATTAATTCATATAATCCTTTTGTTCCTTTATATCTATGCTCACCAATAATGATGTAATCGTCTTGTGTTATTTCAAGCTTTGAATCGCCGATCTTCAATTCATTCCCATCAATTCTTGCTCCGTATACATGTGATCTACTCAAATTTGGGTTTGATTTCATGTCATGTAACATTTTCATTATATATTTTCTTCCAAGAGGTCCATGTTGTAATATATCGCTACTCAATTGAGTTAAATTTGGAATAGATTGTTCAGCTTCAGGTATTGGCTGTTCTTCTTCCTTTTCAACAATTGGTTCTTCTTCTTTTGTTTCTTCTTGCTCACTAGCACTTGTATATGAATCATCATCTTCTTCTTTTTTTAATGCTTGTACTTCTTGTTTAGAAACTGGTAGTAAAACATCTCCTTCATAACGAGGTTTACCAATAGTTTCTGATATCTGTTTTAAAGGTTCCGTAATAGGTTTAAATGTATTCTCTAGAAATTCTTCTCTTTCACTTAAACCCATCCTCAATGCACGATTCTTTATCCTAATAGAATCACTGAGTGATTTTATTTCTTTCAATAGTTTTTCTTGATTCACCATGTTTACACTGTGAAGTTCAACGTGTAACTAGATGTAGCATCGGTAGTTCAACGCATAAATACAAATTTATCCAACCCTATACGATATCTACCATTTTTAATATCTTCTTCCTTCATAATAACGAGGAAGCTATATTTCTCATTCCATGCTTTGCCACACATCTCTTTAAATTTTTCAAATGACATATCCGCATTTACATGATCATTATATATATGCTTTAAATTTGTTTCATCTTGCTTGAAGATGATCAACATATTTGCATTATCTCTTATAAGTTGTTTTGGAATTTTACTGTATGTTTGACCAATGTAAATGCTATCAATATTATGATGTCTTCCCATAGCAAAATAATTCCTTATTGTGTCATGATTTTCACAAGAAACATCGTCAAATATAAAAATAGAAAATGGTTTTGCTTCATTTGGTTGCATAATTGTTTCACTGGCATTAAACTTGTAAAAATTCACTTCAGGTACACTTGCAAGTACTTTATCCAATAATTGATATTTTGGTTGTTGCAATGATTTTGAAAAAATGTATATATTATTAAAACGCAATCCTTTAGGATTAGTTATAAGGTTAAAAACAACATTAGTTTTTCCGCAATTTGAAGGACCAGTTATTAGACATCTTATCGTATTTGGTAGTAATTCACCATGTTTTCCATGATTTAACTTATCATTGTCAACTGTCAATTCATCAATGTTATTGATATTAAATCGGTCTTTTTGTTGTACAATCTCCATCTTGTATAAAGGTTAAACACACAATGAGCTATTAAACAACTATACTAAGTCTTTTGAAGGAATCCAAGAGTCTTCACTTTTATCAAACCCTAACCACCGGACTTTAACCATATCCTTTTTCCTTTGTAAAATCTTCTCGACAAGATATACATCACCAACTGTTGATTTCAACAATTCGTGTCCGTAGAATCCACCTTGAAGTAATTCACCCTTGTTATCCTTTAATAAATAGGTTTCAGGTATAGTTGGTTGCACTTTATAAATTGTAAATACTTCATTAGTCCAATTTGGTAGATATCTTTTACTAAATACACCTTTGTATTTGCTTATACGAACTTTATCGTTGACCTTGAACTTCTTTGGTTGCAATTTTTCCAATTTCGGTGTTGTATTATTTTTAATGCGTTGTAATACAATTTTCGCATTAGCACTGTTTACCTGGATAGGTTTCATTCCAATGGTACGATGATATTTGTTGTTATACTGTTTTATAAGTTGTGGTAATATATCATACCACACGTATGATCCTCGTTTTGAAAATTGTTTATACATCGCACCTTTCAATGTTCTATTGAATCTTTCAATTATTGAAGCTTTAACTTCAGAATTTGTAGAATAATGATTTATTTGATATTTCTTCATCAAAGCTCTAAAGTCTTTATTAAAATATTCTTTTCCATCATCGGTCTGTAGATGTTTAATTTTAAATTTATTTCTTTGTATTGTGGTTTCCATAGCTTTTGTAACACTTTTACCAGTCTTATCCTTCAATGGTAAAGCGTCAGCTATTTTAGTAAAACAGTCTATAATTGTTAAAATATATTTAAATCCTTTGTTTAATTTACTGTGCGGTATCATTTTAATGAGATCAGCTTGATAAAGATCATTCATTCCTTTAATGATTGTACTTCTTCTTGGAAATCTTCTTCTTGCTGGTTTATGTAGTTCATTTACAATCTTGTCCTTCACACTTTCCATCTTCAGATGTTGCTTGTACACCGCTTGTAAAAATACTGATCCATACAATAGTTTATTCTCATTTATATAGTTTGAATATAGGTCAAGGCCATTTCATATTAGTGTAAAAAAGAGGGAACATGGCATTGGGCTTGCCATGTCCCCTCTTCTTTACGGAAAGGAAAAAGGAAGAAGGTAGAGGACGAAGAATAGGTTTACTGGTCGATAGGGTTTAGAGAGTAGTGGCCGAATGGTAAAGTATTAATTGTATCTTCTAAAATATGGCGCTTGTCATCTTTGTAGCTTAATGCCCACTTTGTTTGTTTGACACTAAAAAGTTGATGATTATAACTTCTAATAGTGTTAAACGTTGCAGTTGTTTCAACATTTTCAAACAAACATCTTTTATAATGTTCAAACTGTACGTTCTTCTTAAGAAAAGAAGTTTTTATTCCTTTGGCCTTCTTCGTTACTTGATGTTCGTTCCTCTCGTTTATGTACAGTTGAAACGAATACAGTTTGGACATTAATGCTACAATTTCCATCATTGGCACACCATTCGTTTCATCTTTAAATTTTCCCAATACTTTCTTGTTTCTGTCATAGTCGTAATTTGGATGATCCTTAGGATAATCGGAAAAGTCGAAATCATCTTTATATATAAAGGTGCGTAGATCTTCATACATGTCATTTGTTTTAATCCAGTAAATTAGTGCATCCGTATCCATATATGCAATACCAATGTTCTCTCTTCCATAATAGTTAACCATCTTCTTATAATGAAACTCGTACATATGTGTTTTTGAAATATCCAAGATTGACATTCCAAGATACAAAGGACGATCCATTTCAACTGACTTCTTGTTCATGGAAATAACAACTAGATTTTCATTAATAATTACAGATGAACCAAAGTTTGGTTGTTGCACCAATTTCTGCAATTTTACTGGATCAGTTACCAATTTGATATCCTTATGTTTTCTTTTGTTTTCCAAAGTCTTGCCAAATATTGCGTTATTCATTAATTTGAAAAAATCTTTTTGAAAACTTGATGTAGCCGTGGCTCTTCTTCTTGTGTTGTTGTCGATGTAAGGTTTTAACCAACAAGATTGAGAAAATTGTAGTACTCGATTAATTTTTGTAATTCTCAATCCTAAGTCTAAAGCTTGTTGTATCATCCAGTAGTGTCCAACATATCGAGACTTGTCGGTTAAAGTCATCATTAATTTTGGCCATCTTCCAGTAGGGGAAATTTCAGTCTTTGGAAAGAAGTGGTAAATCGTAATGATGATCGTGAAGATGTTCAGAATATTCAAAATCAACATCAAAAATGTAACCAGTTTCACCATGCTTTGGTAAATCCATAATGTTTCCAATCGATTCTGGATCTATCCATTTAAAATTATCATATGGAAGGGGATTTGACATTGCCCATCCGTATAAGTTATTTGCATCAAAATAACCTAGGAATGTTGTTGGTTTTGATGCATCATAATCGGGCAGATACTTGTTATTCGCCTTAACATGTCTGGTTACACTTTGTGTCAATCCCCCTCGAACTCCTGATTCTAACATTAAAACCATATCTACATCAGTAAGAAGTTGAAATTTACAATTTGTTTCTTTCAACATGGCTTGCCATGCTAGTCCAGGTGAAGTGTATGAATGAAGAGGGTCTAATCCATATGCTGCAAAACACGTATTTCTAAATTCTTCCATTATATCACATAGTAAAGTTACATCCAATTTAACATAAAAATCTGAATATTCTCCCAATGTTCTAAATCCTAATTCGTTCCATACTTTACATGCATGATCATAGTCCTCTTGAGATATGTCCATGTCATAAAGTTTACTTTTGAATTCTTCTTTAGCCGGAAGTGATGTTTCATTAAATCTTTCTAAACTGTCTATGTAATCATATGGAAACACACCTTTCCGAAGTACCAAATCCAGTTTGTCGTTATTTACAATCTTCTTTGTTTCGATGAAATCTTGTTTCCTTAAATTTTCTGAAAGTTTGGATAAACTCGACGGCATAAATCTGTAGGAGTCCAAGAATCTTAGTTTCATGTTTCCAACTTTTTTGGAAAAACTGATAAACTTCTCTAAAGTTTCAGCTAATACATCAATTTCACCATCGTCTCTTCCTAATTCGGGTATTATAAAATGAGCATCGTACCCACTGAGGTTATGCAGAACCACAGGAATAAATAGTGGTAAACGATAGCTCAAGTTGCATTTATTACAAGCAGCACCCCTGTAATAACCTGTGAGGTGATCGTGATCTTTAACTTTATAATTCTCAATAGTAAAATCATTTTTGCATAAGAAACATCGAGTTGCATTTTCATGTTGAATTTCTTCTTCTTCCTCCATCGGTTTCATTGGTACAATATTTGTATATAATCTTTGTGCATTTCCAGCTATTGAATATAAGTGATCAAGAAATATTTTTTCTACATTTTCACCACGATATACTAGAGGTTCTGAAGTTAATCCATATCTGTTTAAATGTTCTTTTGATAATGTTGATTTAACCATTAAACAAAAACTGTTTGGTTTGTGCATTTGATACTTGACACTTTTTCTAGCTTCACAATTTTCATCTTCAACAGGAACAAGTGTTGATACAAAGTCCGCATACACAACTAGAGGAATACGGTACTGATGATGAACCTTTTCAAATGTAACAAATGCTCTGCTTTCCGAAGGTAAAATAATCTTTGCTTCATAATTATTGTTACATAATCTTTTGTGCTCTTGTAACCATTCTCTTGAGTGTAGCCCATCTCGTTTAAAATTGAAACATCTCTTGCAAATTAACTTCCTGTGTCGATCTTTAGAAAGCTGCTTATTAACAAGACGATCAAATTGCTTTATGTACACATAGTGAGACACATCTCCTCGCGTTAGTAGTAGTAAATCCGTATGATCTGGTAGCTCTTCTTTTGCAATACGTAAAGGATACACTTTGTTTGAACTATCTAATGCAAAAACATTGATAGACGTACCGGGATTTTTCTTCTCAAATTTTGATATATCTTTCAGTGATACAGGATAAGTGATTCCTTGAAAATTGTATCTAAATCTTTGATTTTCATATTCTTGGTTAGGTCTATTTATATGAAGTGGTGGTACAAATTTAGCTGTCATTGCATAACGAAAACATTCATTGTCTTCATTTTTAACATTAACACAAGATTTTGTATTTTCAATTCTTTTTGGTAAAGGAATGTAACTAGATCCCATTAGTCCATATTCATGTTTGTGAACTCTTATATCTAATACTTCAATACTTGTAAGACTCCATCCGGATCCTCTTCCTTCGTGTTCCTGAATTTTTGTTAATATTTCTTCTATACAATTCTCTATTATTGAATCAATGTTTGAACTTTCCATAATGGTTCGGTTTTTTGTTATGAATCCTCTTGGTGATAATTCTTCTTGTACATTTATAAACATAGCTTCTAGTAGTAAACCAAATTTTAGAAAGTTTAATCTTTTCAATTCTTCTTTTAGAGTTTTACTTACAATTGGTTTTGCTTCTCTAATAAATTCTTCTAGCTTCAAGTTTTCATTTTGAATCTTATGATGCATTACTACTTTACCGGGTAATGCAAATACTTGTAGATTCGGTAAAGTAGTTGAAGATATTGATGTTATTTCATCTTGTTCTTCTTGTTGTTCTTGTTCTTGTTCTTGTTCTTGTTCTTGTTCTTGTTCTTGTTGTTCTTGTTTTTCTTCTGGGTTGTTGTGAATTAGTTCTTTATGACAGTCTAATAGAATTTCATCGTGAAACGATTCCGAACATTTATCGCAACAATACATGTTGAGATGTTTACTCTTCGAAATTTCACCAAGAAATGAAATGGGCTCTCATGTTCCTCCTTTTATAATGGTTCCCCCACCACTATTTCATCTTCTTCACTATCCAAGGAAATCAAACGTTTTAAACAAAAATATTAACCTTCTACAAACTAATTGTTCATTCATGTTCTTTATTCCCATTGGAGTTTTAGTATATACTTCTTTATATTCAAGCTTTAACGAACTTTCCCTCACCCAACTAATTCTAGTTACTTTTAGGTGGAAATGGCTAGAGCACAGACATTTGGTTAAACTAAATTTGTGCATAAATTAACTAGAGTTGAACTAAAAATTCGCATATATTAAAAGTTAGTTTAAAACTAAAATTCGACAGTATTAAAAAAACTCTAACAGTTGAACAAAAATAAACGTTAGTTCAAAACCGAAATTCAACAGTGTTAACCAAATTCTAACAGTCGAACAAATAGGTCAAGGTAATCCAATTTAACGCGAGAACGAGGAATAGAGCACTAAGTAGCATGTTAGTCCATTACCACAAAGTGATCTATTCCTCGCTCTCTATTCTACATCTACTTTTTTGGGTTTACTTATTTATATTAAAATGTTCAAATTTTACTATGTAGAATGTCCATTCTTGCTCTTCAACTCTTCGATTGTTTTTAGCAATTGTAACAAATATTCGTTAGTTTTCACCAAAGTCTTTATTTTGCTACATCCAATTTCAATGGAAGGAATTATAAGTTGTAATTTTATAAGTTCAATCTTTTCTTTCTTGCGAATTTCTCTCTTTATTATGTTGTTCCTTATTTTTGCTGAAGATTTAAACTCCATGTTGTTTCTGCTAAAGCCACAATAATAAAAGTCTCTTCAAACAACCTGCATTTATACACATTCCCCCCACCATTTTATAATCCCCACTCCTTTCCCCCTTCTTTATAGGATTTGAAAGGGATAGGGTGTAGAGTGGGGGAAGGATAATTTTATTATTACACTAGTTGTGCAAGAAAATAGCCGCCAGTGTCCACACCTTGTTCATAGCACTCCATCATAGATTGTGCCCACTGCAACATGCGGTCTCTGTCATTTGGTGTGACAAGGAAAGAATGATTATCACCATACAATATAAAAGAGTCAATTCGTACATAACATCCTGAGTCCAACCATTTATTAGCTTCAGCCATAAACTTTTCTATTGTATCAAATGGAAATTGTGGATCAATTGCTATGACTTTACGTTCTTCACTAAGTTCAACAGTATAATCATCATCGTCCTCATCATCTTCACTTTCACTGTTGTTACTTAAAGTGTCTTCAGATTGTTCAAAAACATCAGAAATTTCGGAGGAATTGAAATTTTCATTCAGATGAGGAGGCATTTTAAAGCAAGAAATATTGTAAACAGGAGAGACGAAACGACAAGAGCGGCGTGTAGAAGAAAAATAAAGGAGTGACCAACGCTTGCTCCGCTTTTATAATAGTATGCAAATGAGGGGTAGGAGCTGACAATGACCAGTCATCGACCCAAAGGAGTGGGGGGAAGTACTTTTCTTACTACTCGGATGGAAGTAGGTTAGTAGGTCACAAGACTTAGAGTGTTAAAAAATAATGGGGGAGAAACACAACACTATAACGCATTGTGTTTCTCCCCCATTATTTTTTAAGCAACAATTTGGAAAAAAAACTATGTGAATTTACTTTCTACGCCCCCACCTTGTAATACCATCCACTTTGTGTCTGAGGAGATAGTCTTTAGAGTCTAACTCATTAACGGATTTCTCTTTGCGCAAGGATTCAATTACTTTAATATTATATTTTTCGCCGTTACAACTTGCCAAAATGTGTTCGTTGTCAATAACACTTTCAAAAAAATAAATACAACCTCTCTTAAGCCTATTTCCTTTCACACCAATAATTTTGGATTGGTATTCAATAGTGGGGGTTTCTGTCAGTTGTGGTTCAGAAAGGTGTTTCACGACATGTACACGGCAAAAACCTTCGTTTTTAACACATTTCTTCCCACAAGCTGATCCTTTCTTAATTCCCCTAGTGAGCACTTCAGGGCAAGTAGTGGGACGGCTAAATGCCCTACGACGCTCTTCTTGTAATAATTGAAATTGCTCTGAAGGAGCAGGCTTAGGAGCAGGTTTGGGAGTAGGCTTAGTGGATTTAGTTTTATGATAGGTGTGGTCTTCAGGCATAGTAAGTGGTGGGGTAGGAGGCAATGGTGACAGTGGAATGACAGGTGTACTAAGACAATGAAGCAAAGTTTCAAATGAAGGGGTATTAGAACGGGGAGCTGGCTTCTGTGGTGGCGGCATGATGGTTGATGGCGGTGTGGAGTCGTTTGAAAGCGAAGTAGAAGGCGAAGGCGGTGAAAAAATACTTCGAAGTTTAGAAGTCTTGGTAGGCGGAAGAATAGTGCCAGAAGTTGAAGGTTGGGATCCAAGTTGCTTCTTGTACCAGTCAGGAGGATTTTTCAGACGAAGAGTTTTCTTAGGTGCAGTAACAACCGTAGTAGAAGTTGAAGTAGAAGTAGAAGTTGAAGTAGAAGTTGTAGTTGGCAGAGATGACATGGTTGTGGCTCCAAGTTCGCAGCGTAACGTCTGGAATCAGAATGAAATGTTAGCCGCAGTCGGTGCGTCTTTTATAACAATATGCAAATGAGAGGGGTAGCAGCTGGCCGAGACTGATTATTGACCTGGGAGGTGGGGGAAAAGGGGAAAGAGAAGGTATTTATTTTAAATAATTCGCATAACTTTTGACTAAAATAAGATAACCAAATTCTTCTTTTACTAAAATGTTTGTCTTACATAGACCTTTTCAATGATGTATCGCTTGTCCAAATCCGTCAATCCATTATCAAGTTATAGCCATTTTAATGTTTCAGGTCATGACCGGTCATTCACCCGGAGTAGTGGGGGAAGGAGTGGGGGTAGGAGTGGGGGAAGGGGGGGGCTCCATTTTTTCGGGGGGGGAGGGGGGGGAGGGGGGAGGGGGGGAGGGGGGGGGAGGGTCATTGACCTTTCAAAAAGTAGGTCAAGGTCACTCAAGACTTATAAAAAACCAAGGTGATGGGAACAGTATTACTGTTCCCACCACCCTGTTTGCCTAGCGGTTCCCACTCCCAACCCACTAGTTACGTTCTGCAAGGGAGGTCCCTGGGCCGTCCGCATCAAAGCGTAACTTCCCGTCCGCATCAAAGCGTAACCATTAATTTCAGGGAAACTGGAACAGTTAATGCAGAAACGCAACTCTAACCCCACCCAAACTAATCCCACCCATCATATTCCTAAACAAAATGCAAAAAAAGTCCGGCTTGCGGATGTCCCACCCATTTTAAATGAAGTTCAACCGAACTTCTGAATTTACAATTAATCTACCCCCTAACATCTAGCTGTAAGGCAAAACAACATTAATTATTAGTACCAACACTTAAAACTAACAACACATCATTATTAAAAACCAAAATAATTCAACACAACCAAATACCATCATTATTCTTAAAATTAATACACCTTAATGCTAAACACCTCTTAAAAATTAATACACCTTAATGCTAAACCCAACTTATAACTAACATCGCAATGCGCAAATTATTTCTTAAATTAAATACAACTTACAACTAATACACACACACACATTCCACATTGCATTAAAAAACGCAACGTAGTATAAGAAGTTCAAATATATATAGGCCTACTATATATTTGAAACCTCTTGCTGAGTCGCCAACAACCTTTCGCTATGAAAGTTTGTTGACGACTGACGCTAAGATCAGGCTCGTATTGCTCCTCGGATTCTCGAGTAGTGGGGGAAGTTGTTTCACTCCAGTACAGTGTTCAATCCAGTCCAGTTCGCAGCAGTATAAAAGGAAGGCAAAGGAGTGGGGAGCGGCGCATGGGCAGCGACGCAAAACCAAGGTTTGAGGTTAGAATTATCCATGCGAAGTAGCGCTAAAGTGAGTAATACAGGACTAGGCGCATGCGCAATAGCATAGTCACTCTTCCGATCCAAAGTACTTGTTGCATGCGCATAGGTTTGAGGTTAGAATTATCGTCGGCGACCGACGATGACCAGGTGACCGGTCATTGGCCTGAAGGAGTGGGGGAAGGAGTGGGGGAAGGAGTGGGGGAAGGGGTGGTAGGGGAAGGGGTGGTAGGGGAAGGGGGGGGCTCCATTTTTTCGGGGGGGAGGGGGGGAGGGGGGGGAGGGGGAGGGGGGAGGGGGGGGAGGGGGGGAGGGGGGGAGGGGGGGGTCATTGACCTTTCCGGTCATTGCCCCAAAGCCCCCTACTTCTCTTGCCATCTGTCCGCCAGCTGCCCGGAGTAATTGGCGCTATAAAACCAGGTAGTTGGTCGGCATCTGCCGGCATTTGGCTAGGGTTATTACTGCCTCTATAAAAGCGGATAGTTTATCGCGTCACAAACATTCATTACCTTGCATCCTCGCAGTGATCACCTCTCATTAGTTTTTATTTTATGACTACTTCATTACTTCTAACGTGCAATTTAGCATTCATCAGCATGTGGCTTCCTAGCCACTTCATTAAATGAGTCTAGTTAATTCTAACCTCAAATATTACTACTATAGTGTTCTGTTTCAATATCCTTTACACTTCATTTTATACCTCAGTCTTCTTTTAACTTCTGAATGTAACACATTAGCTATAATGGTTGCACAATGTTTAAGGTTAAAACTTTTGCGAACACAACATATATTACGAAGTTCTTCTAAATCTTCAATTTCAAAGTGTAGAACTAATTTAAATAGAGTTAGGAAGAAATACAGTTTTAACCCGTTATATTCCTCTACAACTTCGCAGGTTAACGTTGATGATAGTGTTATTCACGACATTTTACGTTCTATGTTATGCTTCCACAACTTTGAACTTATTACTCCTATCGACTGTGTTCAACAGGTTTTCCTATTTTACTCCTACCATTCCTTATATAAATGCGCTCACCACAATTCCTACTTCATTATCCTCTATTCTCTTCGGCTAAGCTAAAATTTGAGGTTAGAATTATCCATGGCGGCCGCCATGTCTGGTTCACTTTTAGCACATAGAGTCGGCGACCGGTTATTGGTCTAAAGGAGTGGGGGAAGGAGTGGTGGGGGAAGGTTGCCATTTTATAAGCCCTCTCCCTAGGCGGCGCTTCTCATTCCATCGCCAACTTTCAAACGATAAACACCTCTCCCATGGCACAAATGAATTATCCCACTATCACCAACTAGTTTAAATTTCAACTATTTCTGGTGGTAGTTGGGTAGGCTTTTTTAAAACTTACTCTGGATGGCCTTGACATACTTTCCAGGCCCCCAGTTATACCTGTTGAATTTCAGTTTTCAACTAACTCTTAATTTTTGTTCAACTATTAGAGTTTAGTTAACACAGTTGAATTTCACTTTTAAACTAACTTTTAATTCATGCCCAATTCTACTTCACATTGACGGCATATACTCTCGCCATCTGCACCCTGCAGCTGCCCTGGCAGCTGACACCATCTGACCCCTGCAGCTGCCCTGGCAGCTGGCACTTCCGGTTTAGAAGTGGCTTTTTCCCACTACTAGTATTATTAATGAAGTTTAAGGAAGAATCTCCTTGAAGATGCCGCACCTGCGGTGAAATGTACATAGGAGAGAAAACATCAACTCAAGAGGCAATTTAAGGTAAATATTCCTACACAAATCTAAACCATATCAAATAGCATAAAGTTCACTATGGAACACAGTATCTAGAATATAGATTTCTTGCTATGGAACATGAAGATAACGGTAATGTTATAAATTTCCTTGACTTGACCATTTATAAGAACACTAATAAGAAACAATCGTTTAAGATTTTTCATACAGAAACAGATCTTGTTATACATGCCAAATCTAACCACCCTTGGCAACAGAAAACAGCAAGCTTTAGATCTATGATTCATAGACTCATAAATGTTCCTATGGAAAAAGAAAATTTTGAGGAAGAAAAGCAGCGTATCAAAACCATTGCAATTAGAAATGGATACCAGACAAAGATGATTGATAATATAATAAATAAAATGAAAAATAAACAGAATTCCAAACATACCAAAAGAGATGAGATGAAACAAGAAAATATGTGCATGCCCTACCTCTCGGTGCTAAACAAAGGAATAAGAAAAACATTTGAAGGAACAAATTTTAACATAAGTTACCGGACAAAAAATATAACTCATTTAAAATGATACAGAGATTATCAAACAAACCGGAACAACAAAACATATATATATATATATATATATATATATATATATATATATATATATATATATATATATATATATATATATATATATATATATATATATATATATATATATATAGATAATTTATTTATACAAAAATATAAACAAATTAACGCCTTCTTCCATTGAAGCTGATTTTTGACAAAGGTTGCTTACTTTAACAAATTGAAATACTTAAATAATTTTACCTAAACTGACATTTTTTCAACTTTGTATAGATGGTTCTTTTAAATTAAAACAGAGTATTTCACTACACTTTCTGAAATTTTGTTTATATTCTTCTTTTTTAATTTAAATCGAGTCCAAAAATCATAAAAAAAAAAAATTGAAATAGTCCCACGGGCTTCTACAAATAATCCAATAACTTCTATTTGTTTCAAGTCATACTTTTCTTTGAAAAAAATTATCGTAGGTTCATAAATCTTATAAATCTTCTTTTTTCTTGGTCTACTGTTACTGGCTGGTCTAATCCTGTTTCAAAACGAATGGTTGGGTCGATAATGTACGTAGTTTTGTTCTTATCAATGGCTAGTATGTCAATTCTTCTTGTTGATCCATATTCTGCTGCACATGTAACTTCTTCGTGAACTTTATACCCATTTTCTTTTAGCTCTTGTGCTATAATCTGTCTGATTAAATGGTGTCGCTTGTTGGGCAAAAGTTCCCCAGCTGGACAGATACCAAGGACATGTGGTAATGTTTCACATATATAATTCTCGGTAACAGGGCAATGCCTGCACCGGCTACCGTCCTTGGATCTGCCATGGGTTGCTCTGACTGCGGCCACATCACCCACCATTTTTAAATATTCTTTATACTCTGAGCTACTTAGGCTGCTCATTTTAGACAGATTTATATTTGCCGGTGGGTACTCTTTAAACAATATGACGCCTCTCCCTTTATGATTTAGTTGACACCAATTAGTGAATTCTTTTTCTTGAAGGATTTCTCTTATTTTCTTCGTATTTACTTCTTTAATATTTGTTAAATAATCACCAAGGTTAAGTTCATTTAAACAATATTTAATTTCTTCTTGAAGGTTGCGAAATATATTAATATATGGATTGTCTAATTGGTCTAAAATCTTATAAATATTTATATGCTGTATTGGTGATTCCCATATAGCTTTAATTAATCCTAGTCCTTTTTTATTTATTGGTGCATACAACATAGAATTTGGTATATCACTTGGTAAATCTAATATTTCTTTTATTGTAGATCTGATAATTTTGTCAATATCATTCAGCAAACCTTTATTCAATTTTGTAAGAGGTGCTGTTTGAAAAGGATATATCAAAGTAGGCCAAACGCATTTATTTAAAATGTACATTTTCTGATCAGCTTTTAAAAATGGGGAATTTGCAAGTTTGTTGGCTTTTTTGGTGAGGGATTTAATAATTTCAGTCGGGTTGACCACTATTTCATCCTCAAAATTAACCCCTAGGTATTTTATCCTTTCTCCGGGATGAAGAGATTGGATCTCAATACCATTTAAATTATAATCCGTAGATTTCAATTGCCCTTTTTCAATGTTAATTATTTTTGTTTTTCCATTATAAATGCTTAGTCCAATCTCCTCAAACAATGGCACAATCATATTAAAAAGCGTAATGGCAGACTCTTTGTTTTTACCAACAAGGACAGTGTCATCTGCGAAACTGAGTATTGATAGGTGGCAACTGATCATCAAGTTGGTATCCAAGAGCATGTTTTACTTTTTCCTCGCTTAATTCATCTAGTATGTGGTTTATGCTGATGTTATAGAGTATTGGCGACAAAGGAGCTCCTTGAAACACGCCTCGATTCAAAGGTATAGGTTTAGTTTTACCTTTTATTGTCTCTATTTGTGTGACATTTCCATTCTGTAACTCTATAACTGTATCTACAAGTTTTGGTGGTATTGGCAGACTGTGTAGAATTGATTCCAGGTGCTTGTGACCAATATTATCATAAGCTTTTGTTATGTCTAAAAACATTACACAACAATCTTTTCTTCTTCTTTTAGCAGAAAATAATACTGAGTTTAAAATATTGGCATTTACATAAGTACCTGGTGCTGGGATGAATCCTTGTTGAGCAGGATCAAATTCAATGTATCTTTTAAGTCTTTTATCTATTACTTTTTCGTAAATTCGTCTCACAACCGAGCAAATCGAGATTGGTCTCCAATTGTTTACAAGCTCGGTATTCCCACCTCTATCTAATAGTATAGTTCTTGCTTTCTTTAAAACAAATGGAACCATATCTTTCATATGCATGTACGTAAAAACTTTAGATAGTATTATGGGCACCTTTTGGTTTTTTATTGCCCTCATCAAAACACGATCTGGTCCACATGCTGTATCAATTTTTATCATTTTAATTGCATCCTTCACTTCCTTTTCAGTTATCGTAGCATCATATTCCATTTGATTTTCATATAATGTTGTTTGGTCAGGTACTTTATATTTTTTCAAAACATTTGGATTTTCAATAGAAAAACGTGCATAGAATTGATCGTAGATCTCATTCAGGTCAATTTGGCATCCTTTACTATTATTTCCCATGACTCCTCGAATTGCTTTTCGTCTCATATTGTAGTACTCATACTGAATAATTTGATAATTGTATTTTTCTTTTCTCTTCATCCGATCCAGTTTTGTTAGCCTCATTGGATTACTTGTCTCTTTGTAAGTTCTTTGCAATTTGACATTTGATTTTTTCTTCCTTAATTCATAAAACTTTTTGGCTGGGTGTTTTGGCCCAGGCAACATCTCAATAGATTTTGCCAAGAATTCCAAAAATTCGTTGGTTTTCTTGTTAAATATGTTTGTGTCTAAGTCTCCTTGAAATTTGTCCAACCATTCATTATAGACATTGTCAATAACAGATCTAGTGTTCTGTTTAACATTTTGTTCAGGACAATACGTTTCATTATCAGTTGTAACATTATTTTCCACAATCGAATCATGTTTATTTTCATACTTTCTAACTATTTTGATTCTTTGACTCTCTGGATGAGACTTTGACATATGTATGCTTAATCCTTTTGAAGAAAAAAACAACTTCCCACATATGTCGCAAACCAGTTTCATTTTGCTCGTGTTAGAATTATTGTAAACCCCACTTACATTTGATAATCTTTCATTTTGAGATTCATTGACAATTTGAGATTCATCACTCGAATCGCCATGACTTGCATAAAATGGTCTCACATACCTTGGGCCTCGACCTACCGGTATTTCAATTCCATCTTTTGTTGGCTTTGACGGTCCCGGTACGGGACTCAAATTTTCACTTGTCCTAGTAATTTTATTGATGGATTGTGAACTATTGCAATACCTTCGACGATTTAATACTTTTTTATTCTGTGAAGAAGTATTAATTGATGATACACACACGAAAACTTAATATCAGTTGTCATCATATCTTTATGACTAGCTTTTATGTGTGAATTAAGTCTTTTAAAACTTTTATGGCATACTGGACATTCATTATCATTATTGATTATTTGCAATTTTTCAGGTTTTACTTGCGAACAAGGCCCAGGGTTTCTTTCAACATCTCCAGCCAACAGAAGAAGAATTAAAAGAAACTTAATATATACAAATCAATTAAATTTTAATATATACAAATCATTTCTTGTACATATTATTTTCTTAGATTTTTTCTTTGCAAAACACCTTATTTTTAATCTTGAAAGGCTGATTTGGTAGCTATACAATGTCGTGTGTAATGTTTCAATATGTATGTCATGGAGTTTCGATTCTACATTTGACAAAACATAATTCTTGGAAACCTTTGATAAAATAGCAATTAATATAAACAAATTTAAAATTGTTCCTCTGTATCTTATTAAAATCATTTGAATTTTGTTTACACAACAATAACCTCTAACTAGAGTGAACAATTTTTCATTGCAAAGGAGGTGAAATTCTAATATTCATAAACAATTTTGAAATAATCTAAAACCTCATGCCTCACGATTGTTTCATGTGTATTAGAATACAGAGCACAAAGAAAAATTATATTAAATTCTTAATTTTTTGGGAACAAATTTCAATCGCAGTTTTCTTTAGTTTGACACAGCTGATCTTCAAATATATAACAATAGTGGAATATATAAAATAAGTGTAGCGATTCCATAAATTTTACATTGGCCAAACAGGCAGAAGTTTTAAGTGCAGGTTTCAAGAACATATTCAAGCAATAAGATCCAACAATCAAACCTCACAGAAATCGTCATTTGCTGAACATATTCTCGATACCGATACCTTACACGAATATAAAAATATGAAAGACAATATGGAAGTATTAAATTTAGCAATGAAAGGCGAGAAAATGAATGTTCTAGAAGAGTATCATATATATATAGCCTACTGCAATAAGAAAACAGAAGCCAATAATATATATTAAATATTATGCAAATTGGAAAAGAAAAACCCGATTTTTGACAAAGCTGAAGAAATAATGCAAAAAAGACATAAAAATACAGGTTCCACTTAGGAGAAGATGAAATTTCTAAATGTCTATATACATTATATTCTAGTCATAAGTTTTATTAATTTAAGATATTTTTTATTTATTTATATTAAGTTATTCTGTTTACACACTTGAAAATGGCATAAATGCCGAAACGCGTTGTGTGAATTAAAATGAAATTTAAAGGGTACTACAGTAGAAGCCCTCAAATCCGGCCACCTAGGGACAGGACCACCGGCCGGATTTCAAAATGGCCAGATCAACTGGCGGTTGATCATCAGGCATATTGAACGTGTCAAATAGAGACCTGTGTTATATGTGTATTCCAACAATGAACGTGTCAAATAGAGACCTGTGTTATATGTGTATTCCAACAATGAACTATTAGGATGTATTTAACAATGAAGGATAGCACACTTGCCCAAATGTAATGTATCAACTTTTTTACCAACATGATTTGCTCCTTCTCAGAAGTTGTACCGCCAAAATGACGATAAGAAACGGACAAGGGGTCGCTAGCGATGAACCTGCGCTTAACAGTCAATAATAGGCTACTGGTCTTCTGTCAACGAAGGCCCTAACAATGGGACCGTAAAAGCGACAGAATTTGTCTAGTTACCTAACCTCAACGATCACTAACAAAAAGTTTTAGAAGATAGTCGTAGCCAAATAGTCCAGAAAATGCCAATTGAACTGATATATTTTAGTGACATATCATGGGAAATGTTTACTCTTGT
This sequence comes from Neoaliturus tenellus, assembly GCA_030545055.2. Taxonomy (NCBI): domain Eukaryota; kingdom Metazoa; phylum Arthropoda; class Insecta; order Hemiptera; family Cicadellidae; genus Neoaliturus; species Neoaliturus tenellus. Next base: position 60,293,410 of record CM061532.1, read on the forward strand.
ATATTTTTTCCGTTGGAACGTCCGAGGCTGAATATTTCATTTCCGGAATACCGCGGCCGGATTATCCGGCAGACCGGCAGCCGAACCATCCGAGGCCGGGCTAGAGGGCTTCTACTGTATGGAATTTTTATTCTTTTAATAATTATATATATATATATATAAATTTTAATGACTATTATTTTTTTTCTCTGGGCACCTAAAAACGAAAAAGTAACATGGTCCCGGGCTTAGGTCTTACCATGAGACCTACGGTAATAGCTTACTTCCCTATGGGAAATTCGCTAAAAAGTAATAAGTTAAGTAAGACTTATCACTTTCTCAATACATAGAGGCGTTAATTAAAGCTAATCGACGATATTGCTCTGACCAGCATAAACTGGGGTAGATCCGAGTTTTCGTAGGCCCCGGTAGATCCCAGAATGGCAACTTTCAGGCGTTCCTATGTTATCCTTATGAAGTTTGTTGTAGGCAAGGCAATTAGAATTTGGTTGTGTTGTAGGTACTAAATAGAACAGAAAAACAGCCGATAATTAATTGCAGATATAAACCAATATATAATATTTTACCTCGTCAATCTATGGTTCAACAATTTTATACCAAATTGCAGCACCAAAGGAAGACGGCGAGTGAGCGGAGCGAACGAGCTCTTACTTATACAAAAAATAAAAGTGATGGTGGTAGGTTAACAAACAGCTCTATATTGGTACAAATCTAAATTTAAAATTATTCAACACCACAACACCCAATATACTTTTTAGTTAAAAAATAAAATAAAAAATAAAAAGTATATTGGTGTCGAATAATTTTAAATTTAGTGATGGTGATAATTTTATCGAGCATTATCTCGTTCCCCCTGGTACTAAGTAAGTAGTTATTAATTTTTGCGAAATTCAAGCATTCCAAATAGTTATAATTGTATAACATTTTATAAACATTGTCAATTATCTATCCATTATCCAGTTAACTAAGATTTAGTCAGGCACTTTGCATAAAAATTCTAGAAGCCTCCTGAAAACAAGAATCAAACTTGGCCTCTACATACATATAGCTGAGATGCTAGTTTTTCGCTCTAGGAGTTGTGAGTGGCTATCCTGATTGTTAGTGACAAATTTTGTTTATTGGTCGGCCAGTTGTTCTGCTAGCAGGAAGAACTGTCTGTGTTAAAATTTGGTCTTTTATCTAAGGTTTGTATTGCATTAATTACACTTAAAGTTAATTTTATGTCGAACACTAACTAAACTTAATATAGCTTATTTGTACCTGCTTGATCCAATCCTGAAAGAGTAACTACACTTATTATTGATGGCAACGCCTCTTCTGCTTTACTGCACCACCACTGAGGCCTAACCAGCATCCAGTAGAGTTGTAGAAGTATAGATTTGTTATTTTAAGTATTTAACTTATTTCGAGTACCCTCAATTTGAATCATCAATATCCTTGCCTCAGAAAGGGAGGGAATCTTTGATTGAGTTATGGTACCTCATTTGACACCTAAGCATCTTAGGCCAAAGTTATAACAAGAATAAGCAGTTAGGCCTGCTTAGGGTGTTTTTGTATCCCTAAAACTTTTTAGATAAGCCTATTATAAATTAAAAAAATAAGGAAAAATTCAAATAGGAAAAGGCATTATGCTTTGCACAAGTTATTGACTTAGGCCTATGCCCTGTGGTACAGAAAGGTTCAGGCTACTCTTACTCAGTGGTGGGAGGGCCAGCTTCAGACTAGGGTGGGCCAGTGACTTCCTGAGTGAAAATTTTAGCGTTACTAGTTGGCTAATATTGAACACTAAGCCTCAATGATTAACATATTCCATATGCTAACCCAATGCATTAATTACAGACAACACGGACCATCTTGGCCTCCGACATACCTCACTAAACTTACTGGATTCAAATTGGTAAACATATGGTACTAAAAACTATGCAACTTAGTCATTCCACTCCAATTGTTTGAGGTGTAAACATATATCACAGGCCGAGATATTCCGTGTTAACTGTATGAGCGCAAACTTAGTTAGGAAGGTACACTTTAGGCATTTGGTGAATGCGCTAGGCATTTAATAGGTACTTAATATGTATTTAGTACTCTACTCTAATACTGTAGGTATGTAATAGAATAACTTTTAGTCCTACCCAGGGCCGGATTTAGGAGTTTGCCGCCTTTAGGCTATACAACCATTTTCTGCTGCCCTCCTCACCCCCTCCCGCCACTTTGGGACATAGGCTACTCATAGACAGTTTTTATTGTCTCTTAAAGGAGCATATTCACCTAAAAATATGCACCAGATTACGTTGGTCAGTGTCTCATTTTCAAAGTAGGTACTAAATAGTTTTATGATCGGTCTATTCTTTAATTGAATATTTTAAGCCAGGAATCAAACACAAAGAATCAAAGTAACTTCATTGGTAGGCAAGTCAGTCTTTAAGTGCTGTACCATATCCAAAAGCCATCCAAGTTATTTTTCCAATTAATTAATAATAATATGCCTGAAGTTCTTCCATAATACAAGAGTACCTTAGTGATTTCATTTAAACTCAGAAACTACAGACTCCGGCCACAGAGGTTGCCAAATTCAGCTGCTGTTGCCATTTTTCATTGTTGACCCTTTTTGTGCCGTGAGTCTCGTAGCGAGACTCGTCGTTGAGGGTAGAGTTTCATATAGCGCCTACATTTCTACCGAATGAAAATATCGATCGATACGATCGATATATCACATCGGATCAATCAATGTGATTGATAGGCCTATATCGCATCGGATCGATCAATACGATTGATATATCGCATCGGGTCAAAATTTCTATGTATATCTAATCATATAGGTAGACCATACTCATAGGTAGACTTATAATCATGTACGGTATGGTAGTTGAACTATGTTTGCACATCAAAATTCACTTTTTGGTATATTGTTGTTATAAGTACAATAGTTATAATGTTGATCAAAATCTAAACCTAAATCTCTCAAAAAACTTATTAGTCAATGTAAGTTATAACTTATATTGGTTGATTTTTCTTTTTTAACATGAAAACTGAACACTAACACTACTATATCTATTTTCATTTTCATCCCCTCACCAGTGCACCACACTGCTCACACAACATTTTCTTTGGTACGGTATCAGTTCATTACCTTGTAAAAATCTATCACATTGCTCATTTCTATGACCCAACTATCTAGTATAAACTTTCTATTATAAATAGGTTAATAGAAAGTTCTCTGAAACTCATGAGACCAATCAAAATAACTAAACTATCCATACTGAATATGAAATCACCTTGTAAAATCTTGGTTTAAATGTTAGATAAACAAACAATAATATTTAGTAAATAAATATAAAAAATTCTCAAAAAACATATGTTTAAAATATTTCATCCGATGCGATATATCGATATTTCATCCAATGTGGCATATAGATATTTTATCCGATGCGATATATCGATCGTATCGATCGATATTTTCATTCGGTAGACATGTAGGCGCTATATGAAACTCTACCCATTGTTGATGTAGCTTGAGTGCCGAAGATTTCGTAGCGAGATCCTGGTTTTTCGCAAAATGTGCCAGGATCTTGAAGCAAGACTTATATTTTTATACATAATTCTGGTTTATACTGGCCGCTAAATGTGGCATGCCTCTCCACTTACTAGTCTTCGTATATAATAATGAAGCTTAAAATGTTTAACAAGTTCCAGATAAGGCATGGACTGTACCCTTGCAAACATTCAAGAAAATAACTGAAGAATGGTGTAAGGAAAACATATTTTATTCAGTAGATGATTTCAAGACATGTAATACAAGTACCGGTAGCTTTTAAAACATTTTAAATTATGTAGGCCCTATTTATTGTATTGTTTTATGTGTTTTTATGGTTCAGTGTATGAAGTCACTGTGTGTAGAGTAAGTTATTATTTATTTTATGTAGTTTATGTTTTCTCTAATTTGACTTGTAATTCATCATTACCAAAAGAAAGATTATTGTAACACCATGAGTTTACTTAAAATCTACATATTGACCTTGTTGATTGCAATTGTAAAGAGCCTAAAGACAGTAAAAATCTTGAATCTTGATATTACTTTTATCTTTGATAAAAGTAATTCTATTAAATACCTATTAGAGTAGAGTACTTGATATCTTGCCCTTACTCTATAGATATTATAGAGATATTGTATTTTCTCCTGTGTGTCTGTTGCGACATCTGAAAAGACACAATAATTTGCAAACTTACCCCTGTTAACAATCAGCTTTTATGAATAATGATAGGCTATAATCATTGTGTGAATAGTTTAATGGGTTATTTGCTTAAATACTGCACATAGAACAGGAAAATAAATAATTATCGATAGATCGATCTTTTCTGAAGACGGGTTGTCTTGAAAAAATGGCTTTGTTTTGTAGCCTAGCAACCGTTTTGCAACCTGCATTATTGTTTGGTTAGCGTATGGTTTTATTTGTTTTTTCATAACCTATGGTAGTTAATTGATATTTTATACAGGTACATGGTTTTTATTTGTTTTCATGCTCTTTAAAATGAAAATAATAAAAACAACCTAACTATAAAACTAAAATATTATTTTCTATAGGCTTAATATTTGACATAGAAAAAATTTTAGGCTTAGGCCTACTTAAAATATTTTGTTAATTCATGGAATTTACATATATGTAGGCTTACTAAAAACCATATGTGAGACGGAAAGGAAAAAGACCTGTTCGCGGCAATCTCCGATATTGAGTTGATATTTTTGAATTCCTCATTTAATTCCTAACAATTTGGCTCAAGTCCCGCGAGTCTACGATTTTTTTTGTTAAAGATATAGGACTTTGAAATTACGTTAGAAAAAAGAGCCATTTTGAGAGAAATCTGTTTGAAAATTCAAATTTGCATAAAACATTTATTTTTCATATTTAAGAAACGATTTTGGTACCAAAACAAAGCTCTAAATATCTTCTTTATTGGGAACACCTATTTTTGTCTTAACTCACAGTAGTTTTTAAAAAAATAATGTTTTTATTGAAGCATGTCGTGAAAAGTGGATATTACAGAAAAGGGACCTCTTCGCGGTCCTATGTTATTTCTCCATAACGAACTGCAAAACTGCCGAAAGGGACCTCTGGGCTTTATTTTCTGGTTTTTATTTATCGAACGATGTTCTATAATTACAATAAACTCGTAGTAGTTCACCTCGTGGCCGATAGAATTCGTCAGAGTGCAGTTATCAAAGTGTAGCATAGCTTTTAGATTGGTTTTGAAAAGGGACCTGTTTGCGGCAATGTTATTTCTCCATAAGCGCGAACAGGTACCTTTTTTCAAACTAGACATCGACTACTTTAATCATTATTTTGAATGTTTTATTCCATTACAAGTGTTTTGTAATGTATTTCAACCAGTAAAGGACGAAATGGAACATATTGAAATGCAAACAACCGAAAATTGATATTTTTGACCTCAATCGATAAAACTGTCCATACTGTAATTTTTACTTTGCCGCTAAGACGTCCCTTTTTCTTTCTCCCTCACATATTGTTTTATTTATTTATATCATTGTATCAAATTGTTTTGTTTACACTATTACAAAGCTTAAAAAACCTATCCTTTCCTTTTTTAGGCCTAAAACACACAAAACTTATGTAATTTAGGACTAGGTATAGAATTGTAATTATTTGGATTAAACTAATTGAACACGTGGGAACGTATTTTCGAACCTCAAGAGACCAGTAAAGATTTTAATTACCGATACACTTAGGCCCTCTACTGAACTTAAAATTAACCTAGAGGCATTACAATGTATTGTAAGTATCTAATTCAAGGTGATTTATAGATTACTTATTGGCAGTATTTGGCAAATATCAAATCCACACATTTTTTTCCACAGATTTTATTATTTGTCCATGAAAAATAAGCTAAGGGTCTTTATCAAATAGGCCTAGCTTTTATTTTGTATAGGCCTAAGCTTATTTAATTATTTAAAATAGTTAGCAAAACTAAATTTTATAAAATCTTTGTTATAAAATAAATGTTCATTATTTATTTTGATGTAGCCTATTTTATTCTAGGTTTAAAGATGTCGAAGAAACCGAATACACAACCAGCGCTGCACAAGGTGATAATGGTGGGGAGTGGTGGTGTCGGAAAGTCAGCCCTTACTCTTCAGTTCATGTATGATGAGGTCAGTTTTTTAAAATTATTTTTTATGTATATTTTGTTGTGTTTCTACTCCAGAAGCATTATAAAGTTTTAACGCTTTGGGGTTTGGACAGGGAACGGTCCAAACCCTCTTCCTGTTACTATCTAACATCGACCATTTTATTAGAAAGATTCATTAATTAGCCCCATGACAAATGGCAACTGGGTACGGAATCGAACCCTTAAAACGCTACTGTACTAACTTTTCTCAGGGTCGAACCGACAACCTTTTTATTCAAAGGCAAGTATAGTACTATAAACACTGAAATACCCAGCCAATTTTCTGTCTAGGTTAACTGTAAGTTCATCGTCTGTAAAACTATCAATCAGTGTCACCACACGATTACAATAAAGTTTTCAAATGGGGAAATTTTCACACTTATTAAAAAAATTAATAGGTTTCTTTCAGTCCTAGTAGGCCTATGAAACGGTAAAGTGCTTCGAAGAAAAATCTGGTGATTAATTTTGCTCTACTTCCAGAAAACTTTTACTTTTTGTTACTTTCGACTGTATTCCAAAGTAGCCCATTAAAGTACAAAGTAAGGATGTGTCAAAAGTACCAGTACCCAGAACCAATATCAAAATCTCGTTACCGGTACAACAAAATAAACTTAAACCAAGTGCGCCCGTCCACAGTTTTATAGGAAAACAACATTGTGATTGTTCTAAGTTATGAGAGGACCAGGTAGACTGATAAAACCGTGATAAAAACTCTGATGTCTTATTTAACTTATCTGTAAGTTATTGTTCAGCGTCCGTTCATCGAGCGCGGGTAAGAAAGGGAGGTGTGCTGTGCGGGGAGGAGGGGGGCCGACTAGGCCACAACAATTATCTGATATGATGAGTTACCTTATCGTCTATATCCTCAATTAATTGTCATACAAAAACAAATTATGGCTCATTTTCTTGCCTAATTATTATAAATTGATAGAAATATAATCAAAGTTGAAAGATTTATTGTTAAAAAAAATTGTTCATAATTTTGTTTCAACATTTTATTTCTAAATAATATTGATTGGGTTTCGAAATAAAAGCTTCCATTTTAGCGAATTTCCTTATAGGGAATACGCTATTATGGTAGTAGCCATGGTGAGACGTAAACCTGGGACTATGTTACTTTTTCATTTTGAGATTCCTAGAATCCAAAAACACCATTCGTTCATTTTCATATGTATGTATACATATATATGTTTGTGTGTGTGTGTCCGTGGTATTGATAACTTTTGAAAGGGACCTCCGATTTTGATGAAACATGGTGTGAAGGTGTTAGACCAGGTCTATTTTCATGAGTTCGCAAACCAGCATGATCAGGTTATGGGAATGGGATTTTATGGGATTTCAAAGGGGTCAAAAATGGGTTTTTAGCAATTTTTTACCCTTAATTGTCAAAATTCAAGAATTTCAACTGAAACCATTTAAAACAACTTAAAAACAGGGTGTCTACTGATACTGGAAATACATAAAATACTGAAATTTTATTTCCATACTTTGGAATTATACTGGAATTTCAAAATAGATACTGAAATTCTTTGATTATATTAAAATCCGTAATTTTTTTTATGCAAAAAGTATAGATTTTGTTGTTTGACCCATACATACCAATGTAAAAATATTTGACCAGGCATTCTTGCTGTGTAGAATGTTTACAAACCAAAATCAGAAAACCTGTACTTCAGCTCAAATAGTTAATGAAGAAATGTAAACATTTGTGTAAACATGGAGCTTATAAAATGTTACATTTTGTACAAAATATAAATCATACTTTTTAAATATTCTAAGGTTTTTTCACTTGAAATTACTTCTAAAATTCTCGCTTGATTTTCAAGTTTTTGTTGTCATTAGAAACTAACTAAACTATGTTGTAATTTAGACTTGGTCTGTAGTTGTTCCACCAAAAATTGATGTTGATCAGGCGTAATATAAAGGCGCTATTCATCACGCTATTCATCATTTAAATTTGCAATTTTTTAATTAGAATAACATTAGGATTTGGGTGAGCATTTTAAACATGTGTTAATGTACAGCTGTAAATAAGTCAAGTGTATTTTTGAATGATTACTGATAATCACAATATTGGATTGGTCGGATGTAACTAATTTAGAACTAAACGTAACATTGTTAGCAATGACATATCTTTGTTCAAATTTACTAGCTTGATTTCAAGCAACAAGTAGGCCTACTAGTTTCTTTCTTAAAATGTATTCATGTTTTTTTTTCTTTTAAGTATTGATCTATTTTATTTTATTTTTATCTGAATAAAATGTTATTAATGCTACTATAAGTTTTGATTAATAATTCGTGAGTGATACTGTAACTTTTAGAAAAAATATACTGAAATTATGGAAAAATACTGTTATTCTAAAAGCAGATTTCAGTAGACACCCTGAAAAAACAAACAATTTAATTTTTAACTTAGCTTCCGGAGAAAAGCTAAAAATAGGTTTTCTATGTTAACTTTGTGGGAAATCAATAAAACCCTGTATATCGCCTATTTATTGAAATAACTTGGTAAAATTTGGTATGCACATTCACTAGGTAGAGCTTAACTTATATTTGCGTACAACACCAATATGGCGGCAAACCTACGGACTCACCCCCATGGTTTGTATGGGGAAAATTAAAAAGTGAGAAATACTGATACAATTTTTATCCTAACCATTACATTTCCTAACAACTAACATTTTCCAACAAAATCCCATGGCAGCAAACCTATGGCAGCATAGCCTACTCATAGGAAAATACAGAGGAAAATACAAAATCTCAAATTTTTTTGGAAATTCTATTAGTACGAAAGGTCTGCTGCGACTTATTGTTTTTGTTTATAATATTTGTAACCAGTATCAAAAGTAAAAAAATCATTTTTTCTGTGCATAAATCATTTTAAATTTCCTTTTTTCTAATTTGTTCTTTTAGTTTTTTTATCAGTTTAGAAACTATGAGGAAGGATGGGCGAAAAGCACAGAAATGTAAAGTAGCTATAAAACAATTATACTTAGCACAAATGAAAGTTGAAATTAACTTTTACTCTGTAGTAATGTTACTTGAAAACTTAGGTTGATAGCTATTCATGAAGTTATTGTTTGATTTTAATTTGAGTACCGGTAGTGAAAATCAACTGAGTTGATTAAAACAGAGAGTAGTTGAAGAATTAATAATTGATAATAAACATACTTTTTAAACCGACTCGTTTTTGTCTGACACCTGTGGGTTAATGATATTTACCAGACCCGACCTGAAGTGTTGAGAGCCTGTGGACCCTTAGATCTGTACTGTGCATAAAAAAATATTCCAAAACAAACATTTTACTGTATTTTATAATTTTTAGTCAACTATCCTTTTGAACATTTTCTTATACACACCCCAACACTGCCCCTTCCTTAATTCCTTCAATTTTATATTACCTTACCTAATCATTACATTTTCTAACAATATGCCATGGCAGCAAACCTACATAGGCTACTCATTCGTATGGTGTTTATGGGGAAAATACAAAATCTCAAATTCCTTAGGAAATTCGCTGAATACGCGGGTCTGCTGTGATGGGAGTGTTTAAAAAAATTTAATCCTGTGACGTTAATATTTTAAGGAAACTAACATATGAATAATTTATCTGCACAGATCTAAATCACAATCTTAATATATTTGTGGGAACAATTTTTTATGTTTAAATATGGTTTGAAGATATTTAAGTCCATCTGTCTCACTGTCTGTTTAAAAAACTCTTGCACCTCATGTAACAGCCAGTTGGGAGTGTTGGACCCAAGGTTTAAAGTTTTTGTCTCATTGAATAGGTTCATTGTAGTGTACATTAGGGATATCCTTTCAGTCCTTCATTTGAATAAGTGGGTGGATAGAGACAGTTGCTATTAGTAGTTTTGAATTGGAATGATAATTAATTTTATTTGTTGGATGGAAGTCTTAACAATAAGTTCAGTTAAGACATATCAATGTAAATCTGTAAGATGTTTTTTTATAACTAGTTTAATTTTAAATAAAAAATGTTTCTGATTTTCAAAGGCCTGGCTGTGTGGAAAGCAAGTCTGAAATAGATAGCCAATAAAGTTGTCTAAGTTTGGCCTTGAGTTAATCTTGTTTGGATTGGTTTCCTCTAATTGTGATTGCTTTCCTGTTTCTAACATTGTTTTGTTTTAAAAATGGAAACCACAATTTAAGTTATTTCGATTTTCAGAATCTTGTCACTCAATATAGGCCTACACATTTAAAGCTTTCAATGCAATACTAAAATAATTTATGAAATACCTATAAATATATCGAAAAGATCTCTGAACTGAAATCGATACCGACTTCCAATATTGTAGATTATGTATTTTTTTGTACATCTTTGTGGTAGCAAAATTGTGTTCTTTATATAATAATTTTGTATTTTTCATATTTTCAACCTCAGCTGCTTATTTTTAATTCATCTGTGGAATTTGATTAATTATTCATAATCACTTAAGTATTGAATGGCAGCACCATGCAAATAATTCTAAACAGCTTAATTTGTATTCTTAAAATACGATGATTTAAAGAAAAAAATTATTGGTTTTAACTCTTTTATAAACTTGGTGTATTATTATTTATGTTCTAAGACGCTGACGCTAACAGGACATGTTTTAAGCTGAATATGAATGAAGGATAAATGAAGAATGGGTGTGATGACTTGTTACAATTGTGATGAGCTTTAGCTTTACTGCAGGTTGTCTACTGATACTGGAAATACTTGAAATAATGGAATCATCCTGGAATTTTATTTCCATTTTGAAAATACTGGAGTTACACTAAAATTTCAAAATGGATACTGAATTTTTTAATTTTGTTTATTAAAATCCATATTTTTTAATGCTTAAATTTAGATTTTGTTATTTGATTCATACAAACCAATGTAAAAATAGTTAACAAGTCATTCTTGCTGTGTTTGCAAACCATACTCATAAAATTTGTTTTTATTATTTTTGTCATTATTGTAACTCCACGTTTAGATTAATAGTTCGCAAGTGATACTGGAATTTGGAAATAAACTGGAATTCTAAAATCAGATTTCAGTAGACACCATGTACTGTCTAAGATCTGGAACAACCAATAGTTGCCAAGTCCAGTTTAAAACTTTAAAAATCTATTTAATTTTCGCGGGATCGAATCGGCAACCTTAAGTTTAGGCAAACCTTATAACCACTTAGCTACCCAGCCAATTTTTTTCAATTCATTATCACCCAATATGGTAATTAACAGCCTAGACTTGAGTTTTTAGTAGAATAGCTTCTGCAGCTACATTAATGTTGGTTTTAAAAATGGTAATGTTATTCTAAAACATTTTTGTGCTATTGATTATTCGTTAAATCTTTACTACAAGTTCAAAGTACTGCATGCTATTTAATATTTATAGGTCAGCTCATCAATCTAAATGTGTGATTTTGATTTTATTTTGTAGGAATATTTTCATGTTTATATTTTGCTTTAGTTATGTTTTTATATTCATTCTTTGTTAATTTTTTAAAATATTTTTTATTATCACAAGGCTTTATTTTGAGACTGAATTCTCTAAACATTAACTATTGTGAGGAAATCATTATTTGTGTTTTTCTTGATTATTATGAGTCTTATTTGTAGTGTAGCACACAGTTTTGTAGGCCTGAATGTGATGGTAAAGCAAAGGAAGGTCAGCTAGGTGAGGCCAGCGATACAAGCACGGTTGAGTCTGAGTCATTGTCGTCACTCAGCTGATAACACTTGTCATTGATGAGTCAATCTGTTCACGAGTTACACTCACATTGTGGTCTACTTCTTGCAATCCGCTCAATACTCAAATGTAACTTGTAAATCTTCTTCATTTCAATCGTCTGATAAAAAGCTTAAATTTTTATATTTTCTGCTGCTCTTGAGAATAACTAAAGTATAAATGTTTAATCTAATTTTAAATTATTTCTAAACTAGCATTTTAAACTGGCGTTGACTGTTCATACGAATTTTAGATTTCTTCATAAAATAAAGATAATTCATTAAAGATGTCACAAACACATGTGGGGGGCACAGTACTTATCTTTTAAGATAAAACTTACATTTATTCCAATATTATTATAATATCTTTACAGACCCGGTATCATTGGTTAGATAATTTAATTTGTAAATTCTTTGTCACTTTGTTTTATAAACAATGTTTATAATGTCACTTATGTTTTGTAAAATTTACCGTTTTGATATATTTGAGTTAAAAAATTTTAAATGGCAGCCATTTAGAAAATACATTTGGGAAAAAAAATTTAACTTGAAAATGGACATTGGTGTGATGTCAAATATGAACTTAATATAATGATCCGTTACGGAAATAAAAATTATTTAGTGTTAAAAATAAAATGGTAACTAGCGCCTAACAGAGGATTTTTCAACATATGACAAGAGTACATATTTTGTTCAATTAACAAGGACTGACAGCCCCCGAAGTTTATGACATTTTTTAATGAACACCCTGTATAATAATAAAATAAGCTATTGTGGTTTTTTCAGCTTCCCACGTCTTCCTGCAGTTTACCCTTAAACACAATTTAGCTGTTATAATTAACAAAATTATAATAACAAAAATTATCTTAGAGATTACACAATAAAACACAGTACGGTAATTTAAAATTACAAACAATTAAAAGTTTTTTTTTTTAAATAAGTAACTTTATTTAATACTTCTCAAATGTTTGACTTAAATATTTCACAATAAGTCTGTTTATTAATTATTTTTAACGAAATACACCATTGTATAAAATGTTACTATCTGTTGTTCGTGTCGCTTAGTAGTTTTTAACGAATGTCTCCACCAAAGACTAAATAAACTATCAAAGATCTTGAAAGTGGTCAATCACGTAAAATATTTTATTTAACATTAATTTTACTTGAATATAATAAATTAAGATTCAGTTAAGTACCCATGTTATATTGCTTAGGCATACCATGTTAAAATTGTGCAGGTCGTAGACAAAAAGTTTTTTTAATATAAATTCTTTAAGTTTAAGATGTTTGGTACATGGATGGGGTTGCTACTGTTATACTATTGAACTTGCCTGATTCTTGAAGTTTTAAGGTGTAAAGATGACATTATGAATTTAAGATGTAGGGGTAGATTAAATTATAATGTTCAAGGCATGCCAATAACTTTTGTGATCTGGCTCGGTACACACCAAGTCTGGTCGATATTTACCTTAAATGGCTAACAGAACTCCACTAAAGGAGAGAACAAGAATCATTTATTCACTAGCCTAATGTTTTAAAATATTATGGATGAAATTTTAGTCTTTCACAAAATTTAATTTAGTCTAGTGTTATGGTAAACTTTGTGTATGATTCCAGTTTGTGGAAGACTATGAACCGACCAAGGCAGACTCATACAGGAAGAAGGTTGTTTTGGATGGTGAAGAAGTTCAGATAGACATACTGGACACTGCGGGTCAGGAGGATTACGCTGCCATCAGGTACCTGGGAGGTTCAGACTCTGGAGCGTGTAGAGATTAGTACAGGGGGAGGCATCAGGTCAACCTGCTCTTTGCACAAGAAAATCATGGATGAATTTATGTTAAAACGCAAAATGTGGCATATAAAAGGTTTAAAAATGTGGGAACATGTCAGTTCTCCCTTCAAATAACAACTTGACTCATACCAGTATAAATAGATATTGTGCGCCATAAATTTACCAACAGGCATGAATTAAAGTTAACCGCTGTTTGTAGTAGGATGCTTAAATTACCCACAGACTAAATGTGGAAACAATGCCGCAAACATCAGCAGACAATCTGTAATCAGAATAGGGTTATTGAGCTGGTTGGCCCCCTGCCAGGCCCAGCCAATAAACAGAGATCAAGCCAGAATAATGTCTGACTCTTGTCTTTGAATATGTAAAAAAATAATGGGACATGTCTGGGGACTGCATCACAATGGTCTTCTTTTAAGAAACGTTTTGGTTAAATATTCCAATAAAATTATCAGAAGTAGTTAAAACATAATGTTGTTATGGTATGGATTATAAAACTTAACTGATTTAAAATTACATAAAAATCAAAATCAAAAATCAAAATCTCTTTATTTACAAAGCATAAAGATTTGTAATAGTGTTAAATGTTTTAAGTGTAAAAGTTTTACAAATATATTGTTTTGTTATGGTATGCCAAAGTAGACTCTTTAAAATACAGAGAAGCGATCTTGACGGTGTAGTTTTAATTCTCAGTTTTTGTTTTTAAAATGAAATTTTTCAATCTTAATTTTTTTTTACCATAAATGTTTTAAATCTGTAACTTATTAAACTTACAAATGAAGAAATGGACTAAACTCCATGCAGTAGTGCCTACATCAATAAAAAGAGAATCAACTGAAAAATTATGCTTTCACGTCTGGTAGTACAAGTGTGTTTGTTAGTTAACAAAAACCAGATGTTGTTTACTTGAGAGTTTATACAACTGGCTGTCTTGTTTAAACTTTGTTTAAAACTGCCCTGGAATACATTTAAAGAAGTTATTTATAGTTTATTATTATTACGAATCCTGGTTGTTTTCTATAAAAAAGCTAAATTTAAACTGAAATCAACATAAGTTAGATATGAATATAAATTCTATAATTCAGAAGACTTCTTGTACATTTAGAGATGCACTGAAATTTTTCAACATACCGGTACAGGTGTTGCAATCCATTAGTGTCAGGATAACAAGAACATCTTTTAATTTTTTTAGTTTTTTCATCTGTGTCTTTCTAATCTATACACAATGTTGGACACAGCAAAAAAATAATTTTTTCTCATCCTTATTTATTGCTGTAACTTTAAATTTTTCAATATTTGTAATATTCAACAAAACTGCTTTCTAAAATTGACTTAATTATTGCACTTTATCGCTGTTGACTTAGTATATTTCAGAATCACGGAGAAAAAATATCTTGACATTAAAATTGCTAATTATTGTTTTTCGTTGAAAGTTTACGCAAAGAAAAATTTTATCCATTTTTTAATTGGTAAGATAGAAGTACAGGGTTAACCAAGCGTTTGTCGTTGGTTTCAATTCACTTTTGTTATAGTATCATGGCAAACAGGCTTTGAAGTTTACTCCAACTTTACCTAGCAGCTTTTTCAAAACGAATGCTTGAAAGTAGCATTCCTTTAGCCTACTGTTGTTTACCTTTCCTAATCATTTTGTTGCCTTGGTGGCAACCCATAAGACCAATGTTAAAAAATTACAATTTTAAAGTTAGTTTTAGACAAAAAACTATTTTTCCTGTGGTTGATGCTATTTCTAAATATATTTTTAGACCAAAACACTCAAATGCAAAATTTAATCTACCCACGAGACTTTAAGATCAATGGAAAACATGGCCACTGACTCTCCTCATGTTGTGTAGGATAACGATAATTTTTATGTTCTCAATTTTTTTTAGTACCTACTTTTTTGTAAGAGTAGAATCTTGGTTGTTCCCTCAATCAAGATTCACCCTTGATCATATTTGGATTAAACAAATTTTTTTAATCATTTCAGAGACAACTACTTTCGCAGCGGAGAGGGTTTCCTATGTGTTTTCTCTATCACAGAAGATGAAAGTTTCCAAGCAACACAAGAGTTCAGGTAAACTAAATAAAACAAAGAGTTGTACTTTACCGGACTTTTTTGTGACATCCCTTGTTTTAGGAATAAAATATTTAAAAAAATAATTTTTCAATGCTTTAAAATTATAGGATACATTTGTCAATTTAAAGTTCACTATGGATAACTAATTAAATGTAATATATGGACATTGAACATTATCTGCAATTCTTTTTTTTAACCTTTGCTTTATTACTTTACAGAGAACAAATCCTGCGAGTAAAGAATGACGAGAACATTCCCTTTCTGTTGGTTGGCAACAAGGGTGACCTGGATGAGAAGAGGAAAGTATCACTGCAAGATGCTCTCTCCAGAGCGCAGGAGTGGGGGGTGCCTTATGTGGAGACATCTGCCAAGACCAGGGACAACGTTGACAAGGTAACTAAACCTCTTGCTGATTTACAATTGTAGCTTGACATTCATGAAGAATAGGGTGTTATTGTCATTGCTAATATGTGGTTTTAGTTACATCTAAAGTCCATGTCATATCATTGGAAGCGTAGCATTTTCACTGTGTTCCTAATTTTGGCCAATTTATCCACCTGATGGAGATATCATTGACTTCTGCCTGTTTCCACGCTGGGAACAATTAGGTTACGTCAAAGCAAACAGAAGCAGCCGATTAACATTCGCAAAATGATGACCAAATAAGAATTGGCGTTTCTGAAAGAAAGTATGAATCAGTTTGATACCATGGACATAAAATGTAGGGAAATCACATACATTAACTAATTACAAGTAATAAGATAATTTTGTCAAATTGCATTTTTTTCAAGTCTTTGTATTATAGTTTTAGAATAATACGATTAGATAAAGATTTTATGTCTAGGTATCGTTAGGGTTTCTGCCTTTATTTCAAAGGCTTATTTTCAATAAATACAAAGGTAAACTAGTTATCTTTTTCTATATTGTTTATGAGCCAATACATTGCAGCCCACATTTATTTCAGATTTGTTTAAAACACTAGATCAATTCCTGTTTCATTCATCTGAAAATATTGTGGACTCATATTAAATTTTTACTGACCGTGCAGTATTTATATTCTTTGAGAAAAACCAAAATCCCCATCCGTTACTTTTAATGAAAAAATGCTATTTTGAATTCCCCAAAAAGTAATTTTCATAAATTTACAAATATCATAACACTGCAACATATTTCCTCCTATCTTTATGGGTGGATCAAGTTTTTCATGCAGTAGGCTAAGTCAAAGTCAAAATTACTAAATAGATTTCTTGTTCATTAAATTTATGAATAGGTGAAAATCACCCTCTGGACGTGTGTTGTTTCATGGAAAACTTTTCTGAGGAAGTTTATGAACACCGACCAATGCTTAAACAATGCCTCTTTTCTCCAGGAGGAGGATTCATCAGCCAACATTACATTCTCCATACTTGAATCCTAATTTCTTTTCTATAGATGCTTTAAACCTTGAAAATTTTTATTTTCCTTTAATTCTTGTTGCAACCTTTCAGAATTTAGTAATCACCCTGTTCGTAATAAGAGAAAATTGCCATATACACTACATTCTGATCAATGTGGACCAGTTCATTGACTTTAGATTTTGTATAAATGTTTTCTTCGGGTCTGAACCCTGTCGGTTGAGCGGTTTCATTCAATTCCCACTCAACCCTTTTAACACTACATAAATCAGCCAAAACCGTAAACATCAATACAAAATTTCTGAACTTCTATCAAATTTACATTGACAAAAACATCTGGGTTTGTAGTCTAATTAAAAGATCTACCTTCTAGGCTCAGGATACCATCCAGGCCCAACTAAATAATTGTAACAAAAATTTACAATATTTTTATCATATTACGAATTATTGCTGTGGCGTGATCAGAAAACAATCAAAACACACCATTGAATGTTTTATACACATGTGACTTAAAAATCATTTTGTAAAGACAGCAGGAGAAATGAATTAACAACTAGCAAATTTGCTTTGCGAGGAGGGGGGGGTAGAGGGGAGTAACTAGCTATTTTTGTTTAGTATCAAAGCTTCCAATGATATGATGTTGGCTTTAGTTATCATTTGCTCCATCAAATGATTCAGTTTATAGGTTGACTTAAGACCAGGTTTATTAAGACGGTAGTAATGAAGTGGAATTAGATAAAACAAGAGAACAAAAAGATTAGGGGCGTTTGTATGATCTTAGATATTTGGTTTCTGTTACAATAGGTGGTAGATTGCACTAAGTTATGTCTAATGACATCTTAACCCTTCATCTGCTCATAAACTGTATTGGTTAAGTAATTGCTCTTTTATTAAAACGCAAAGATGTTTATGTTTTAAATAATGAAACCATGTTTATATTGCAGGTGTTTTTTGATCTGATGAGGGAAATCCGGTCGAGAAAGATGGAGGATAATAAAATGAGCAACGGCAAAGGCAAAGACAAAAGCAGACGGAAGAAGTTAAAGTGCACAATCTTGTAAAACAGAGCCATTGACCGCAGTGTCAGTGACACATCCGCCGTACCCGTGTCAGTTGTACTTCAGTGTCAGTTGGCTGATGACAGTGTCTGGTCGGCGCTCTACAGCTGGTGACACAAATGTGCCTGTTTTTTTTACAGTTGTTTGTTGTTCGGGAAAATCCCGATGTACATTGTACCGCATTTTGGACTGAGGCAGGAGAATTTGTTAACCTTATTTTTGCAGTCATTGTCCGGAAAAGCATTTAAGTTCTGCAATACAGGGTTTGAAATATTCTTCTTAAAATTATTGTACTACTTTAATTTTATTAGATGGTTAATTATCTTAACAAGAACCGTTTTAAATCAACTGTCATAATTCTAAACAAGTTCTTCTGCCTTGGAAAAGAAGTACTTTATCAAAACATGTACAATCACATGTGTATAACATATAGTAAAATATTTAGTATTATTTATTATTTCTATAAGTGTAGCATTTTTTAACTGTTGCTTGTATCTCTACTCAACTTAGCAGTTTTTCATAATTTTTAAACTGATTTTAAACAGAGTTTCTCTGTGATACAAGCTTTTTGTCACTATCAAAAAAGTTGCAAGATATTTTCACCTTACTCTCTATATACCCAAAGTGTTTTTGATTCAATTATAAATAAAACTTTCAATCCAGTTTGGGATCTGTTTGTCTCTTGCAATATCTACAAATGACTACTTATATATCTAAATATATAGCAAATGACATGTGTTCAAGTATTGAGACTCAAAATAGTGATGTATGATATTTTGTTATGTTCAGCCTTCTTTTGTTTGGTGAATTTTCCAAGTTTTTATTTTATATTAAAAGCAAATTGAGTAAATTTATATTAATCTTCGTGTTCAGCAAGCTGTATCCTGATTAAAACTGATGTATTACTCTAATAAAATTGCACTGGTAGTAGTTTGTGCAATTTTAACCAAAAGTCCGTACAACTTTTGGTTTCCTTTTGCACTAAGAATTTTACGAGGGTGATTTATGTTTGTTGTTTGTAATACAAGACCAGTAATGCACATTAATATTTACTTGTTACCGGTGGTTTTTAGTCAGAAAAAACTTTCAATCGCGGTTGAGGCATGTGCTGACCTTTCTTTGTTCCTTTAGATTCATAAAATGTATAAAATCAATAACATAAACAAATTTGCATAGAATTGCTATCTTGTAAAACTACTATTCAAATATCCTGTAACCTAATTGATTGTTTCTGATAAAAGCTATGTAATTAAGTAATTATTCAATTGATCTACCTCATTCATAAGTCAGGTAGCATGTGCCCTAGATTGTTGTGTTATTTGTTATTTTTACTACTGCTAGATGAAATTAACAAATTAATTGTTGTAGCACATTGCTAGATATCATAAATTACACAATATATGTTGTTAGAAATTTGAACATAAGAAGCTTTAAGAAAACAATGAAGAACATTTTAATTGAAAATTGTTTATATAATGTTGAAGAATTCTATAATATTAACTTTAAATAATTTGTAACTACAAAATTTTAGTATTACAGTTAACATTGTATATGTCTTATGGCATCTCAACAATAAAGTTATTATTATTATTATTATTACTATAAATTACATTGGACCAAATTTGCAAAAATATAC
Source organism: Neoaliturus tenellus (assembly GCA_030545055.2). Taxonomy (NCBI): domain Eukaryota; kingdom Metazoa; phylum Arthropoda; class Insecta; order Hemiptera; family Cicadellidae; genus Neoaliturus; species Neoaliturus tenellus. Next base: position 60,313,271 of record CM061532.1, read on the forward strand.
AAATAACCATTAAATATGGAAATTACCAAAACCTATTCGATTTAACATTATCACGATTCTAACATGAATATTTAGATGGCTATTTCCTTAGGTCTCCCTTGCCCATGCATGACAAGAAAGTTATATGATGTTTATCAAATCTATTTAATTATTGCCCAGAGTTTTCTGAGTTGAACTTCTGAACAGCATCACCTAGTTTTGTTCATTTTCTTTTTTTTAACTCACCAAACCCAATAACAAAAGTTACAGATTATTTCATTTGTTAAGGATGTAAGGATTCCCTTTAGTTTCTCTACTACATTTTAGATTATGTGAGACCAATATTGACTCACATACTTCCCAAGATTGAAGTAAGGATGATAGTGAATTTGTTAGTTAAGTGCCACTCAAGTGAATGGTGTGAAACTAAATTTCCAGGATATAGCTTTACTGAATGATTATTGGATTGAGAACTATTTTCTTTTATTCCATTAAAATTAATTACTTATATTTATGTATGGATAGAATTTCAAAATAAGTATGTTAAATGTTTTCACAGTTTAACAGTGTTTAAGATACTTAAAATGGATTTTAAATTCATTAATAAGTTGAAAGCCGTAGTTGTATTATAACAATTTCCTGTTCTGGATGTGTCTTTTTGCAGAAAACTGGCCAGGTCTGCCAAAAATTATTCATTGGTTACTATTCAACACAATCTAAATTTTACATTGTTTTGGGAGCTCATTCTACTAAGTGCTTCTACATCTTTCCCCCTCTTTTAGCTACTCTTCTTTATTTCACAGACCTCGTTGAACATCTTTTAGATCTAATAGAATGTAATATACTCTTGTAAAAATCAAATTTATATCGTACAAAACCTACAATACTTGTATAATTAGCAATTTCTCTTTGCTAACCTATGAAAATAATAAAAAGTTCTCGTACATGAAATTTAATTGAATTTTGTCCAAGAACAGAATATCAGGGTGTAATGGTTTTATTTCCTAAAACATAAAAATGTTCAGTCTACGTACATGCAGCATGAAATTTTAAAGAGTATAGGCAACAACTTGTAATAAACTGGTTTTTCAAAAGAAATATTGTAATTTCTTTACATTAGTGTAATTTTAGTCAAAGCTTTTTATCCAAGAACATGTCTCTTTTAAGTATCTTGTACACAAAAAATACTCAACAAAATTTGGCTGTGACAGACATTTTTTAATCAAAACCAAATTTGTATTGCTTTAAGTTATTTATAAGAATTGCATTTTCTCTCTAGACTCAATATTGCTTCACTGTGCTTGTGAGAGCGTACGTATTTTGTTGATTGTGTGAATGTGTTAATCCGTAGCGTAGCAACTTTTGTAAAGAACATATTGCTGTAGTGGGTCTGAGGTAAGAGTTATTTATTATTATATCCTTAGGCTTCATATGACAATGTATTGAAGATGCGTTAATTCATGTTTTTATAATAAAAATATGTAAATATTTACAAAATATAACCGTTAATATATTGTGTCTTTTATTTCCACATAAGATTAAAATCAACCTTGCAGGATATTAACTCTTCAAGGGTGTCTTTGATTTCAAGACACGAGAGGTGACCCACAGAGGTTTTTTCGGGTGAATTAAGTAAGGCTCTGTCAACCCGGTTCTATGCTACTATTACACCATACATACAAACATTAAAACTAATGACACACAATCATAAAGACATGACCAAAATAAATGAAATCACCAGAAAGCAAGGACTGTGAGTCGCCTAAACAACATGTGAAAAATATGTACGAAAGGGTTAGATTGAGGGAGTTAGATCAATTCCCATGCATCGTGTGCATGCATAGATATTATTTTTTTGTCCATCACTGTTTTCTGTTCAGCGCTATCCTTTGAGCTGATGGCTTTCATTGTGTCTTCGGTTCATCATCAACAAGAAGAGTTTGACGAGACATAATCCCTTAGCCAATCGGGAGGCCTTCTTTCCCGAATTGAGTGACGGATTACAGGATCATTGGACAACTCCATATCTTCACCGTCACTCGTATCTTTACTCACTAGTAGCATTTTGCTACATGCCTTTACGTTGGGCGCCATTGTGCTACACACCCACACTCTCTTTCAAACTATTTTTTTTTTTATTTATAAATTATAGTATCTGAATAAATAATCTTGGTACAATTAACAAACAATTTTTATTTAACTCTAGATCACTAACAAATAAAATCTGATTAAAAAAATGAAGGGACTGACAAACAATAGCTTACAATTACTGGGGGAATATTTAATTTAATTGATTGATATAGTCTTTAATGTCTTTGTGCTCCGGCTTAGTTACAGTGGGTAGAAATGATGACTCTGTCTCTCAGGGGGTGTTGGATCGTGGGGACATTCTCTTGTAAAATTTCCAATTATTGAAAGTAAAATAATGATTCTTGATATTAATTGAGATTTGCAGTTATGTAAAATTTAAGATTTGATTATTATTTGAAGAGATTAAAATGGATAAAATATGGTCATTCAATCTAGGTTCAGTTGTAGGCTATATCAGTTTGAAAGTTATTTATAATTGAATCTTCTTGTAAAATTGAAAAGTTTGTTGATGGATAAATTTAGTCTCTTGATAAATTCTACTTGATTTCTTTGAGTTTCTAGGATCACTGGATAAAATTAGTCTATTTGAGATGGATGGAGGTTACCAATATTTGGTTCTTCACCAATAACCACTTCTTCTTTGGCCAACTGATAAAGGGATTATTATTAGTGGTATCGGCTCTTCTTCCTATTTAAAATTTGGGATTAAATTGACCCAAATACTATTTTATGGGGTTATTTTACACTTGGGATTGGGACCCTGTTTAAAATGAAGTTAACACAACGAGGCCATAAATGCAAGAGAGAGAAATTGGAGTTGATGCTCAGCAACAATGTAGTGATCACATGTTTATTCTTCAGGTTTTCATTCTTGCTTTGGAAACACTTGACACTTCACTGAATTTAATTCACTATTTTGAATCACACACTATATAAAATTAGAATGACCATATTTATTTAAATTATTAAATTTGGTATGTGTTAATATCTATGACAGGTAAATTTAAATACAATATATAGGCTATCTGGGATCTTCTAATAAATATTTACATGTGGATCCGGGTTGGATTGTTTATTTATTGGTTTATTTACCAACATAATTTGTGAACTGTTGCAATATCCCCGCAGAAATGACATATGAAATGAAATGTAATATGGCATTTCGATAAACAGTGAATAAATTATGTTCGAGCACATTCATATAGAGCTATTAATGAACTTTTACTTAACTAACAAATAATGATTAATAGAACAACTTATAACTACGAATACTAACATCTCGATTTGTGTAATGAATTATATGATTACATTATTTAATGTCCTTGCAATCACACTTGTTCTACATTATTGTCTATTTTTCACAGTTTGTATTTCACTAAATTGTTTATCACTTCACTGAGCGTCTATTGTTGGTTTTGCACTGTATAAGGTCTCTGCACTGTACGCATTTAAACTGTGGGAAACTTAAGCTACTTAAAACTATTTGATTCTTGGTGATGAGGTTGTGCTTAATTTTGTGGGTGTGGTTGTTGAGGGAGTATGTATCTCTTCAGGGCGGAAATATGGTATGGGCCAAATGTTTGAGTCTCATCTAAAGTAATTATGACGTAGGTAGAAGAATGACCCAAAACTTCGTGGATTTTGAAAGGTCCTTCGTACACTTCGAAGAATTTTGCTGTTTCACCATATGCTGCATTCGAAAGGGGATGACTTTTAACTAGAACTAGATCTCCTGGATTAAAACTGGTGGGATGTGATTTTGCGTTTATTTTCTTTGCTCTTTTCGTTCGCTTACTTTGAATTCTTTCACTTGCTAAAAATAATTTTCTTTCCAAAGGCATGTCGCTGATGAATGGGTTGGTGATGTATTTCTCCCAAAATCTTTTGTCCCTTTTGCCGAACTGTAACTCGTTTGGGGTGAATCCGGTGGTTTCATGTTGTACTTCATTGAGGAATGTATTTATGTCGGTTATGTATCGTGCCCAATTTCTGTGTTGTGAAGCGCAATAGGTTCTTAGACATCTCTTTACTTCCTTTATGGGTCGTTCTGCTAGGTTGAAACATGGGTAGTATAGTGGGCTGAAAATAGGTGTAATGGAATTTTCCTCTAGTTTATTCAACCATAAATTACTTTTGAACTGGGTTGCATTATCGGTTTGAATTTTATTTGGCATGCCATGTTCTCTAAAATGGTGGTCAAACAGTTTCTTAATAATGGTGTTTGCGTTTGCACGCCGAATAGGATATAACTTGACATACTTGGTGTAGATATCAATCACGATTAAAATGTATTTTACGTTTCCTACGCTGGTGGGTAAAGGTCCAATAACATCTACTGCTAGCTGGTCGTTCTTCCGGAAACATCTTATTCCTTGGGCGGTTCCTTGGAGAGGGTGTGTACTTATTTTGCATCGTTGACAAGAGTCGCAAGTGGCTAAGGTGGCTCGAATTCTTCTATTCATATTTTTGAAAATAAAGGTTTCGGCTAACAACATATAACATTTCTTTGCACCGCAATGTAGATAATATTTATGGCATTCCCAAATTAACCGGTCAATTAAACTCTCTGGGATTACGACTTTCCATTGTTCTTTTAATTTTTGGTATAAGATGTCGTTGTGGATTCGGTAGTTTCTTGATATCTTGTTGTGTTCTGGTGTGCCAGGCTGATTGTTCAAAAGGTGTCCAATGGTGACTCTCAATCGGGGATCTTCGAATTGTAATTGTGGGAGATTTTGGAATTCAAGTTGTAGTTGTGGGTCTTGGATCCTCTGTATGTAGTTTATGGTTAATTCTTGGGGAGGGCAGTTTATAGTGTTTTGTTGTTGTGGTATACGGCTGAGGGCGTCGGCTGTAGGATTTTCTATACCTTTACAATGAATAATTTCGAAATTGTATTCTTGGATGACAAGTGTCCATCTGGCTAATCGGTTATTGAGGAGCTTACAGGTTTTAAGGAATGTAAGTGCATGGTTGTCAGTAACAATCTTTAATTTGGTTCCTAATACAATGTACCTGACCTTTTGTAAACAGTAAACAATAGCTAGTAGTTCCTTCTCTGTAGTGGTGAAACGTTGTTCGGCTGGTTGAAGAGCTCTGGACATAAAAGTTATGGCGGCCTTATCTCCGTTGTCCTTTATTTGATACAAATGTCCTCCGATAGCGAAATCTGAAGCGTCTGTTTGCAGATAGAAAGGTCGAGAAGGGTCGGGGTGGTACAAAACATTTGTTTGGAGGAAGAGGTTCTTGATGTCTTGGAAAACTTGGTCTTCATATTCGGTCCAGATAAATTTGTTCTTTTTGGAAGTTAACTTTAGGAGGGGTTGTACTGTTTGGGAAAACTTGTCCAAAAACTTGTTGTAATAATTGATGCATCCTAGAAATGATTTTAGTTGTGTGCGGTTTTTTGGTGTTGAGAAATCCAATATTGGTTGAAGGCGGCTTTTGTCCATTTCGAGTCCGTTTTCAGTTAAAGTGTAGCCCAAGAAAGGAACAGAACTTTGGAAAATTTAGATTTAGAAAATTTAACTGTCATGTTTGCTTCTGTCAATTTACCAAGAATGTAATCTAAATGTTGGAGGTGTGTTTGAAAATCGGGAGAAATAATACAGATGTCGTCTATATAAATCATGGTGAAATCTTCAATAGAATCACCGAATACTTGATCGAGGGCTCGAACTAAAGCTGCTTGGGATGTGGAAATTCCAAAAGGGGTAACTCTATAGTGATATGTTTTTCCTCTGAACTGAAAAGCGGTGTATTGACATGATTCTTCTGATAACAGGACTTGCCAATATGAGGCGGTAAGGTCAATGCTGCTTATGTATTTGGCGTGACGGCACTTAGCTAAGACTTCATTTATGCTGCGGTTACACTCGTAATCTGGTATGATGATTTGGTTAGCTTTACGCGCATCTAAACATAGCCTGATTTCTCCTGTCTTCTTCACGACTGGTACAATTGGATTGATAAAGGTGCTGGTGCTGCGTTCCTAGCATCTAACATTCCTAGTTCTAACATCCTTTCGATTTCCTTCTGGACTGCCTCTTGGTGTACTAAAGGGACGGGGTATGCATAACTTTTAAAATTCTGTGGATTATCTACTTAAGGACATGTTCGTATTTATTACAGACTCCGGGCTCATCCGAACAAGGGCGGTCCTAGCCTTACATTTTGGGGGGGGGTCACTATTAAAAAATTTTGACAAGTTTTTTTATTGAACCGAAGCCATTGTCTTAAACTAAAAACTCAGATAGCTTCATATTTAATTATTTAACGTGTTTAAACTCCAGGGTAAAATTAATAGACATAAATAGTAAATTAGTTGTTTTATATGCAAAATAAAGACAAAAATTATATTACAAACTCTAATTTGGTCTTTGAACCCTTTGAAAACCTTGTGATCACAGCATCCACATCAACATCAATGTCCCTGTGAATGTTCAGGAGAGCGAGACCGACAAGGCGCTCTTCTCCCATGGACGCTCGAAGCCAACTTTTAACTCGCCGCAGAGTTGAAAAGCTCCTTTCTCCAGTGGCAACACTTACTGGCAGTGTCGCGAGAATCCGAAGTAGGCAATTGATTGCTGGATACAAGTCATTGTCACATTCTTCAATTATTTTCATCAGGCACGTGGGAACGGCTTGATTTGTGACAGATTGTGACAGTCGTTTCCACTTAGCTACCCACAGTTGATATTCCGCAATAACAGACGAAACTGGCACCCCTAAAAGTCCATTGTAGGCACTGGCTACCTCCCGTAAAACTTGTAAATCGTCTTCACTGTAAGAGGTTCGTGGCAAGAGCACATTCAAGTTGAAAAGTTTCATTATGTCTGGAGACAGGCGATCTTTTAAATCAGCTATGACACTGTCTAACAATGGCACATATGTCACTCTGCGGAAGTAGTCCTCGGTAGAGTCAGCCGGGACATTTGCACGCTGCGTTTGACGAGACACTGTTCTTGGCATTTTAATAGCAGTGTCCAATTCTATTGCTACCTCAGTAATCTCTGAATAAAGTTGATTAAATATTGTTTTTGCATTTATTCTCTTGTCTTCCAGGACAGACAAGGTATCCTGAATACATCCCGTAGCTTTCTTCAGGTCTATCACCGGAGATTGGAGTAATCTGCTCAGAGACACAGTACAACCTAAAAAAAATTTAAATAGTAATAAGATATAAAACTATACATAACAGTTGAAAAATCACTCTTGAAAATGTTAATTTATTTTTAAGCTCACATTTAAATAGTGAATTGTTTGCTTTATACAGATCCCTCGTATATATATAATGTCTTATTTTTCTCTGTATTGCACATGTTAACTAATTAGTCAATGATCATTCTAAAAAAAGTGTATACCTAATATTAATACAAAACATTCCTTTTTATAAAGAGATTATTTATGGAACTGCTTATTGGTACTTACCAAGAACGTCAAAAAGACAAACTGAAGACACAATGAAGTCAGGACTGCGCAGGGCTTGATATAAGCAGTTTGCTTCAGAGGCAGTCTTGCTGTCATTCCATTCAGTAATCTTTAGGAGAGCGTTGCAAACTTTAATTAGGGCATCTCCTTGAAACTGAAGATGTCCATCGTGTCTTTCGACCCAGCGAGTTTCGCACAAGCCTTGTAGTGTGCCCTTTAATTCTTCTCTAAAAACAAGCTGCCTCTTTGCTGAGGAATTTGCAAAAGCAATGACTTTTTTCATGGTTGCTGTGGTGTTCTTGCAAGAGTTGACATTTGAGCATTTTGCCAAAGAATTGTTCAGGATGTGGTTACTACATGGACACCTTTTAGCGTAAATAGCTTTCTCCATCAATACTTTAGCAGCCCCTTTCACATCTGAAGCCATAGTTGAACAACTATCAACTCCAATCCCCACACAATTCTTCACATCAACATCAAACTTCGACAATAAATCTTCCACAATATGTGCAATGGCTTTGCCAGTTAAGCGGCGCTCCTCACCTTCAACATCTTCGTCTCGAATGGAGTCATAAGCATCACAGAATGTGATAAAATCTTCTCTGATGGCGCCATTATAAATATACCTCAAACTTAAGCTGAGCTGCGATGTGTGTGAAAGATCCGTAGTTTCGTCAAATATTACTGAAAACAGCCGGGCCTCTTTTACTCTGTTTAAAATTACGGACTGGATTTCCTCTTTACAGGCATCTATTATCTTGTTTTGAGATCTGTTACTTATGTAAGTGGCGTTTGACTTGGCAGAATTCAAATGGGCTTCAAGCTGCTTGTCGCCTGCATCAATTCTGAACCGAAGCAGTGCTCTAAAGTTTCCATCATTTTTAGCAACTACACTTTCCTTGTGTTTGTCTTCAAAGTCGACCTTTTCTGCCGAAAAGTCTGTGGGTTTGGTAAGAGATCCATAGTCTCTGTGTCCTCTCATTGCAATGTTCTGGCGCCCACATAGAATTATGGTGCTAACGATAGGCCTTAAACGTTGGCGGTTTTCTTCTACTTGAGCTTTTCGTTGGCTTGACACCATATTAATGACTTCAATGGATGGGTTATGATACGTCAGCAAGAAGTTTTTTCCAAGCTCGACCGCAGTTTTGTGGTACTGATTTCTTTCATGGGTCATAAGTGCTCCCTTTTCGCCAAGCAGGTCATCAAAAGCTTTCAATGGCTCTTTTACTAAACGGCCCAATGGATGTGTATTTTTTTGATTGGTTTTTCCGAAGAGAACGCAGTACTTGCCATAGAGTCCTTGGTCTTTGTGAGACAACACAAGCCAGTGAAACTTATCTAAGTGAGATCTTTGTGCATACTTTTTCATCGGTTTACCTTTTTTGTTCACGATACAGTGAGGAAACGTATAATTTGCTGGAGGAAGCCAAGGATTTTGCAAGAGAGACGCTCTAGTTTGGTCATCTAAATTGGTTTGTCCTACATGATGTCCTATGTCAGACGAAAAGTTGGAACTGAACGTCGATGCATTTGTACTAACGTGAACCGGAGTATGGCCTTGTACGTCAGATTTTTGTTCTTGAGGAAACTCTTCATTTTGAGGAATAACTGCTGCTGACGGTCCGGGGCTAACTTCCTCTTCAATGCAACTGATATTTTTAGGCCTTTTGGCAAAAAAACTGTCAATCTTCTTATTTCCAGCTTCACGTTTCAATAAGCATGATTTTTTCAACTGGTCACCCTGGAAAATCAACAAATTCCTTGGTCTTCTTAACATAAAAAGCATATTATAATTTAAAACAGGTAAATTAAAATGTAAGAAACTTTGTTACCACCTGCAGTAGCAGAACACATTAATAATAAAAGAATAATCCTATTAAAAGAGATAAAGCATAAACAACATTTAATTACCTGACAAAGCCAAGGGGCAAGTCTTAGAACTTCATTTTAATAAACTATTCAAGATAGATTGACTGATTTCAGTAAGTAATAAATTCTTGTAATTAACTGGCTGATGCACCCGTTTAGCAGAAACTACTCCAGTTCATAATATTATAGGATAAAAAATTGCTCATGATGTGAAATACACAGGGGTGAATAAATTTTCCAACAAGAAATAAAATTTGATTGCAAAATAGCATTTATTTTGTTTTAATAAGATAAAAAAACATTAATTCACTAACAAGAGTATGCTCATATTGACGTTTTAATCACAGTTGGTGAGCATTACATGTAACATTTTTGTTTTAAAGATAATTAATTACTAAATTAATTGTTCACGAAAATCAATTTAGGTAATTTTTAATTACTAGAGTATTTAATTTAACATTAACCGTTAACTGTATTATTACAGTTTAATGTGAAACTAAAAAGTATAATGTTACTTTAGGCCTACTTGTTTGTGTTCTTATTATGACATTGGTTTCTGAAAGATAATAAAACATTTTACTAGGTCGAAATGTCTTGATAACTAAATTATACTTGATAACTAAAGGGAAAACAATATAAAATTATGAAAAATAAATAATTCACAAGTCAATCAAATGTATGCATACCATAACAGATTTTTCGGTGAGACGTGCCGATCTTTGTGCGGGCTTCAGACGTGGCAGTAGGCCTAGGTAAGGTTACAATTAGGCTAGGTTTACTCTAAATTTCACACTAAATAACATAAAGAATAGCATACTCACCATAGTTGAATATTATGTTACTTCATTTACATTGGCTAATATAGTTCTCTGAAGGTCTAGATTCTACCAAAATCCCGTTGAATCTGAATCTGCAGTTTAGAAGTTTAACAATAAAACAGTACAGCATACACACAGTGACACGAGATAATGACACTTGCTTGAAACGAGCAGTGCCGAATATTGCCGAAGGCGACCGAACGCCGCGCCCGCATCGGCATCGGCCCTCCCTCCGAACATAGCCGAACGATCCCGACCCGAGTGAAGCCTATGTATTTATTTCAGGCGTCAGTCCAGTCGCCTCGCTTAGACGATGAGATTGATTCAAAATTTTGGAATTAAACTTAAGGTTCCGCTCAATATTTTACCGTACAATAATTTATGATTGGAAGAAAAAAGTATATTTTCAAAAAGAGCTTATTATAATCCAAATATATCTCAGATTTTGGGGGGGGGTCATGACCCCCCTGACCCCCCCCCCCCCTGGGACCGCCCTTGCATCCGAAAATGTATGGTTATACTTGAGAATTAAGTCACTTAACTCGTTTCGTTGTTGTTCATTTAGTAGTGGATTATCTTCAAGGGACTTGTGAACTGTTTCAGGGGAGAGACTTGTAGTAGTTTTACTTGTACTGGGATCAGGATTATCGTCGTTCGCATACATATCATTATTATTATATTCATAGTAATCATCATTGTTATATTCATTAATATTAGTTGGTTGCCTTAAGCTTTCTTCAAATACAAAGTTACACGTGACACAATCAATATCAACCTCTCCGAACTTATATTATTATTATTTATATTTATTTTAATTAACTTATCTTTAAAGTTCATTTCAAACTGCCATAATTCTAACGTGTCGTTCCCAACTATTAAACTCCTGACAAGGTTTGGCACGAGCAAAACTTGAAGTTGTGTGTGAATATTCTCAATATTTATTGGTATCATTATTATTCTATTTATGCGCTTGGACTTCTCTCCTGTAGCAGTTTTTATGTGGATTTTCGTAATGGGTAACTCTTCGAAACGACCTAAATTAGCTTTATTCTCTTGAAACCATTGTTCTGACATACATGTTATATTTGAGCCTGTGTCGATTAATGCTTTAATTGGTATTTGATTTATTTTTACATTTATTTCTGGGAGGTTTACGTGTTTAATGTCATTTACAAAATTATTAGGATTTGATTCTTCGGATAATAAAAATTCTCTATCACAACAAACTATATCGGTTTCTAAAGGATACGGTATAGTGTAATTATTATCATTATTTGGCCTACGGTTTCCGACTTTGTTATTTAGCACTGAAGAGACAATGGGAGGTTTGTTTAAAGGTGTATCTTGCAGGCCGGTATTGTTCCCAGTGCATTCTAGTTTAAAGATTCAGATTGGGATGGCGGTGATGCAGGTGGTCGGTGGTTTTGTTGTGTTCCCTCGGCGATGGTGGTACATATTTGTTTTTGTTCATTTGTGGGGTACCTGTGTCCTGGAGGTGGGTTTCTGTCATAGCGTGTTTGAGTCTGCCAGTGCGGTGGATTTCGTCTGGGGTATTGTGGGTTCTGATAATTAGCGGATTGGTTGTTCTGATTGTATCTCGGCTGGTAATTGTTATGAGTTGTGTTGTGCTGGTCTCTGGGTTGACGATAATTATTTTGTGGTTGATTGTTGTTTGGTCGGTTGTTTTGATGGTATGGGGAGGGGGATCTGGAGTGATTATGATGTTGTGTTTGGTGATTTTTGGGTCTGCGGTGGCTGTCCTTGATGTCTTCCCGCTGTAGCAAGGATTCAAAGGCGGAGATTGTGTTTGCGTTCTGTACGATACGGGCATCTTGTATAAGTTCGCTGAAGTGGTCACTCATGATATTTATTATCTCATCCTCGGATAGTGGGGGTGTCATGGATTTTAGTGTGAGTACTCTCTCTATGAAGTACTCGGATCGAGTCAGTGTACCTCCTGGTCGGTATCTTTCGTTTTCCATCCTTTGTTTAATTCCACGTTGGATTTCTCGACTCCAGAATTTTGTTAGGAATGCGTTTTCAAAGTCTTGCCATTCCTTTATGTCGTCTTTAATTAGCGAAAACCATCGGGATGCATTTCTTTCAAGACTGGCCTCAATTACGTCAATTAAGTGATCTCTAGTATTTGTCTTATGTGTTTGTCTCTGCATGCTCTTGAGGTAATATTTGTGTAATTTTCGGAGGAATTCTGGGGGTCCGTGTTCTCTTCCTGAGAATTTGGGCAAGGGGTTGTCTGGAAATTGTCCATTATTGCACGTAACATAGACAGTGGGTGTACTAAATTGTTTGTTGGTGACATCGTTTTGTAGTGTTTCAATTTTTTCGCTATGCTCATTTATGGTGGTTGTTAGGTCTTGAATAGTTCTTTGATTTTGTGTGATTTTGGCCGAATTTTCTTTGATTAGGGGGTCGAGTGTGCTGTGAATTTGTTTGGTATTTTCTTTAATAATTTTATCCGTGTTTTTCTGCTGGGTGTCATTATTTGCTCGCATTTGGTCTTGGATTTGGTTCAATTGGGAGGCTAAGGTGGAGTTAATGTGGTCTTTAATGTGATCATGTCTTGAATTGATTACATCGTTAACTTCCGTTTTGTGATTGTCTAAACTGGCTTTAAAATCAACTTTATCCAACTAGATAACCAACCACAGCTTTCCTGTCCATTTTCCGCCTCTTCTGCACAGGAACATGGAAGTAGCACATTAAGCTGATAACTCTCAGGTATTTGATCCTTGGTTTTTTACTGGCCAAACCAGAGCTCAAATGGTGATTCGTTGGCAAAGTAGCCAGCAATAATGACAAGTTCTTCCCAGATCGCTGAAGGAAATGTCACAGTTGGATTGGCTTACTTGAAGGTACGTGCCATTTCAACGATTGTTTGATTTTCACACTCCACATCACCATTTTTTTTTTTTTTTTTTTTTTTTATACTGCACTGTCAGACGTTGATTTACACCATATTCTCTGAGAATTTGAGAAACTTAGGGTTCTCAAATTCACCACCATTGTCACTGAGAAACTCTTTGACATGATTAAAATTTTGGGAGCTTTACCAGCACTTCATACAAAGCTTCTTTGACAGCAGAATGTTCCCAACTGGCAAAACAGTTGCGGTATCTTGACTGGGCCTTTATGACAATCAAGTATTGGCGACTACCGAATGATGGGTTGAATGGACCGCAAACATCGCTGGATAACAGCTCACCGGGGGCTGATTGGAGTACTCAAGTTCTAGATTGTAAATGCTTGTTCTGTCAAGTTTGTTTTTATTTACATTCTAATTTTAACTTAGAATTTACATAAACACCTCCACTCTGCGAATAATTCTAGAGATTATGGACACCGGCATAGTTTTATGTGCAGACAAGACTAGTACACAGTGTAAACGATTTCTTCTGACCTGATTTTCAGTCTCAAGAGTATTTTTCTATCGAGTCCGTCCAACTGTAAAAATGGAATACGTGAATGGTATAAAACCGTTGAGAGGAGCAGAAGATTGGCAGACATGAAAGAATCGAGTGTTCAATGTTCTGGAGTTGTTCGACGCGGTTGATATTGTCAAGGGAAAGAGAAAAAAGCCGTCTCTCACTGAAAATCAACCAAATCCAAAAAGGAAGAATTCAAGAAATTCAAAAAATCCGCGACACAGGCGAAAATAATCATTTCCCAACTAATATGATCTACATTTAAGAATTTCCAGGAGATTATCAGCTAAAGAAGTGTGGGGCATTTTAGTCAAACAGTTCGATAACAAGGCAGAAGACCAGTTAATTGTTTTGTCAGTGTTTGAATTTTTCAGTAGGGAATGGGGTGATACCAAGGATGCCCCGACCGTGCTTTCAAAACTGAAGAATCAACACCGCGCATTTGCGGCTGGCCTAAAAACTCATCACAATTCAGTTGAAGCCTTTCTTGAGCTCCTGTTTGTGTGAAAGGTCAGGGAATCTTTAAACTAGTAGTGCGGATTCGAGTACATAAACTGAATTTAAAGTTAAAATCTTGAGGTTTGGAAAAAGAGGTTTACAATGATCCAGGTATCTTGCATGACTGATGGTTCAAATGATTCTTTTCTGTAACAAAAAACCCAGTTTGCCTCAGGAGATCATGCACAAAACACAATTCCGTAACTCAGTACACTAAGGAAGCAGCTGAAGTAAACTTTTAGGAAAACTTCCCTGTCAACAACCTTTTGTAGTCTCCTCGTGAGACAACAGACAATTGTTACCCTGGATACGATATGATTAACTTGATCAATCCACCTTAGGTTAACTTACAACATAGTAAGATTTCCAAATAGTTGTCTATCATTTGTTTTCAAAAGTTGGTTTCCAATTCTTAGCAGTGGGCTGAAATCAGATTCTTTACTATTGTAAAAGACATGTCTTATCTTGATTAAGAACTAAAATTGTTATTTTTGAACACCACTTGTTATATTAGTTAAGTCTGCTTGAGTTTCCCTCTACACAGCATTGGAATCCAGACCCTTTTGACAGTTGGGCTGTTGGGCAGACATCATCTGTGAATAACCAGAGCTGCCCCTCACAAACTTCTTCAGGTAAATCATTGACAAACAATAAAAAGATGATCGACCTGAGGTGTAACTCTGCGAGACTCGTATGTTAATGTCAGACTGAAGCATCGATCCGAATTGAGGCGGTAGCTGGAAGAAGGGCCCATAAGCCAAAATGCTAGTTTTGGAAAATTGAGCTTGAAAGTTTGACTAGTACCGGTATGAAAAATAACATTTTCTTTTTGTTTCACTTATATGTTTCATTGAAGTAGGTTTACCATTTGTAATGATGAAAAAATATTGAAAATATAATGCTTACTTCATTGAAACTTATTAAAATACCCGTTTAATTAAAGTAACTTATATATAAGCCCTTTTTCAATGCCCTATCAAAAAGCTATTCTATTGAAGAAGGGCCCATGAATAAAAGGATTCTCCGTAGTAAGGGCCACAGAAAAATAACACAGTATTTTTTTAAATATCTTTTATTATACAATGTATAAAATGTCTTAAACAACAATAAAACTTATCCCTAATAAAAAATACCATTAATAATCAAAAAACTAATTTTTGTCTAGCAGGCCTAGACCTAAACTTATTAAAATGATTGGTCCATAGATTCAAGTTACAGGTCCGAAATAGTATATTTCACCACTAGTCCGGAAAGTGACCCAATTCTGGGTGAGATAGTGTTTTACGCGCAAGGCGAAGCCGAGCGTGGAAAACACTATCGAGCCTGGAAATGGGCTTTCCGGACGAGTTGTGAACAATACTTTTCATCATGACGCAATTATTAATAAATGTGGGAGTTAAAGGAGGATTATTTTTGTAAATTCTTCGCCATTGGACAAAGTAAACAAAGCTGGAATTCAAAATTTAATTTGTTTTAAACCCAGCTGATTGTTGCTGTACGGAAAAGTTTGTTTACCTTGGACGGAAAGTAATGTTTACATACATTACTTTCCGTACAGGTCAGTAAAATCAGCTGACGGTGACAGTTTGGGAAATGACTACTTTCCAAGGTCTCAGCTGTACGGCAAGTTGTCACTTTCGTAGACGGAGTGATGAAAAAGATAAAAATACTGGTACATATAAAAGATTTAAAAAAAGGCATATTAAAACATTTGTTCTGTTGAAATTGAAAAGATTCCTATAGCATTAACATTATATGAAAAATAAAACACTTAAACCAACCTAACCAAATTAAATTTTGGCAAGGAAACAGAAATATAATATTTTCATTATAATGCAATAACAATCGTACCTTCTATTGAAAAGGGGCCCATGAAATGCCTCAGAAAAAAATCTGTACCAACATCACGGATCAAGACAACTAAATGAAATTTGGTGTGGAAGTAGAATAACATGTGAAGAACACAATTTTGCATTCTCCTCAAAAAAGGGTCCATAGGACTATGGGCCCTTCTTCCAGCTACCGCCTCAATTGTCCTATGACATTGTTTCGCCCCATTGACGCAGCACCACGACCTCCGATCTACAAAATCGATTTATTCAGATTAATATATTTTTAAGAATTCCGTCCACCATTTAAATTTTACTCTAATAAACCTTTTAGCATTGACTATAGACGCAATTTATGCATATATAGACAAGATACCCTATGTGGTACAGTTAAATATTTGTAGTCCATAATTAACATTTTCAAACCCTCAGCGTGGTGTAACGGGTAGGTTTACGACGAAATTATAAAGAATAAGAAAGTCTTAAAATTACATGGAGAATCCAAAAACATCATAGGTTCCATAAGAAATTTTAAAGTTGGTATCTTTCCCAGAATTAAAGAAATATATGGGCGAATTTACCTATTTCAAGTTTTTCCTATATCTCATTGTTTCTGATATGCCAAAAGTGTACCAATTAAGTTGTTCACCCTTTGTAGTACAATCCTTTACCAGTACCGTATTTGTTTCTGTGATGTTGGCAATATTTTTTCTCCGGAAACGGGAAATAAACCATAAAAATTCTTTTTTCCGGTTCAAGCTCACTTCCTTTACTTCAAGTAAGTAGTCTTTCACTGTTCCACTTTCAATCTTTGCAATTTACAAGACAACAATAACTCAGATTCGGTGCGTGACGAGAAATTTGCATGGGTTCAAGATTTCTTTCTATGAAGCTAAAGTTAGTGATATTTTAATAGGTTCTCATAAATTATCTTTTGTTAAAAGTTAGACTTAACATATTTCAACAACACTTTTTCACTCATAACATATTACATATGTTTACTTATTTGATCAGTTAACCAACCAAATTTATTAGGCCTAAAATTTGGCCGATGGCTGACGAGTTTCATTGTGAAGATGGGCAAATTAGCCTTAGGCCTTTATAAACTTTCTGGCACCATTGAATTGTAATTTGTAAAAACCCTAGTAACTTAGTGCAGTCAAAAGGTACCAATTCATATAACTTAAGATATAGGCCTAGGCTTCTCTGTCATCCAAGTAGATTGAATAACATTAATTAATTGTGATAGACTGACTAAGTTATCTTACATTAATTTGATTTTTTTAAGTTATATTAAGGCTATCTGTTAAAATAAGCAAATGCTAGAGGGCTAGAGCTATAAGTTAACTTTAATAGATTTTAATTTCAATCTGGCTTTAACTTATTTCTCAATGGAGAAAATAACCCTCCCTGACCACATTCAATACTGGTTAACTGAAGCTAAACATGATTGTTTTTTTGTGGTTGGACCTAAAAATGGCCCGACTGAGAGAATTGGAGCTTTGAAATGCTTTCTTATGGGCTACAGCAAACCTTTTAGAGCAATGTTACAAGAAAGTGAACTAGCAGAAAAAAAAGACATTCGTATGATAGATGTGGAACCTACAACATTCTGGAACTTTTTGAAATGTGTCTATGGTGTCAACAGTGATGTAATAAAAACATTTTCATTTGAAGAAAATGCAAAGTTGCTCTATTTGGCAGAAAAGTACATGGCTGATGATATTAAAACTCAAATATTAGGCCGCTTGATATCCCTGTTTTCTTATGCAAATATTTATCTTGCTTTATCTCATCCAGTTTGTTATTGTGATAAAGAGTTGAAGCAAAAAATCTTACAAGAGCTGCAAATACATTTTCATGAAATGGTAGCAGATGGAAGATTCCTGAATTTACCAATGAGTGCATTACTATTTATTTTAGAAGAACTAAAATATTCTTCTTTAAAAGAGATTCAAATCTGGGATGCAACTTTGAAATGGGCCAAGCACCAAACAGATTCAACAAAAGGTGAAGTTCTCCGCCCCTACATCTTCAAGCTTTTAAAGTTCATTCGTTTTCTTGCCATGGATTATCGTGACTTTTGGGCTAAAGTGGTTACAAGTCAAGTTCTTGACAAGGAAGAGGTGTATGAAATCTGCAGATCTTTTGGAACAGGTGAGCCTCATAATATAAAACATTTGAGTGAATCCAATAATAGTAGGGAGGATAAAGCAGGTCTCGGCCTTGGGGCAGGGAATTATGTAAAAAAGCCTGTACGTATGCCCCTTAGGCCTATCCGCTATTATCACTAAAGACTCTTTAATTAAGTACGTTGGTCCAGTTTTTTCTCACTGTTAATATTTTAATTCTTTTAAAATACAAAGTATGATAATTGTTCACTTTTTTAATGTTGTAAAGTAACTTACCTTTAAAATACATCATTAAGATAAGTTTTTATTTTTTTTATTCATCAACAGAAAAAAACTGAGGTTGTTTAGTACGGTAATTTATTTGTATGTGAACTTCATATTGTTAAAAAGATGTGGTAACTTAAAGCCAAGAAAACATTGTTGATTAAACTATGTATATTTTACAATTATCTTATTTGTTTTGATTAGCCTAATTGTTTTATTTTTCTTTTTTTATTATTATTATTTTTTTTTTTTTTTGGTAGTGTTTAGTCCCATGATAAAGAAATAGCCCCGTCACAGCTGACCTGCGTACTAAGCGAATTCCCAATGGAATTTCAGATTTTTTTACTTTTCCCATAAGAACACCATAGGATCAATTATGTGGGTTTGCTGCCAAGGGGTGTTGTTTAGTACAGTACCGTAATTGGTGAAGGTAAACACAAAATTATATCATGATCTGGCACTTTTAGCCATTTTCCCTAAAGGGAATACGCTATTACAGTAGTAGCCATGGTAAGACCTAAGCCCGGGACCACTTTACTTTTTCATTTTGAGGTAACCAGAAGCCAAAAACACCGTTAGTTCATTTTCATATATATGAAGGGTGCAGGGGAAGAACGATCAAAGTCCAAAAATACAAAAATTGAGATACCGGTATATTTTGATTCGTCTAAGCGTGTTTTAAAACCACGTGCATCCTATAAACGTGAGTAACGAACAGATTCCGCACTAGAATACAAAACATTTAGAGTATGCAGGGGAATATCGGTCAAGCTCCACTGCGTTCATGGGAAGAACGGACAAAGTCCGTTAAAAATCAAAGTTAAAGTCCCTTAAAATCCGTTAAAATCACCGTTAAAAAAACAAATTTTTATTGTTTCAACCATAAAATGACAACCAGTAAAATTAAATATTAAGCACATTAACATTACTATGGATATATGTTATCATACTTATACGACTCTTTAAATTTTTAAAACGCTCTCCTGAAAACTTTAGATTTTGTGAGTTTGATCGTTCTTCCCCTGCACCCTTCATATGTATCTATCTAACTTATCTATCTATGTGTCCGTGGTACTGATAACTTTTGAAGGGGACTTCCGATTTTGATGAAATTTGGTATGAAGGTGTAAGACCAGATCTATTTTCATGAGTTCGCGAATCAGATTGATCGGGTTATGGGAACGGGGTTTTATGGGGTTTCAAAGGGGCCAAAAATGGGGTTTTGGCATTTTTGGACATTAATTTTTAAAATTGGACAATTTTAACCAAAACCATTTAAAAGAGCTTAAAAAAATAAAAGATTAGTATTTTGATTTTTTATCTTGGCTTAACAGGTTACGGAGAAAAGCTAAAAATAGGTTTCCAATGTTAATATTATGGGAAATCAACAAAACCCTGTATATTTCGCTTATTTATTGGAATAACTTGATACAATTTGGTATGTACATTCACTGTGTAGGGTTTAACTGATATTTGCTTACAACACCCATATGACGGCAAACCTACATACTCACCCCCATGGGGTTTATGGGGAAAATTTTAAAGTGTCAAATATTGATAAAATTTGATATTTACCTTACCTAACTATTACATTTTCTAACAAAACTAACATTTTCTAACAACATTCAATGGCAAAAAACCTACATACTCATTCCTATGGTGTTTATGGAAAAAATAAATTCCCCCCTCGCAGCAGACCTGCATAGGCCTACTCAGCGAATTTCCAATGGAATTCCAGATTATTTACTTTCCCCATAGAAACACCATAGGATCAAGAATATAGGTTTGCTGCCATGGGGTGTTGTTGTAAAATGTGAGTTAACCAATAATTGGTGAATGTAAACACAAAATTGTATCAAGCTCTGGCAGTTTTTTATTTTCCCCATAAACCCAATGGGGGTGAGTATGTAGGTTTGCTGCCATATGGGTTTTGTAAGCAAGTAAAAGTTAACCCCTATCTATATAATTGACATACCAAATTAGATTAAATTATGTCAATAAATAAGCATGATATAGGGTTTTCTTGATTTCCCATAAGAATAACATGGAAAACACATATTTGGATTTTCCCTGTAATCAGTTATGCTAAGATAAAAATTAAAAAAACCAAATTGTTTGTTTTTTAAGCTCTTTTAAATGGTTTTAGCTATAATTAATGAATTTTGAAAAATGAGGTCCAAAAATGCCAAAAACCCATTTTTGACCCCTTTGAACCCCATAAACCCCCGTTCCCATAACCCGACAATGCTGGTTCGCGAACTCATGAAAATAGACCTGGTCTTACACCTTTATACCAAATTTCATCAAAATCGGAGGTATCCTTCAAAAGTTATCGGTATAACGGACACACACATATATATATATATTAATGTTTCTAAAAGGGTACTTATGGTTATTATTTTTTACATATTTCAAAATATATATATATATATATATATATATATATATATATACATATATCTGAAAATGAACGAACGGTGTTTTTGGCTTCTGGGGACCTCAAAATGAAAAAGTAAAGTGGTCTCGGGCTTAGGTCTTACCGTGGCTAGTACCGTAATATAGTGTATTCCCTATAGGGAAATTCGCTAAAAATCTCAAGATCCTTTGGAAATTTTCTGAGTACGCAGGTCTACTGCGACGCGAGTATTTAATTTTACCTATAAACCCCACGGGGTTAAGTAGGTTTGCCCGGCATATGGGTTTTGTAAGCAAGTATAAGTTAAACCCTATCAAGATAATGTACACAACAAATTTTATAAGTTATGTCAATAATTAAACAAAAGATACAGGGTTTTGTTGATTCCCCAAAAATAATATAGAAAACATATTTTTGGATTTTTTCCGTAACCAGTTACACTAAGATAAAAATGAAAAATACTAAATTGTTGTTTTTCAAGCTTTTTTAATTGATTTCAATTAAAATTGATGAATTTTAAAAACTTAGGTCGAAAAATACCAAAAACATACTCCTTTAAAACCCCATAAAACTCCGCTAGCCTATTATCCAATCATTTTGGTTTGCAAACTCATGAAAATAGACCTGGTTTTACACCTCCATACCAAATTCCATCAAAAGTTTTGAAAGAAACAAATATTATTGGTGAAATTAGTGATATTGAATTTCAATAAGAAGATCTTGTAAAATGGAAGTCATTTTGAAGTCATGTGGGGCAGAGCCCTAAAGAACATAAAAAAATATATTTGCAAAACTGTTTCTTAGTGAACACCCAAAACACAACGACGGCAAAACACGACACCACGCAAACGGCCGGTAGGCTATAAGCAAAACGGAACAATTAAGTTAAATTTCAACCCGAAGGATCTATGGTGGTTTTGAGAATTTGTAGGGAGGAGCCCTAAAGGAAATTTGCAAAATTGTTTCTTATCGATGATGCAATTACCTATGAGCAAGGCTCGGTTAACCTGGTGTTTTTGGCTTCTGGGGACCTCAAAATGAAAAAGTAAAGTGGTCTCGGGCTTAGGTCTTACCATGACTAACTTCTTATTTATTATAACTGATACTCATAAGTTGTGACACTATTCTTGTACCACGATTGAACATTTTTAGGAATAAAGAAGTTTTGAATTTTAATTTTAATTTGATACTAACGTGAAAAATCTTGTGGTCTCTGGTGTATCGACTCGTAATACTATTTTTCCTGTTGATTTTGATGTTGGCGGAAGTTTGGTTGGTTTGATCTATTTTGTGGTCAATCCATTCGTAAATTCATTAAAATGTCTTAATTAAGAAGGGAATCATAGTAGCGAATGTAAACACTGGGAGCGCTAGCGTGTTCTCTATTTTTGGGCCATTACAAACTGCGAGCGTCGTTACGACTACCCTACAAGGAAAATGTGCTACAAAATTATGTGGAGTCAATTTTTTATGAGAAGAATAAACGTTTATCATAGATATAAACAAAACATCTGTATCGCTAACACCGTGCTGCGAAAACGAGCCGTTACCCCCACCACTAGTTGGGGTTGGTTTGGTAGGTAAAAAAGGGTAAACAAAGTAGAATGCAATGGAGATCCACCAATAATAACGATAACAGCTGACATAAGGCGCGGCGTAGCGGCAGCGGTAACCCCTACTAGTGGTGGGGGCAACCGGCTCATTTTTAGCGTTATCCGCCATCTCAGTTAGCTATCCAGATTTTTTGTTTATCTCTATGATGTTTATCCATTTCCTCAAATGAATACACTTAGATTACAATGATATATATGAAATTTATTTACTCCACCAAGTAATGTAAATAAGAAAATCCATGTTAAGCTAGGATGGTAGGCATAAGCCTCATACCGAGCAAACTTTATCATTACTTTGGTAAAGCAAAATAGATTATATAAAAGGTAAAGAACCTATACAGTTTTAATCAAAATTTAATGCTCTTAAATGAAATATTCCTCTGCATACATCCTTCTTCAACCATGAAGTACTACCCAATTAAAACCCACCATCAATACATTGGTAGGAACAATTTTTTTGTGCTGTAAACATGTATTTTCCATGTGGCATATTTTTAATTAAGTCACAATTTTGGTTTTCCTATTTTCCTAAAATATCTTTAAACAATTCTTAGAATTCCCTTGTTATCAACTGAGTTCATTCTTTTAGCGAATTTCCCTATAGGGAATACGCTATTACGGTAGTAGTCACGGTAAGACCTAAGCCCGGGACCATGATACTTTTTCGTTTTGAGGTCCCTAGAAGCCAAAAACACCGTTCGTTCAAATTGATATATATATCTATGTGTCCGTTAACACGATAACTTTTGAACGGAACCTCCGATTTTGATGAAATTTGGTACAGGGGTGTAAGCCAGCATCTACTAGGTTGAGTTCGCGAACCAGAATGATCGGACCATTGGAACGGGGTTTTATGGGGTTTCAAAAGGGTTAAAAATGGGTTTTTGGCATTTTTCGACCTTAATTTTTAAAATTCAACAATTTTAACTGAAACCATTTAAAAGAGCTTAAAAAAACAAACGATTTGGTATTTTGAATTTTTATCTTAGCATAACTGGTTACGGGGAAAATCAAAAAATGTGTTTTCCATGTTATTCTTATGGGAAATCAAGAAAAGCCTATATCTTGCTTATTTATTGACATAACTTAATCAAATTTGGTATGTACATTATCTAGATAAGGTTTAACTTATACTTGCTTACAAAACCCATATGGCGGCAAACCTACATACTCACCCCCATGGGGTTTATGGGGAAAATAAACAGAACACCATAACCTTATAAAATTTGGTATGTACAATCACTAGGTAGGATTTAACTTATATTTACCAACTAAACCCATATTATGGCTTCAAACCTACATATTCTCATCCCCATGGATTTTATGGGGAAATATAAAATATACCAAAATTCCATTGGAAATTCACTGAGTACGCAGGTCTGCTGCGACGGGGGTATTTTTTATATTATATTAGGTGTAGTTGAAGTGCAATAGACACTCAACTGTTGAAATTCACAAGTCCAGAAAAATACATTATTGATGGGAATTGGAAACATTGCAGTAGAGAGTAAAGCCCCGTTTACACGCTCCAATATATCGTTGCAATAAATTGGAGATTGAAGCCCCGTTTACACGCTACGATATATCGGTGCAATGTGATCGGTACCAACCATATCGTAGCGATAATTGGAGATTGATGTTCCGTTTACAACTACAGAACTGATCGCATCGATTAAGTTGGAGCGCTGTTTACACGTTCCAACCTTTCGCTCCAACCTTGCGATATCGTTGTCAATCTCCAACCTCAATATATCGGTACGATCTCCCGTTTACACGCTCTGATTATCGCTACGATATGGTTGGTACCGATCAGATCGCACCGATATATTGGAGCGTGTAAACGGGGCTTAAAACTGTTTGCCATAATCAATGTGACACTTGACTGATGATATGACGAATAGCAGCTGACTCTTTTTTGTAAATCAGGACAATAATTGAGTCTACTGTACTGCATTATTTGTTTTTATCATCAAATTAATTTTTTTTTGTTGTTTCTAAAAGGGTCTAAAAAAGTCAAATGATGTAAAAGTCTGATTTATTTTTAAATACTACTTTCTCTGAAGATTACACGTGGAGAGCACAGCAGTTTGTGACCACATTGGCTCAAACGTGACACAGAGGTTGGCTATATAGGTGAACTAGCCACAGCCGTCGCACGTGTTGAGGCCGCAGTTGAAGCAGGCAAGGTTGTCGCTGGTGTTGACGGTCAGCAGGCCGAGGCCGCCGAGGAGGCTCAGCACCAAGCCCAGCACCAGGTTCAGCACCAGGGCCAACACTCCGGACAGTATCCGGGACAACAGCCCCCCCTCGCCCAGCTGGATCAACCGGAACAGCGGCTCCGGGTCGGGGGAGGCCGCCGGGTCCGCACTGGCTGCCGACTCCGACACATGTATCTCCTGGAAGATAAGCACGGATTGCAAATCATATGCTACAGCTGGAATAGTCACAAACATGATACTTGTAGATCAAATCTCTAGATTGTAAAACAGAACGCTATGGGTGGTGACCCGGGGCCTACGAAAACTAACGGGCCTGCATATTTCCCCCCACCACCAAAGTCACGTGACTATTTGCGGCCGATCTGCAGCACAAGTTTCCATAAGATAACATTGTGAAAACGTGACATCCTTCACTTATTTCCCACCTCTTAGGAATTAGATAGTAGGTTACTAGACAAGACTTATTTATTTTAATCTAGATTAAATAAGGAACAAAATGATACCATTACTGTAAAGTTAACAGTTTTTCTGATATTTTTTATTACGAGATAAAGTCAAAACTTAATTTAGTTTATAGTTTTGTTTATACTTTTCATCAGCTGTTTACATAAGAGTATATTTCGTTGCAAATAATAAAAATTTAGAACCGAAAAGGTACATTTTAATTTGTTTTATCGAAAATAAAAATTATAACCGGCAAACTACTGATTTAAGACGTTTATTTCATGTCTTATTCCTAGAAATATCTTCAAAAGCATTGGAAGAAATCTGTTAACAAAAAAGTCAATGCATCCTACAATGTGAGAAATTCAAGTTTTTCTTTTACCCAAAAAGTGCGTTTTATGTTTTGCAAAGCTGAATGTTACTAGTATCATTCAATTTGTAATTTAATGAGGATTAGAAGGATATGCAACACTTATGACTTCATTTACGTGTATTTAAAAATACACGTAAAAACGGATGCCAAGTCAGGCTATTGCAATGCTTTCAAATGGAGATGACAGCTGGAATTCGGTCGCATCTGGTCACGTGACAAAAAATGTATGCAGGCCCGTTAGTTATCGTAGGCCCCGGGTGACCCCACAGGTGTGGATAGATTGGCATGACTGTAATTGTTTCCAATAGATGTTCAACACAATTTAGTTGTTTGATTGTTTATAAATCTTAAAAAGTGTTGGTGTCTTAAGAAATGCATAAACTGTTGGTAATGTCAGTACATAATAAGCAACACCCAAGGCATAGAGAGAAAAAAGAAAGGTGTGTGCCATGTCAGCTGGTGCGACATCATTTGGCTTGTGGTTCATGCTTTGACAAACAGCGAGAACTTGAAGCTGATTAAATGTTATTGAGTTTGGTTTTCAGTTCCTGGCATCAGTGACATAACTGAAGAGCAACTGACACAATAGTGATGAGCCTACCAAACAAACAGATATGACATTGCCATACCTTTCTTTTAACCTTGACCAATCCCAGAGGCAGATTATCCTTAAGAAAATTGCAATAATAAAACTTAAGTTATTTTAATCTGTAGGGTTTACTGTAATAAATCACATTAAAGAAATACTTTGTCAACCTCAACAATTTTTTCTGCTACTCACATGTCTTTACTTTATTTTTTATTAACAAGTTCCGGGGTGGCCAAGCATTTATTTGGTAAACTGGTCTTTAATTTCAAATGCAGGTCTCTCCCCAGAACCTCCATCACATTGAATAACATCTCTGCAGGCAGGGGTGGACTGACACTATGAAAAGGGCGGTGGAATGGGTACCGGAGGGGCGCCATATATATACATATATGACATTCATATTATTATGTATATAATAAAGAACATTTATTATACATGTTCCGACTATCATATAATTTTCTAGCAATTAAAATTGTAACCTTACAATATTAAAGAATTTATACAGGGTGTTTCAGAACTCCCTACCAATATCTTAGGGCATTGTTCCTGGGTTAAAAACATATCTAAATATCATATTTAAATTGTCCGGAAGTCTTAAGTTACTCACACAGCCGCCATTTTGTTTTTTATACTTAATAATTTTTTTTTCCGTAACGGATGGTTGTATTCAGATCATATTTGGTATAAATCTTTATTATACCAATGTACATTTCCAAGAAAAAAATTAATTTTTTCCATTGTATATTTTCAAAATAGCGGCCATTTTAAATTTTCAAACTCAAATATCTCAAAATCGGTAAATTTTATAAAAATTTTACAAGACACAAAAAAGTTGCCAAATTAAATTACCTAACCAATGGTGCCAAGTTTGTAAGGATCGGACAACAAATAACGGAGTTATTGCGATTTTTCTTCATAAAAACATGGATTTTGCATTGAATTTAATGCAAATAAAGCCATTTTAACAGCAAGCATGGATTTTGCATTGAATTTAATGCAAATAAAGCCATTTTAACAGCAAAATCAATGTTTTTATGAAGAAAAATCGCAATAACTCCGTTATTTGTTGTCCGATCCTTACAAACTTGGCACCATTGGTTAGGTAATTTAATTTGGCAACTTTTTTGTGTCTTGTAAAACTTTTATAAAATTTACCGATTTTGAGATATTTGAGTTTGAAAATTTAAAATGGCCGCCATTTTGAAAATATTCAATGGAAAAAATTAATTTTTTTCTTGGGAATGTACATTGGTATGATAAAGATTTATACCAAATATGATCTGAATACAACCATCCGTTACGGAAAAAAAATTATTAAGTGTAAAAAACAAAATGGCGGCTGTGTGAGTAACTTAAGACTTCCGGACAATTTAAATATGATATTTAGATATGTTTTTAACCCAGGAACAATGCCCTAAGATATTGGTAGGGAGTTCTGAAACACCCTGTATAGGTAGTTTAATTACTTGAAAATGACATAGTTGAAACATGTGACAAAAAAAATGGATATTTTGGTCTTTATTTCTAATGATTATAATAACAGAATCCCTTAAAATTTAAACAATTTACAATGTATCTATAGAAGTATATTATTGTGTTTTGAAAAAAGTAAATCAAACAAGTGCTAAAACATTAACTTCTTAATTTTCAATAAGCATTATAAACCGATATTAAAAATCAAACTGATGAAAGTAAAAATAACTTTACAATAAGCATCTGAAGGCTTTGTAGGCAAATAATAAACTTGAAAGCCGTAGTTTTTTTCTTTATCAAAACCAAGTATATTACATTACTGTTTGTTTATATTGCTGCCCATAAAAGTTAAGTCAACATACCAACAGTTTATACGTGAAGAAGTCTTCGTAATTGTTCACTCTTCTCACTCAGCTTGTCGATTATCTAATAATTATTGATCTTGACAAGAATATCTGCCTCAATGTTCATGAGAAATAAGGTGTGAAGGTGTTCATCAGTGAGTCGTGAATGGAGTCGGAGCCTTGTTTTGATATATTTTAATTTTGCAAAGGGCCGTTCACATGACACTTGGGTAGCTGGTAATGTCAAGAGATATACTTAAAGACTTAAAAAAGATTCGTGTACAGCCTTGAAAACAAAAACATTGTACTCAAGTAAGACGTCGAATGCACACTTGAAGCAAGTATTGCATTTTTACCACTTTTACACTGAATATACTGCAAATCGTTTGGGTCTCTTTATTCGTCATCATTTAAGTTCGAAACCAATTCTTCTTCCGAGAGCTCACCTTCAAAATCATCGGTTGGTTTTGTTATGTTTACTGGCTTCGACAACTGGCGATGACACGGTGATTAAAATATACTAATTCCTCCTCCAGTATCCCCTCCTCGCAATCGGTAACTAATTCTATTATACTTTGAAAGCCAGAAGAGTTAATGTCAATGCTGTAAAAACCGCTTTGGATCAAAATATTTTAAATCTAAGCATAGACTTTGTTTTCCTGAAAACTTTTCGTTCATACATTTGACAGCTTGATCTATAACACAGTTAAAAACGGTTACTTCAAATCGGCGATTGCTGTCCTCCAATTAGGCCACGTCTCCTGATGAAGTTTCCACCGGCATTTTCTTCTTCTTCCTCCTCTCACCCCATCCAGGCAGATTTGTTTCTATGATGATTTCTTCCATATTTGGAACTGTACTCGACAAGTGTTCGATTTTGTTCGTTATTTCAGTGACGAAGACCTCTGCAGCTTTGAAGACATCGGCAAACTTAGACCTAGCACTTTTTAAATCCTAAAAGGTCTTTTTAGGATTTTTTTTGATCTTTTTTTCTAAGTGCAGCTTACTAGCCTCAATGCTTGAACATAGTCAAGAACCTTGGTTTGCAGGTAAACTGTAAGTGGAGTGGTGTGCTAAAAAATCATCAGGAAAATCATTGCAACGAAGATTGCCTGGAAACTGCATAGTTTCTGCAAAATGCAAATACAGCATCGTTCCTAACCTGTTAAAATTGTCGACTTATTAAAATAATGGACTACAAGAGTTGTCCTAATACACGTATTTATATTCAAAATTGTACATATTCCAGAATAAATACAAATATACACTTTGTGTAAGGTTTAACAAAATCACCCCCCTGGGATTGACCTTTACTCGTACTACGTCGCAATGGTCACGCCCAGGCTGACAGCTGTTTCGCCGCTCAGGTTAGCCAACTATGTCGAGTCATTGCTACACGAAAGAGTTCCCAGTTCTAGCAA
Source organism: Neoaliturus tenellus (assembly GCA_030545055.2). NCBI lineage: Eukaryota > Metazoa > Arthropoda > Insecta > Hemiptera > Cicadellidae > Neoaliturus > Neoaliturus tenellus. The sequence continues at coordinate 60,342,519 of CM061532.1, forward strand.
TTTATCAAAATTGAACATTCAATTTATATTTAATTTATATGAAGATGAAGATTATGTTCAAGTCATGAAGTGCAAACACATATTAGTCGCTTTACGAAAAATAAAAATTCACAAATATTGAACTTAAAAAATATTTTACAATTCCTTACAATGAAAAAAATATTGTCCTAGGGGCGCCGGGGCGCCTTGATGGGGAGGGCGCACCGGGAACTTTCCCGGTGTCCCGGCGGCTCAGTCCACCCCTGTCTGCAGGGATAGCACCAATTGCTTGATTGCACACTGCAACTTATATTTTGTGTTTTGCAGTTATGGACATAGCTCTAAAGGTGAACCGCTCGAAAAAGATGCCATATTGTTTCGTGGACAGACCATCTGTATTTCCCCCCATTATTTCTATATTTTTTAGGTTTTGGTGATGATACTTGGCCTCCCAGGTCTTATAAATTACCAATTTGGGACTATTTTCAGTGGGTGTAACTTAAGAACTTTGTCTTTAAACATAATTTTGACAAATGTAAGAATTTCTATACATGACTTCCATCCATGTAGAGATGTTAGTCATAGTGATGGAGGTGCTGAGAAGAGACCTGCATTCTAAATTGTGGACATCATTATTACAACACTATTTTTCACAAAAATAACTGAAATGGCAGGTAATGATGAGATCTGTTAACCAAAATAGAAAATAATAATTGAAGAGGTGGCCATAACAACGTTGTAACTTCCAAATTGCAAATTTTTCAGGAAAGGGGAAAATGTATTTCAAAACAGTAAATCACTATAAAAAGGGTTTTGTGAATTGTTATTGATACTCAAGTGTTGTATATGAGTAAATAGAAACATATTATTGTAAAATATTTTCATAGTTCAACAAAAAGCTTATTTTTCACGGTTTAAAAAAAATAAACGTGTCAACAACGTTGTAACATCATACCAGTTACAACGTTGTTGTGGTTACTGGTAAGTTACAACGTTGTTTTATTTCTATAATGTACCATACCATTAGGATTAGTAAGCTAGTACCCATTAAAGATTCTTCTGAAAAATGTAAAATATGTTTATTTCCTACACCTTATTACACGTTTATTGTATAAAATAGTGTAAGACCATAACCTATTTCAGAAAAAAATGCTATAAAACCCTAAAAGTCATTATAAAGCTTCAAAACAAAAAGTCATATAAAAGATTAATCCATAAAAAGTGTTAATAAAGGTCCCAAATGAAATAGTTATAACTTATTATATAATAATTTTAAATTAATGCACGATAACCAATATTTTTAATAGCCAATATCATATTTATTATTTAGAAAATATTCTAAAATAATTGTTATTGTGTATTAATTTAAAACTATTATAATTTACCAATATTGAAGCTCTTCATGAAAAATAAATAATAGTTATGCCTTGCAAATAAGACAATAAATAAACAGATAATCTTTGCAATATAATCTTAGGCCTAGTAATTGGTAGGTAAAAGGTTTAGTTTTGAAACAAAAAAAGCATCAACTCGATCAGTGAATATGCCTACTTGATTATAAATAAGTTAAAGTAACATAATGTTAAAATTATTAACAATACATCTGGATTATAATGTGGTATGATCATAGCCTAGGAAGTTACAACGTTGTTAACACGCGCAACCCCACTTGGTGGAAGTAATGCGCATAAACGTCAATTTCTAGAAGTATGTATGCTTCTCCTTTATCCCTCTTCCTTTTTACTACATAAACTTTTAATTTTGATAAGTTAACTTGGGTTTTTTAGCTCTATTAAGATGTTTTAATGTCATTAGGTGATGACCTAACCATGTTGCTGTCAGCCATCTTTCCATTGTTTTCAAGATACAACGTTGTTGACCGGAGCGTCGTCAAAAAATCAGCAGAATGACCAACTTTCAACAGCTAAAATTCCCTACTAAATATTCGTTTTGGAGGTCTTTTTCCTATCAGAAACCGGTATCAAGACATTTACAACGTTGTTTCACCTATAACTCAATTTCGCCAAAAATGGAAGTTACAACGTTGTTATGGCCACCTCTTCAATTATAATTTTTTGTTAATAAACATTATTAATTTTAAAATTGGATGAGTATTATTTCCTTAACTGTTTCACCTCCTGTATGTCACCCTGTGTAGAAAACAATTTCTGACAAGCGTTTAAAATATTTATGTTTGTTCAATAAATCACTGAAATTATCGATGGTTGATATTTCCATCGCCATACTATCACACTTATATCACTCCTACATATAAACCACATTAATCACTCTTACCAATGAAATTAATAGGACGAAAGCATATGTGGTTATCACAGCACGTTTGATCATGATAAAAGTTTTTGAGGTGCAATAAAACTGTCACAAATCAGTTCCACATTGTCGGGGTATACTTGGCCAATTCCCCTACTATTCTCTTTTGCTTGAGATATGTGCAACGTGGTGATTTACAACTGATAGCGGTGTGCATATATATAAGAGGAGTGATAACCAACTGGGAGTCTCTTACAAACAAGGTAGAGGTGAAACATCTCAGATCAATACCGCAGCTCAATGAGTAAAATATAAACAAATTAAATGCTGTCACAAGTTTGGGGCATAAAAATATCAAAAATTGCTACAAACACTTTTATAACAAACTTGACACAGGCCATGTTTGGATGAAAAACATAGAATAACATTCTCAAAAAAGGTACTTGGTTTTTAGTAGTTACTAAATCTTCCAGACCTTGGGTGCTTCCCAACCTGGCAGATAATGGTTGTAAAGGTCACAGGTACCCACTCTCAGTATTTGATCTGTTTTTCCTCAAAAGCATTTGTAATGCTGAAAACTAATTCCTTTGGTTGAGAAATAAAACAAGAAAGTTACACAACTTAGTCTTCATGTTGGGTTAGCTAGTTTTGAAAATTAAGAAACTTAAAGTAAACTTAAAAAAGTGTTCATGTTTAACTTATGGAAGACGGGTAATTGACTGAATCATTACACAGCTAGAATCATTACCAGTGCTAGAAAATCCGGAAGAACAAGTGTTTTAATTACAAAATATGTTCGAACTTCTTGGGTCCAGACCAACTGAATTTTTGGTCGAATTTCGATCAGGAGGTGATCTCTAAGGCCCGGTTCACCCGAGCATCAAAATAATATCATAGTTTTAAATTACCTTATTCGTCTCCAGTTCGTGTCGTTGGGTTATACAACAACCCAGGTTTCAACGCTAACATTGCGTCATTTTCAAATAGATTGTCAAGGCTGAAAGTAGTCACATTTTTGGTAACTGCTTTCAACCTTGAATTACAATAATTAACTTGAACTGAATTACAATAGCATTAAAAATATGTTAAATGTTTTTGTTGTTACCAGATTTAACAAAAGAAGGATAGGTAAAAACAAGGATAATAAAATATCGGGAAGGTTGTCTTTGTCGCGTATGCATCAAATTTGTGCTATGTCATCGGCAGACCCATATCAGCTGTTTCAAATCAGATGTCAAACATTCATTTTATGTATTTTCTTTGTTATTATTTGTCTCACCTTTTGCTCGTTTGTATTTTGGTTAGGTTTTAACAATAAAGTAAGTAATACAGATTAAATTTATCAAATTTGATGTCAAAACTAGTGTCTGATATGTAGGCTCAGTTTTTTTTTAATTATTACAAACACAAAAATAATAACAGTTCCCAAATTGATATTATTAAGATTATTCGATTTTATTTTATTTTACTGTTTTAGGCGGTTTTCTGTGGTCTGATTGTCGAAATAACACTAAAATGGAGGCTACTAGACACAATTATGTTCTATTAGTACCGCTTTTCTGCAATACCACAGTCGTTAGATTTTTTGTATGACAATTTTTAACTAATCCAATGAGCTGTAATATAAACTAAGGACATGATTATTGTTGGATAAAATAAGTAGGCTGATCTTTTATACTTAAAATTAAAACATTTAATTTGCCGTTTACATTTAAATTGGGTTTTGACGGTGAATAGTTTTGTCACTCAAATATTTTATTAAGACATGAATTTGCCCATGTAAACTCGTATAAGTTTGAAGAATTTTCAAAGAAACGGTAGGTTAATAAAGGTAAAAATCTTTTAAACATAATGAACTATTTTAAGATAATAGATTTTAATAAGATGTAATGAAATGCCATGGAAAAAATATGCTAGTATTATTAAATCCGTGGTTCCCCATAGAATGACACATTTAGAGCTATTTTGTTGATTAAGTTCAGTTTTTCCGCTAGTTTCGCTAGGGCAGGAATGGTCGGCCGGCGACGTAATAATTACAGCTAATCCTGTCTACATGAACCTTATGGGAATGAGACAACCTCTTCCTCTTATTTAATAGCCTTGGGTAAAAACATCACAAGTCTTGATAGAAACAGTATTTATATTTATTTTAATCAGCTAGAAAACGTATACACAAAACACAAGAACAAATTAACATTAACAGAGATATTTAGGAATACTTAAAAACTTTACATGTAAAGTTTACTTAAGGATGTTTTCACTTTAGAAATTTGCTTACTATTAAGCAGATTAACAAAAAAGTTATTTTTGACACTGAACTCATATTTTTGTATTATTATAAAATAAGCAACTGCAAAAACATTTACGCCCTAGTTAAATAATTACAACAAGGAAATGTATTCAAGTACAGAACAAAAAAGGCCTAAACTTCAAATAAAACTAAAATTCTAGTCTTGATTCCAATAACAAATAGTGGCTGCAATATACTGAGCTAATCCACATAAACTGATAATTTTAAAGCGGAAACATTTTACAGCTATAACCTGCTACACCACATTGTTTAACAATGACAGCCAAATCAAAATTAAATAGGCCTAACTTGAAAAAAATAGGTTACCAGCAGATGTTATTGAGGTGTTCTTAAATTTACCTAGAATTAGAACTGGATACAGTTTAGAAAGCACCTCTTAGTTCTTAGTCAAATCTCTCAGCACTCTATTAATTCTTTGTGCAACACAAACATTGCTAATAAAACTGTCAACGAACCAAATCCAAATCAGAAAAGGAGCTTAAAAAATCACGGTTTTAAAATTTTTTCATCTGGAGCCTCCAGAATTTTTAAAAGCATTTTTAAATGTATGAAAAAAAATAACATGTGAATGGATCAAAAGTAAGCCACACTAAACGGACAAACAATTGACCACAATGAATGCAAAAAGAAAATAGGTGCAGTAAAATACACATTTTACCGACAATACCTCACAATACTACACTAAATTTAGGATATTACAGATTATACTAACACAGTATTTTGTATAAATTTCTCATTAATGAACCTGGATAAAACTAAATTTAGCGATTTATATTCTGACATTAAACCTTGTTCCTATATTTAAATGTGAGATTTTTAAATGTTTAGTAATTTCTTTGCACCCATAAAGTACTAACCATCATGAACTACAAATATTTAAAATTTAAATAACACAAACAAATTTTCTCAAACAAAATACCCTTCAACATACTGAAATTCTATGTCAGTTAATAAATCCTTAAGGATGGTCGCACAAAAAAACGGACGCAACGCGACAAGACGAGACAAAATGGTTAATAAAATACATTTAAATGGAATCACCAAAGATTGTCGTGTTCGCTGTAGTGTGCGAGCATTCCATTTAAACACATGTGACCTTGCAAGGTCGTAAGATGTTTTGTCTCGTCATATCTGATTTGGTGTGCGGCCAGCCTTAAGTAACATAACAAATTTTCTGATAAGTGAGATGTTGTAGGAACAAGTAAATGAGATACAAGTGTGTTATCAACACCTGAAATTCAACCTAAACTGGAATTTAATTTCAAGTAAAAGAGATAAAAAAAGAAGCTCATAAGTCTAAGCCTAGTCATTAATTAGATTTTTTTATTCTGTAAATTTATCAGCCGATGTGATTGGTAAGATCAAATTAATATAATAACAAAATTTATGGAAATTAATAATGAAAATAAACCTGAAAAAAGATGATTGAAACTATTAAGCAATTAACTATTGTAATAAAAAATTTTCAGTCAGCGTCATCCTTAAATGTACACTACTCAGAAACGGTAAGCACCTAATTAAAAAAATTGATTTGGAAACAATGTTAAGAACTGACTAAAGAAAGACAATGAAGTACCTAATCATTAAAAGTAAAAAATATTACCTAGCATGTAATATGTTATATGAAAAACTATACTATTCCTGAGAACAGGAAAAAAGAGACTTTTTCATGATTCCTTAACAATGAGTAACTCGAACAAAAAACACTATTTTTTATTATTTTGGGCAGATGCAAGCCTAGCAAATTCTAGATCATCTCGCATAGCTTAACCAAAACAACTATTACTAAAAATTGAGTTTTTAACGAAATAATAAGAAAACATATAAAAATCACAGATGTATTGTCATTCATCAGAAATGTTTCTTTTCCACACAAATGTTCCATCACTATCCCGTAGCACTCAGTAAGGCCTTCCCTTCTTCACTGAGCTTCTCACTGGAACTGACTGCTAGCTTGTAACCGTTGATTTTAAGATTGTTGAAGGATCCGATGATATTTTCGGCCTCCTTCTCATTCCTAACGTACACTAGAGCATATGATCTGCAACAAAAAATCAGTTGAAACAGCTGTTCCTGTAATAATTAACTTTAAACAATTCAACCTCAAGGAACAATTATACCTCAGTAGGCTAGGCCTATAGTCAAATTTTTCCTAAATAAACTATTACCATAATCAGTATCTTTTTACCAATATACTATTATTATATTACTAAAGCAATAAAACCAGTAAAATCGTAAATTTAGAAAAATTTACCTTTAAATCATACCAGATTGTATATTTTCTAAAAAAGAAAATTTGAGACAACATATTTATAGTGGCTACTAACTAAACAGCTATATGTCAAGGGCAGAGATCTCTAACGATACCATTACATAGATAATTACTAAAATACCCCCGTCGCAGCAGACCTGCGTTCAGCTGGGCAGCGAATTTCCAAATTATTAACATTAATTTTGATCAGATGGACCTGTAAACAAAATTTCATCACGTGCGTGCTCATAAATAAGGAATAAATGTCTATTCTCCATATGATAAATATAGGGAAAGAGTATGTAGGTATGTAATAAATAAAATAAAATTATATATAATTTAATACAAACTAAATACAAAATTTAAAAGAAAATAAATTTAATGTATTTCATGATCTGTATATATCTGGAGAGTCTGAGTAGAATTTCATGGGGAACACTGAAAGAAGGTATTTTTAACACTGAAAGTAGGTATTTTTAGCATAAAAAATTTATTTAGACCATATGAAGCCAAATATTATATTTAATCAATATCTGTCCACAAATAAAGGAGTTTGCGTATTCTCCATATGATTAACATAGGAAAAGAGTATGCAGGTTTGATGCTATAATAAGTACAAAAACCAAGATATTTTACAATAAATGGATGGATCTCAACCAAATGAAGCTAAATACCAAGTTTCATCCAAAAATATTGGTTAATAAGTAGAATATTAACACATCCTCACCCTCCATAAGATTTACATTGGAGCCTCAAAATACAATGTACTGTCTATAGACTTTTTGATATCTCGGTAACCAATGGAGATAGAGCAAAGCTTCAACTACTAAATTGTGTGTTTTTTGAGCTAAATTCAGTGGTAAAAATTAAAATTTTAAAATTTTCAAAATTACATTTGAAAAACGCAAAAAACCCATTTTGGGGGTAAACAACCCCCTAAAACTACCCCTTCCAGTAGGCAAATATATCTGGTTTACGATCTCATCCAAATAAAGGTAGGATTACACATCTCTACCAAATTTGGTCTCGATTGGACCGTTTTTAAAAGAGTTCCTGTAGTGGCTTAGGACACATAAATACATACATATATACATATGTACAGTATATACATATGTATAGATAGATACATGCATATATAAACATAAAAAATTTTAATGACAATTATTTTTGGTCTCTGGGCATCTAAAAACGGAAAAGTAACATTTTCCCGGGCTTAGGTCTTACCACGAGACCTACGGTGATAGCTTCTTCCCTATGGGAAATTCACTAAAACCTACTTAAGTTAATAAAACTTTGACTACGTGAAGGTAACTGTATTAGGTAGAGGTGTGCGGATAGTGAAATTTGACTTCGGATCGGATTCGGATCGGATAGTAGAGGGTTCGGATCGGATTTTATTCGGATTCGGATACTCGCGCGGACAGAGTGAACTGTTATATTACTCAGAATTAAAATACAAATTAATTAACAGTAAAATTTTAGCACTTTATTCCTAGGAATGCATGAAAAATGTTAATTTTATTTTTGTTTAATATAGAAATGTAGGCATATATTGATATTTTTGTTAAGTATTTGTTCAAAACTAGAATTATAATTTACATTTTGGACAAATACTTTACAATGATGAATAAAGAATTTTAGTGTGTTTTTAATGTGCATGTTGGATGTTATCCTTGAGTTATTATGTTAAGTATGATACCATTTCATATTTGTATGATTTTGTGTATTATAGGCCTAATATAATATATTTTGGCCTATATAATACAGTTTAATATATTCTACTAACTACAGTAGGTCTCATCCAAAATAAATTCACTACAAGGCTATCGGTATCAAAGCAAGTTTCAACATAAGGTAGGCCTATTGTTTAGCTCTAAAGTCAGTCAATCAATAGGCTATATTTGTAACTATTGTTTATGGTGAGAAAATCTTTTTCGATATTTATTTACAAATTTGCTTATATAACCTAGATAAAATTTTCTCTCTCAGAATTAGGTCATTTTCAGGCTCATTTTTTGTTTGAATACATTGATAGTAATATTTTGAGTAATAATTTAGAGTTATGACCAAATAAGGTCTATTTCATTCATTAGGCCTAGGCTATATGCAAGTTTTGATATCTTTGAGTCACTGTGATGACATTACTGCTTAACAGTAAGTTTAGCCTAGGCCTACACCTTCATGTAGGCTACAGTCTTGTTTGATGTTTAAAAGTAGATTGCTAAGCTTACTTAGGTTCAATAATGCAGTAACATGTAATACTTTTAACAATTTAGATTTTAAACTTACATCCCAATTTGTTTTAGGCCTATTACAATGAGCTTAGTTAAAATAAAAACTTTCCTATCTCAAAGAATTTATGAAGTGGAAGCTAGTCTCAAGTCTCAATTTCAGTAATGATAAAACTACAGTATTTTATTTTTCTACAAAGAACATTTTATTATGCCTTAGTTACCCTACCCTTAGGCCTACCTTTAGAACCAGCTTGCACGATTAGCATTCCGCCTGTTCTTGGTTTTTCTCAAAAGATTTCCGAATCAAACTCTTTTTCCTTCTTGGCTCCATAACTGAGTAGTTAACAACTAGCCTATCCGATTCTAGAAAATTAAGTTGATCACATTAAAAGTTCGTAACTTCAATTCAAATTTTATCTTGTACGCTGTCGGCTGTAGCAGTATTCCCAGACTTCAAGACATCGTACCACACGATAACAAATTATTATTGCACGCCACAAAAATGTCGTGTCTATCAATGTAATTAGTGATTGATGTCGGGAATTATTTGATTTTGTAATATTTTAGGCACGCAAAATCAATCATTTTCCATTAATTATCTTGAAAAATTACGACAAATCTTTGGGAGGAAAATCAGTGTGACGTCGGAGAATGAGTACAATAACAAATTATTATCGTGTACTTGGAAACACTGTCGTCTACTGCGTAGGACAACAGACTCAAATAACCACAGACTAAAATCGTGACACTCGCTCAATTCTGGTGTTCCCCATACCAGTTAATTCCAAATCGGTGGCTGTGGAGTGCTAGCGAGGGTTCACTAGCGCTCGTTGTGGTTGGAATCGGAACCTAACTCTACAGCCAATCACGACCACTGTTAGAATGGGTTGTTTACTCCATCCGCTTGAGTCGCTAATTATCAGATTTGTTTTGACAACCATTATTGCCTTGAGTGCGCTATATCTTGGGGACACCCTAATGCCTGGAGTGTCAATACTAGTGTTGACTGTCTTCAATTTTCAAGTTTTTGAGAGAGATGATAATAATTTATTCATTGGGTCGTGTTTTAATCCAACATTGTATTCATACCTAGAACGAACGCGATCGTCAGTATGATGATTCCAAATGTAGTTTTTGGGGGGTTTAAAGGTTTTTATGCTCATATACACTATCTATCCGAAAAAATCGGATATTTTTCGGATCCTATCCGACGCCTGTTGTACATTCGGATCGGATCGGATATCCGAATCCGATCCGAATCCGATCCGAATCCGATCCGGTTTTCCGGATATCCGCACACCTCTAGTATTAGGTCTTCTCCAAATAAAAAAAATTAACTCTATATTGTTAAAGAGTAGAACCCCCTTAAGTCGACATGATTTTAACTGAGGGGTTGTGCCCAGTTCTGGAGTGCAAAAGTACTTGGTTACTGAGAAAGATGTTAAAAATTGAGACTTAACCATCATGAAATACCATTATTTAGTCCTTGGAGCATAAAAAAGGTAGGTTTGAAGGTTAGTTTACAAATATTTCCGTGTCATACACCCTGCTTTGCATCTGTAATATCTGCCAACAACAATAACTCACTGAAAAGATTAACGTGCAACGATTATCAGTCTTGACAAGGGGGCTGAATGATATGAACTGCCAAGGCTATCGGGTACAGAGTTTGCAGGACTCCTACCGTAATGGTTTTAAACAGAGTTTCTACAGAATTTCAATTATTTATTTCCCTGACTTTTCCCTGACCCTTCTTAAATACTTCCCTGACTAAAATTTCAAACAATGTCGCGACATTTGTGCTTTATAATAAGTGTGCGGATACAAAAACATGTATGTAATACACTATTAAAGCCATGAGGTTTGTATTTAATTTAAGAAAATAATAGTAAAATCTATTGACAAGAAAAAAGATTACAAAACAAAACTGATTTTATCTAAACTAGGAACCATAAAACATATCATATACCAGCGGTATTTTTTTCCTAAAGAGGGATTGTTATTAGTGAGAATGTATAAGTGAACTGCATTTTTATCATCAAGCATACTGGGTGAGATAGAGGTGAAGTCTCTTGACCTTTTGACAGAGCATAAAGTGTATACAACAAATTGCTATAGGTCTAGAACATTTCTTATATGGTTAAAAATTAATTGGTCAGTTGCAATCAAATTGTGATTGAAAGCTGGCTCCATAAAAATAGAAAAAAAAAAAATACTCTGCATCTAATGCAGTACCTAACGAAGTCAGTGTGAGTACAAGTGCATCACAGAATTTAGCAAGTAAAAGTAAAGGAAGTTAAAAAAAACCAAGAACAGGAGACTGCCCAAAGGATCCAAATTACTCATCGGTTTAGTGTAAAAAGTTTTATATTTGGGAAAGGACAACCAAATCTAATGTACATGTTGAGTGCAAAAGGCTTAGGACAGCAAAATAAGCTAAAGGATTATGCTAAGACCAAAACCTATTTCAAATTGTAATGTTTTGAGTAATTTTTTAGATTAATGTTTTTTGTTTTTTAAGTAAATAAACAGGAAGACTTATGAATAGCCTTTTGGTGTTGATATCAACAATGGAAGCCTGACAGTAGTGCATTTTGTAAAAATGGGTGTTTTATTTTTGGCGGTACGCATTCTGTTAACATTTTCTTAAATATCGCTCAAGGAGTATGAGATGCAAAAAAAGGTTGGGAACAGCTGCCTTACACTAGAAAAAATTCATCATAAATTTTCTAAAACAATTTGCCTTATCAAAATATAAAACGCATGATCAAAAACAGTTTCCTGGCAGTCATCATACAAATTTTACAATGTTAGTCTTATCTAATACAGTTTAATGCACATAAACTTTTTTTTAAGTTTACAAATGAATTAAGTTTCTAAAAAAACAGAGATAAATTATTGGCAAAGGGCCTCCCTAGCTTGATATAAGTGACAAACTTGGTGATAATATTGGTCTTGTAATTGATGTACAGTACACTCTCGTTCATCGGACTCGGCGACATTGGAACTCCGCTTCATCGGAACTGAAAATCTGGATATTATTAATTTATTTTTCTTACGAAATAAATCATTTTTCCGTTTTAGCGCCTTCACTTTCCATTCGTTCTATCCGCACAACAGTGAAGTATCACATTTTGCATCAAAAGTCATCAGGCGTTTTCCATAATCTGTACCCATCGATGTGATTTACGAGGCCGTGGAGTATTCGCACAAAATTAGAAAGAGGAAGGGGGCAGGAGGTGAACATCCGCGCTGACCGCTTCCCAAACTGTCATTCAGTCTGTCTCGCGTGACGACTGCACCTGTGTTACGTGGATGTCAGTTGACTGCCTGGATATGAATATGGAATATGAGAATAAAGATTTTGGATCTTCATTTCCTGTGTTGTTTTTATTCCTATAGGTTCATTGTTACCATGTTCAAAGTTTGAGTGCCTTATTTTCATAAAATCTCTCGTGTTAGCTCAAAAACAATAGTGAATACAATCACGATAGGTCACCGTACGGGCGGAAATGTTGACTCAAAACGGACTCCGCTTTATCGGAATTTTTTGACATCTGAACCGGCCGACCGCCACATTAGTTCCGATGAAGGAGAGTGTACTGTTTTAATAATTTTTATTGGAACTTAATCACATAAAAATGATTTCATCCGCAGTGGTTTTGCTAAAGTAGTGTTCAAGAGACTATCCAGTGTTGAAATAAAGTTCATGTAAGTGTATCTCAAACTACTGTATCAGTGTCATTTAAACTATTTTTTTAAAAGGAATAGTTTAGTCAGTAAACACATGACGTTATATGAAACAAAAGTGAGTAAATATATCTTCAAATTATTTAGTTTTTTTTTTTTTTTTGTGGTTTATTCCATCCACTATCATAATACATTGCCATTCCAATTGCCTAGAGCACAAAATTAAATATTTAAATTAAATAAAACTTATTAAAAAGAAAAATATATTACTGAGTAAACTTCACTAGACAACTTAATTCATTTAGACTTCACTTGACTTGCTTGATTTACTCATACTCTACGGGATCGAGTAGGGTACAATGTTACTATCACTATTACTACTTCAGTAGAACCTCGATAGTTCGACTCTCAATAGTTTGACACTCCTGATAGTTCGACATGGTCCATGACAACTTAACTTGTTAATAATGACCGATAGTGTCCATGTTGGAGCCTGACATAGGTGAAAATGTAAACAAATTGGCGAATGATTTGAATGCTGTTTATGCTAAAATTCAATTAGGTTATGGTTTCACTCAAATTTAGTGTTCCCCCAAATTCAAATTATGATTTTTACACTCCCAGTGTTAAAATTTCCCATATAATCCCTATAGTTCGACATTTCGATAGTTCGACACTCTCCACAAAGTGTCGACAAAGTGTCGAACTATCGAGGTTCTACTGTATCACTATTTTGAGACAGGGACCTCACATAGTGGGTCCTGAATATGAATGAGAGATGAGTGTAGGATGATTGTGGCGCCATCTTGTAGGCTTGTTACTGACTAAGGCCGGCTTCTCCTTAGACAGGACTGTTAATTAATAGCCCAACAGCCAATGGTATCTAGGGACCTACAGTTTAACATGGAATCCGAACCACAAGTTTGACCTCATATATATGAATTGGTTTAATTATGAGGATGGCTTTTATGAATGAACTAGTATTCACTAGTGCGGACGTTAATCCCCACTAGGGAATGTTGCTTCCACAAGCCATCGCTTATAACTATCCACAATTTGTGACCTCCAAGTAGCTGGATTACAGGACGTCGCCACCGTCCCAGTCAACTTACATCATTGTCACACTTACATGTTGGGGTAAGGTGGTCGCTTGAGAGTCTTCATCGCCACATGCAGAGGAGGGGCCTGGGCTCTGGTGCACATGTCGTACACGTTGTTCTGACCGAGCTTGGGGTCGAGGTTGCCGATAACAATCACCTTTGCTGATGGTAGCGGCTTTGCTGCTCCTTCTTTCGCAGGCTCAACAGATGGAACTGAAAAGTAATACATCACAACTAAGACTAACGGCATGATTATAGTATATTTCGTCACAAGGGCCGAAAGTGGCGTTTTGCCGGCGTTTAAGTTCGAGACGAAGTCTCGAACTTGAAACGATCGAGGGTTGGCAAAACGCTTTCGGCCCGAGTTATGAACGATATTTTTCATCACACTACACAATTAAATAAATTCAAAACGAGTGAAAAAAATTACTTTTTTGTTCATAATAAACAAAACATAACCTCAACTTGGTGGCGAGAGGTAAGCGTAAGCCCCTCAGGGGGATCGGGGGTCGGCTCTCATTAGAGGGGCGGCGGACCTTTCCCCAAGACCGCTGTGAGTCAGTTGCTTCGGGCAACTGCACTGTGATGGGTATCACAGCCTGCACGGGGTGCCACTGCCCTAGCTAAAGGCGGCGGATCTAGACTTGGCGGTCGATAAACAGCCCCAGAGTCGGGGAGCAGCGACTCTGGTATGGACCTGGGGCGGAGGTGAAGATCATCGGAACGGCTCAGAGTCCACTTCAGCAGCAGGCGGAGCGAGAGGGTCGCGGTACGGCTGCTTCACTGCCAACCCAGATCTGGTATGTCTGCAGCGGTTCTGGGGATCTACTGACGGGCGGAGTGCAAGGAGCACGGAACGGCCGGCATACTGCTAACTTTGTTGTTTCAGACAACATGGCAGAACAGGAACAATTGGAGACTACCCCAGGTGGGTCAACGCCTCGGCGTGAATCCCACCCCTCCCTTGTGGAGGGCATGCCCGTGGATTCTGGGGAGGGCAACTCTTCTGCTGATGGTGTCACGAGACATTTTGGGGGGGAGCATGTGGCTGAGAGAACGGAGGCTTCGGCCGGGAGTTCCCTCGCTGCGATCGCTCCTCCTCCAAGTCACAGCTCTCTCGATGTGCTTGAGTGGGCACACCAGTCCGTCCCGGTCGGTGCACCCCCCTCGAGTTTCAGCATCGACAATCCCAACCTGGTTCTCCGAACTGAGGAGGCGGCAACGCATGACCTCGGTATGGAGATCCAGGACACTAATACATCTGTTGCAGAGACTGATGAAACACGAGACTCCACCCGGCCGAAACTGCGAAAAAGTGAAGCTTTCAAGCTGATGAAGGCCAGGAAGGAGGCAGACGGCACCTGGTTGCCAATTGACGAGTGGCGGAGGTCGAAAGGCCTTTCAAAACCTCCCAAGAAGCGCTCGAAAGGTAAACGAAAGAGGAACGAGGAGACTCCAAGCCCTGCACAAGACCAGCAGGACTCTGGGATCTCCCCCCTTCGAAGAGATGCTAACTTGGTTGTTTCAGAACAGCAGAGGCAGCAGCAGGTTCGACAGACCCCGAAGCGTCCCAGGAGATGGGATGTGAGGCCGGGGGAGTCAGGAACTGCAGCCACTGCGGACAACCAGTTGTCATTCAAGGACCAGCTCACCAGCTGGAAGATGGCAATTGCTCCCACTGATTATCCTGATTCCAGGTTCACTGAGGGGCAGTTGAGGACATTGCAGGAGAAGCTGTTCGAGAAGGTGATCACAGCCACCACTCCGCAGCAGATCCTGAGGACGTATCCGGAGAAGGGTGCTCTTGTTATCACTTGTGGTAGCGAGGTCACCCGGGCCTGGCTTCTCGAGTGGTTCCTGGTCTGGGTCCGGTCGGGGAGGGGGGGCCTGGTGTCATTGTGGGGGATTACAAGGATCTCCTACGTGTCACTAAGGTTCTCCTTCGGACTGATTGGATTCTGGCCAAGAAGGAGCCAAAAGAAATTCTTGACTGTGTTTGCAGGCAAAACCCCGGTGTCTCGACGGTGGATTGGCGAGTCATCAGCTGCAAGAGAGAGGAGGATGGCCAGACTCTCGTGCTTGCGGTCGATGGTGGCTCGGCCAAGAAGCTGAAGGACCAGGACTGGAGGATTTTCCTGGGTCTGAATAGGGTGCAGCTCAGGGTTCTCTCTGGGGCTCCCCTTGATGATCCGGGTCCTCCAAGCCAACATCCAGCACAGTAAGGCCGCAACGGCGGTACTGTGTGAGACCATCTCCAGTGGGATGGTCGACTTTGCACTGATCCAGGAACCCTGGATCAGGAACAACATGATTTCAGGATTGGGGGCTCCTATGGGGCGGACCACTTCTGGTCATGTCAATAACCCCAGAACCTGCATTTGGTCCTGTAATGGGATCAAATGTGTGCCGGTTCTGGAATTCTGTTCCAGGGACGTCACCGTGGTCAGGACCACGTGCCAGTCGACCGGAAGACATCTGCTGTTGGCATCGGTCTACATGCCGATGGACATCACGCAACCCCCGCAGGAGGAAGTCCGGAGGATGGTCGAGTATGCGACCGGTTCTGGCACCGACCTCTTGCTGGGGTGCGACACCAACTCCCACAACACGGCATGGGGCTGCAGGAGGAATGATAATAAAGGTAACATTTTGTTAGATTATCTCGTCTCTAGTGGACTCATGATAGCCAATGTGGGGTCGGAACCGACTTTTGTCAGTCGAGTCGGACAATCGGTCATCGATCTCACATTGTACACAGAGGGGATGAGGACTGAGATTGCTGACTGGCATGTGTCTCAGGAGCCATCCCTCTCTGACCACAGACATATAAAATTCCTTATAGGCAACTTTTCACCTGAAAAGAACACGTTCAGAAATCCCAAAAGGACGGACTGGGCGAAATTTAAGACTGTTCTGCAGGATAGAATAGAGGAGAGTGGCCCTCTGTACTCCTGCGTCAGAGACACAAACCAGCTAGACTTGGCCGCTGATTGCCTGGGTGGGGACATCGTGTCCTCATTTGAGGACTGCTGTCCACTGTCAGCGGGACGTCGGGGTAAGTCTGGGTGGTGGAATTCAGAACTTGGCAGCCTAAGGAAAAGGGTAAGGGCTCTATTCAGAAGGGCTAAGCTAAGTAAATGCTGGGACGCCTATCACAGATTGCTAACTCAGTACAACCTTGCAGTCAGGAGGGCCAAGAGGCTCTCTTGGAGAAGCTTCTGCAGCGATCTTGAAGGTGTCTGCGAGACATCTAGGTTATACAAGATCCTATCGAAGGATAAGTCATCTTGTCTTGGCTCCCTCGAGGGGCCTGATGGGATCATGGTCCATAATCCCAGGGACGTGCTTGAGATCATGGCAAGCACACATTTTCCGGGGAGTATAATCACTCAGTCGACCGATGAGGTGAGTATGGGTGCACGGCGGGCCAACTTCACTCGATGGAGGGTGGCGGGCCGCATTGCAACTCACAGCCGGATTCGCTGCGCAGTCAATTCCCTCAGTCCCTTCAAGTCACCGGGACCTGACCAGGTGAGGCCCGTTTGTCTTCAGAAGGGAATAGAGATCCTTCTTCCAGTTCTGACGGCATTGTTCAGGGCAAGCTTGGCCCTCGGACACATTCCAGAAGCCTGGAGCAGCTCTCGGATAGTCTTCATTCCAAAACCTGGTAAGGCTAGGTACACGGATCCGAAGGCGTTCCGCCCAATCTCATTGTCTTCTTTTCTCCTGAAGACTCTGGAGAAGCTGGTGTCAAGGTATGTGGGGGATACCGCTCTCAAGGCCAACCCTCTCCATGAACACCAACATGCCTATTTACCAGGAAGATCATGCGAGTCTGCTCTGCATCAGCTGGTAAGTAGGATTGAAAAGTCGATAGAGTGCAAGGAGGTTGCACTTGGGGCCTTCCTTGATATTCAAGGCGCTTTTGATAACACTGAGACTCAGGCTGTCATTAACGCAGTCACAGCTCATGGTTTTCACGAGGTAACAAGGGGATGGATTGAAGCCCTCTTGAGAAAAAGGAACGTAATACTATCACTTCATAACGAGGAGATAGCGGTAAGAACGACTCGAGGCTGTCCCCAGGGTGGGGTCCTGTCCCCTCTTCTCTGGAACCTCGTGGTAGACGAACTCATCAGAACTCTCAATGTCAGTGGCGTGTACGCACAGGGATATGCTGATGACATAGTGGTTCTGGTGTCAGGTAAGTTCAACGACACAGTCGGGGATCTCATGAATGGGGCCCTGAGGTCTGTTGGACGCTGGTGCGAAGAGGTAGGTCTCTCAATCAATCCCTCAAAGATTGTGATGGTTCCCTTCACGAGGAGGAGGAACCTCAGAGGGATCGGCCCCTTAGTCCTGCAAGGAACAAATGTGGAATTGCAGAAACAGGTGAAGTATCTGGGGGTCACTCTGGACCAGACGCTTCATTGGGGACCACAACTCCAAAAGGTAATAGACCGAGGTAAGTGGTCACTCATTACATGTAGGCGACTGGTGGGGGGGACTTGGGGAATTAAGCCAAAGCTTATGCACTGGCTTTATGTCTCTGTGGTCCGACCTGCCATCACCTATGGCTCGCTTGTGTGGTGGCCTAAGATGGACTCGGGATCGGCGGTGAGGGGATTGGCGGGAGTTCAAAGACTCGCCTGTCTTCTCATCACAGGAGCCCTGAGTTCCAGTCCGGGGGCTTCACTAGACTGTCTTCTCAACTTGCTGCCGATTGATCTTTTCGTCAAGACCACGGCAAGGAAAGCTGCTCACCGACTCAAATGTGAAAATCTTTGGATGGACACTGGAGAACACCGGGGTCACTCTCGGATCATTCTGTCGGTTCAGGGGGGCGGGCTAGACATGCCCTCTGACCACATGTCAGTCAAATACACCTTCGGTAAGTCTTTCAGAGTCCTCCTACCAGCAAGAGAGGACTGGCTATCCGGGGGAAACCCTCTTCAACCCGCGGACCTGGAATGGTTCACTGACGGGTCCAAGGTAAGAGGAGGAACAGGAGCCGGAGTACATGGGGTGCAAGCGGGGGTAGGCATTAATATTCCTATGGGGATGCACCCAACGGTGTTCCAGGCGGAGGTGGTCGCAATAATGGAGTGCGCCAGATTGAACCTGGTGCAAGGCATCAGGGGCAGGAGCATCTCCATTTTCTCAGATAGCCAGGCAGCTCTAAGGGCTCTGGACTCTTATGAGTTCAGGTCAAAGATCGTCTGGGACTGCTTCACCATGGTATCTGCGTTGGGCAGATGCAACAGCGTGACGCTTTGTTGGGTCCCTGGTCACACGGGGATCCCCGGGAATGAGGCTGCGGACGCCCTGGCCAACGTAGCTTCGTCCTCAGCATTCACTGGCCCAGAGCCGTTCTGTGCTGTCTCTCGTAAGTATGCGTGTCAAGCGGTCACGTCATGGGCGAGGGAGGAGCATCGAAAGGTCTGGTCTAGAATACCACAACTGAGGGTAAGTAAGCTAACGCTTCACTCTCCATCTCAGAAAATTGCCTCTAATATTCTGCAGCTAGAAAGGAGGCAAATAAGGCAAGTAACAGGGCTCTTAACAGGACATTGTTCTTTGAGGAAGCACCTGAAGCGCATGGGTCTCTTCAATGGGGATCCGGTATGTAGGAAGTGTGGGCAGTCAGAAGAGACTGCAGATCACTTGCTGTTCGACTGCATGGAGCTGGAAGAGGCTAGAGAGAGGGCCCTCGGAGGACTGCGGAGGGGCTCTTATCTTCCTCAAGAGGAGCTAGTCTGCAGGTTGCAGAAGTTCATCGGGTTCCTAGACTTGGATGAGCTCTGAAACACATACGGGGAGCGCAAAAAGCCCTTGCGGCTGACGCGCCTTGGGATTAGGTCCGCCCCATCGAATGAATGAATGAATGAATAACCTCAACTTCAACAAAAATAGCGAGATGTACTGCTTGAGTTTCTGGTTGCTAGGCAACCAATTCATTTCATTGTTGCAGTCACATGTTTTTGTGATACAACGTGTTGTGAATGTTTTTATGTAAGGTCTAGGCCAGCTGATTTTGCAGGCCTAGGCCGGAAAATTTTGCCGGCCTAGGCCGGCAAAACAGGTGTTTCGACGGTAGAAACGAGGGTCAAAAACAGGTGATATCGATGTAGTGTGATGAAAAAAATATATGAACATGATAGGCTAAGAAAATTAAATATAATTTTCATAGCGAAACACTGAATTGAATACAAAAACAATCTATAACAATTTCTATTTTTAAATTGCATTAAAACTGCATATAATACCAAACTTTCTATTATTTATTTTGAGTAAAATGTAATTTTTAATCCTATTGAATAAACCAGGGTGTCCGGCGATTGAGCTTGAGGAAATTCCCGCATATTTCCCGTATATTTCCCGAGGTTTTGTCAATTTTTTCCGGGGTCATTGTTTTGTTTATTGACCCGTCTACATCAGCGGTCGGGAGCGTCTCCGGTCGGCGGCCGCGAGCGTCTACATCGGCGGTCGGGAGCATCTTGGTCGTCGGTCGCAAGCGCCTAGATCGACGGTCGCGAGCTTCTCCGGTCGGCAGCCACGAGCGTCTTGATCAGATCGGCGGTCGGGAGAATCTTGGTTGGCGGTCGCGTGCGTCTACATCGGCGGTCGGGAGCGTCTTGGTCGGCGGTCAGGAGCATCTTGGTCGGCGATCGCGAGCGTCTCCGGTCGGCGGCCACGAGCGTCTAAATCGGCGGTCGGGAGCGTCTCCGGTCGGCGGCCACGAGGGTCTAAATCGGCGATCGGGAGCATGTTGGTCGCGATCGCAAGCGTCTCCGGTCGGCGGCCACGAGCGTCTAAATCGGCGGTCGGGAGCATGTTGGTCGGCGATCGCGAGCGTCTCCGGTCGGCGGCCACGAGCGTCTAAATCGGCGATCGGGAGGATCTTGTCCACGAAAAATCGCGCTTGTCAAAATCCCGCATATTTGCGTCATAATAGAAAATTTCCCGCATAAATCCCGCATCCTTCCCGGTCGCGTAAAATTCCCGTATAAATCCCGGTTTTCCCGATATTCCCGGTCGCCGGACACCCTGAAACATATAGAAAATCAGTTCAGAAACAAGCGAGTGAGACCTAGTATACTCAGACTAGTCAAGGTTTTCATCACTACTCCAGGTGCGATTTATATTATTGTATTGTTTCATCCTTTCTTCATCTCCCTCTACTATGTCAAAGACACATTTGAAATATTTCATTGATCATTTAGTGTAATCTCTTAACTCATGGTGTACGTTACTGTTCAACACATCAGTGATCTTACAAGGTATCAGCTGGGGTGGTGGCCGCCGGGGACCGCCGCCAGAGTTTGGTCTATTGAAGTCCCCACTTCCGCCCATATCTGACTTCCTGCCACGAAAATTGTCACTTCGATTCATCTCGCCAGCTTGTCCGTCCTTAGGCCTGGAAAAATTTGAACATTATTTTTTTAAATATTTATAGATTAAGGAGGATGTGGGAAATGATTGAAGTCTCCACTTCCGCCCATATCTGACTTCCTGCCACGAAAATTGTCACTTCGATTCATCTCGCCAGCTTGTCCGTCCTTAGGCCTGGAAAAATTTGAACATTATTTTTTTTAAATATTTATAGATTAAGGAGGATGTGGGAAATATTTAATTTTGTTTAATCTGCTGATTTGCCTATGTATAAAAACTCCTCGGTATTATGTATCAGCGGTGCAGAATATGTCCGATCCGGCAATTTAGGATCGGGGTAAATTTCAGGGTGTCTGGAGAAATTTTGGGAAAACTTTAAGAAAATGATTAAGTCTTTTTTTTGTGATCTTCCTTTTCTTAATAATTGAATTTAAAACTGAGCATCTAATCAAGATTTTATTTCAGTTGTGATAGATATAAGTTTTAAGGAGTACTGGCAAGTAAACATAGTTTTGATTTGATTTTAATTAGGCCTACTTGTGTTTTAATATGATAAACCAACATTTTAAAAATAGTTATCATTTTACTGCCCCATTGTAAGCTATTGAGTTTTAAGGCAAAGTCTTATATGTTGCGTATCTTGGGGGAAATCTTTGATCCGTAAAGGGGGAATTTTAGGAGTCTATACATTTTCTGCACCCCTGTGTTGTATTGGTACTGAGTAAGTCTATATAAAAAATTATTATTACATCACTATAACTAACAATAACATATAAGTTTCACAAGTAGGCCAATTTATTAAAAACTTATAGTTAATGCAAAAATTCAATGCATATTTAAACCAAGAACAACAAGAGTAAACTCTGTATTAAGAGTATTGACTGTATTAGGAGTAGGAACGAATCTTTACAGAAACGTGCAAGTAAAATGAGATTACAATTAATGAGTTATATCATTTTGAAAGATTGATTAGCCTCCGGATTACTGTTCAATACTTAAAGTGGTGTAAATACCTGCATTTAAGTAATCCAAAAGTTGCAAAAAATGGCAACTAGTTTCGACCCTTCATTACGGGGTCATCTTCAGGCCGTACAAAGATTAAAACTTGCTCAACTTGCCTGTAATGAAGGGTCGAAACTAGTTGCCATTTTTTGCAACTTTTGGATTACTTAAATGCAGGTATTTACACCACTTTAAGTAATGAGTTATAATTTATAGTTATCGGCGTAATTTATAGTTAGTTATAAAATACAAAATCTTAAGCCCAGAAATGCATAAGAATGAACACATGGACTGAAATACACAGTAACCCTGGTTATTCTGTGTAACCGACGAGATTTACCCTGAGATTATCAACCGGATTATCAACACCAGGGAGCAGTGAAATCGATACATTAGAAAAAAATTATGATAAACGGTGTGACAACAAATAAAAAATTATGTGTTTTTACATAATGAGCATTCATAATTTTTTTTTAATGGAATTTTTTAAAAGTTTATTGATCACAGTATTGTCTAAGAACACTGCCAATATGTAATCTTTATAGTTTTTTGTCATCTCTTTAGAAATCTGAACACTTAAAGAGTGCAAAGAAGAAGTGGTTAGAAATGTGACTGCCAAGCTTAACCCAGTGGGTATTTAATTTTAGAGCCACCCAAGTGTTAAGCATTTTTCAAGGTTTGCAGGATTTTAAATAAAAATGAATAGACCTAGCCTAAAATATATATTTCATGAAAGTAGATATAATGGACTATTTAATGATACAAAAAGTGTTACTACTTGTTATCATCAAAATTACAACTTAAAAATAAACAAGGGGTACGCTTATTCTGCGCGTATGGGGATGAACAGACTGAAGATAAGCAACTTCAGTCATTTAAAAAAAAATAATATTAAACACATATAGGCCTATTAATATTGTATTAACACATTTATCTCAAATTTTTTACTATGTTATTTGTTACATTTGTGTAATTTTGCCGCCATCAGCTGATCGTTCATTAATGTGTTGGTTTCAATCATTATATTATTTATACTTAACTAGCAGTTACCCGGCGCGTGTTGCTGCGCTTAAATTAAGATACATAAGTAAAGCTATTTTAATATAACAAAAAAGTTAAGTAAAGTTTTAAGTTTTTTTTTTTTAATATAACAAAAAAGTCAATGGAATAGAAAGTAAGTACCTATATTAGTATTATTGTAAGGCCAAAGGATAAACAGGCATTTTGCAAATTTAAACCCAGAATAGTCAAAGTTTGCCTTGTATCTAATTGATCGTAGAGCAAAGAGGCACGTCCAAGTAAAATTTCAAACAAGGTGTGCCTAAAATAATTTAAAGTCCAGTGGGGCGGGGTTCAAAAGAGCTAAAAAATTATATTTGCAAAACCATTTCCTAGTGAGTAGCTATGATCAAAAAGAATTGTCCATCAAATTTCAACCCCGGTGGCACTAAAGTAATTTTAAAGTAGAGTGGGACAGAGCCCTAAAGATCTAAAAAAAAAACTATATTTGCAAAACTGTTTCCTAGTGAGTACGTATGAGCAAAGAGAATCGTCCATGTAAAATTTCAATTTCATCCCCGGAGGTCCTAAAGTAATTTTGAAGTCCAGTGGGGCGGAGCCCTGAATTGCTTAAAAGCTATATTTTTAAAACCGTTTCTTAGTAAACACCTACCGGTATGAGTAAAGAGAATCATCTGTCAAATTTCAACCCATTGGCCCTAAAGTAATTTCGAAGCCCAGTGGGGCGGAGCCCTAAAGAGCTTCAAAAACTATATTTGCAAAACCGTTTTTTGGTGAGTACCTATGAGCAAAGAGGCACGTCCATGTTAAATTTCAACCCTGGTGGCACTAAAGTAATTTTGAAGTTCAGTGGGGCAGAGCCCTAAAAAGCTACAAAAACTATATTTGCAAAATCGTTTCTTAGTGAGTACCTAGAGGTGAAGAGAATCGTCCATCAAATTTCAACCCCGGTGGCCCTAAAGTAATTTTGAAGTCGTGGGGTGGAGCCCTAAAGAGCTTAAAAAACTATATTTTCAAACCCGGTTTACCTAGTGAGTATCTATGAGCAAAGAGAATCGTCCATGTCAAATTTCAGCTCTGGAGGTCCTAAAGTAATTTTTGTGTCCAGTGGGGCAGAGTCCTAAAGTGCTTAAAAAACTATATTTGTAAAACCGTTTCTTAGTGAGCACCTAACTTATGAACAAAGAGAATCGTCCATGTCAAATTTCACCACCTGTGGGCTTTTAGTGTAATTGTGAGCTTCCGTAGGGCGGAGCCCTAAAGACAACACAAACATCAACATTATACCTCACACCTGGTTACTTCTATGATTATAAGCATCTGCTTGAATGAAACATTAAAATTTTTTCATTACAGCAGTTAATTTTGTAAACACTAAATTACTAAAACCTGACACTGCACCATTGTATGCCCTCTGAGTCAGAGCCCTTTGGACAGATTTGCACCAAACTTCACTCAAACCATCCTTGAATAATGCTTGATAATGCCTGAAAGTTTCATTATAATCTGTCGAGCGGTTTCGGAGTCTATAGGCAACATACATATATATACATACTTCCTCTTTTATAGATAACTCCATAAACAAATATTTTTATTTTTATTGGTCCAGATACAAAATTTAGACTTCCGTATTTGCGAAATATCTTCAATATTTATCACACAACAAACAGTGGGCACGAAATAGCTTTAAAATCCTTACACCATGCTTGATGCATAAGTTTAGACGTTGGTTAAAAACATACAACTCAAGCAATACTAAAACAGATTCCAATGCATTTCATATGGGGAATCAAATTACAAACCATTAATTCAATGCATAGAATGATTTCAACAACAAAGTGGTAATAACAAAATACGCATAAAATCTACCTCTAAAGTTTGAAAGTTGATTTAAAGCTTCCTCTGAAAGTTATCATTGGACTTTGAAATCAGGACGATGTGGCACCACCTTCAAGGTGTCAACTAAATTTTATAAGTGAAATTACGACTTTTCAAGGTCACTTTTGTGATAATTCTCCACCAAAAATCAACCTCTCAAAACATATTTTTGTAAGTCTCTTAAACAAATTTAAAGTTTTGTAAAATACTGTAAAAATCTATCAATTAGTTATAAAATCAATTTTTTCCGACCAAAATCCGAAATTAACGACTTTTTTATTACTTTTCCCGACTTCACAAAATTTCCGACTTTTCCCAACCGGTAGACACCCATATGAGGATTTACTCCTCTTCAATCTCGTTTATCCAATAAACAAATCCAGATCCCAAAACACGGTTAATTTGTTTTTACTAATCAGAGATGGAAAATGTCTGTAAATATGTACAGTAATTTATGAAGAAAAAGAAAACATATAGGCCTACTTACTAAAGGCAATACGCATATTATAAAAAATTTATGATGAAAAAAAAAACAAAATATGTATGTCCAAACGCTTCTTACCCAAATCCCTTAAGAACCTAAAGTAAGTAAAGTAAACCTAAAAACATATCACTAATTTTCAATCATATTCAAGGTTGAAAACTTAACAAAATACTGTTTATTAATTTACTTCAACAACGTAAATTAACAGTACATAATAACATTTTAAATTACTTTTTAGTTATAAGCTTAAAACCTATACCGTAGTTAGGGCCTAAATGCAAATTTTGGTGTCTAAGGGGTTAGCGGAAGGGAATAGTTACATACCACCATACCAGTATGTTTCATCACAAATTATAAGAAACCAAGAGGGTTCTGCTATTTGAGAAGGGTTTATTCGAAAAGATAAGAATCTCCCGTTAACAATTGTACCGTTCATAGCTCAGGTTTATAATAAAACCGATCAATCCCAAAACAATCCTGCAAATGCAAACAGTGCAAACAGTGCAACTACGAAAACACTTGGAGATTGGAAACACGGGTCGAAATATCAACAATAAACACTTAGAAGGCGGTATTTTTTTAGATCCCTAAAAATATCTTAACCCATTAAAAATACAATATTTCAATCTCACAATTCACCACTATTGTAAATATTTTCCTTGGCTTTAACATAAACTGAAAAACACAGCTCTGTGCAATTAATGGCTACAACACCAGGCTAAGCTATAAAAAATTAACTTAAAAAAAAGCAAAACCAAGAAAACAAGCAGTGTTTAGTTTATTTTAGTTTCAATTTTGCATGCACAAAACTAGTTACTAATTAACACATTACAATAACGTGAACACATACCACCTTGCCTACCTCAATTTATGCTTTGCACCTCCAAAGCAATGCCTGAACAGGAAGGAGGCATCCAAAATTAAAATTACATTAAAATCAAATTAACATTTTGTCTGAATGCCATAGCCTAAAGAGTACATTAAAATAAACATATAGTACAAATATTTCCCCCTCTAACTCAATGTATTCATAATTCAAAAGTACAAACTTGGTTCTGATAACTAACTGCTAGCCTATATTAACCTCAAAACTTAACCAAACAAATAGCAAGAAGAGTATGATTAAATTGTTAAAGAAAATGAATTAATGTATTTTTACTTACTAAACTAAAGAATAAATAAACCTCATTAAATTAAATATACTAAATTTTTAGAGGATTTTACAAGCAATTTATCTGAAAATAACCTACAATTGTGTGTCTGCTGGCAATGTGGTCTGCTACTCTAGACTCTGGAGTCAACAGGTCTACAAAAACAAGTGACAAAAATGGTGGCAGGTGGCCCATAAATTCTTTCTTTGTCCCCTCCCTAGACCCTTCCCCACTCTCCTAATTCATCCCATCCTTCACAAAATGTGTTTTTTTTTTTATCTGCTTGTAAGGAAAAAGATAGGGTTTTGAAGAGGAAGGAGGAAATAGAGAACAGTATATAAATATTTAAAATATGACCAAAAGAAATATTACAGCAGTCATTTTTATCAAGGAATAGTTTTTTATTCGATTCCAAAGTATGGATATGAATGAATATTCATTGTAATAACTAAGCAAACTAATTATTTAAAAGAATGATAATACCAAAAATCGTTTAACTTTAATGAATATACTGAAAATATTTTTATCTTTATAATATTTAATAATTGGCATGTTAATCATACATATTTACTGTACTAGTTATTAAAATGAAAATTTTAATGCATAAAACAAGAAACATGAATTATAATAAATTTCATTATATATTTTATCACACAATTTTTTTAATCAGAAATAATGGCTATTTAACAAAAACTAGTATACGTGTGCTTGAAATCGAGCAATTTATTTTAATAC
Source organism: Neoaliturus tenellus (assembly GCA_030545055.2). Lineage (NCBI taxonomy): Eukaryota > Metazoa > Arthropoda > Insecta > Hemiptera > Cicadellidae > Neoaliturus > Neoaliturus tenellus. The sequence continues at coordinate 60,370,017 of CM061532.1, forward strand.
AGTACAAATGTTACTTTTATCTCTAAATCAATGATGTCTGACCAATCCAATCTTGTGAATCTCTTTAATCATTAAAACTACACATATGTACAGCTGATTAGTAACAGATGTTTAAAATGCCTAATTCAATCCCAATGTCAAAATGGGAAATTTTGAGATTTCAATGGCCGACAGCGCCTTTATTTTTAGTCCGATTCCCATCAGTTTTTGGCGGAAACAACTACAGACCAAGCCCTATCCAACGACACCAAAAACTTAAAAATCGGTTGAAAATTGTAGGAGGAGTTCTCAAGACAAAAAAATTCTTAGCGTATTAAATAAGTATAGATTACTGAATTAAGTCAATAATACGGATTTTAAAGTAAACGTCTTAAACATACATATATTTGAAAGTACATATATAAACATATATAAACATATATATATATATATATATATATATATATATATATATATATATATATATATATATGTGTTAATATGAAAGAGAGTACCTACATAATATGAAAGTAGATCAAATGGACTATTAATAATTGTTTCAATCTATAAACTAATCCAATAAAGGTGACGATAAACGATAATTATTCACAAAAACAAATTGTGCCATTATAGGTAAACCCGTTGCGCTCTATCCATTGATGATAATTTCAATGTACAGGGTGTACCAGAAGTAACCTACCCAGACCGTAAGTCATTAATTTTAAATACGAACACCCACTTTTCATGGTATTTTTGGATTTTAGACATAATTTTAAGACTACTTAGCAATTTAGTGTGTATCCCTAATCCTAACGGTTTGGGAGATAATGGAGGTTGAAGTTTGATTTTTTCCCGTAAGAATAACATGGAACTAAATTTCACATCCATTATCTCTGTAAATTTCCCATTAAACTAGAAAAGCCTAGCATAAAAATCCCTTAGCTTCTTCTTTAGTTATTATTATTAGTTTTGTCATAATATTTTATTTTTCCATGAATTTGTCAATATGGTGGAAATTATTTAAAATATGTAGAAAACTAACATTAATTACGTGAAAATCTATATCTTTTAATGAAATATTATCTAAATTGATGTTATAAGATATTTTTATGCTTGGACAGTTATGTTAAAGGTAAAAGTTCAGTGTTACTGGATATGACAATTTGCTCCATGTTATTCTAACGGGGAAAAATCAAACTTCTACCTCCATTATCTCCCAAACCGTTATAATTAGGGATACATATTAAATTGTAAAATAGTCTTAAAATTATGTCTAGAATCCAAAAATACCATAAAAATTAGAGGTTCGTACTTAAAATTAATGACTTCTGGGCTGGATAGGTTATTTCTGGTACACCCTGTACATTATTACCATCAATGGATAGAGCGCAACCAGTTTAGCTATAGTGGCACCATTTGTTTTTGTAAATAATTAATTTTGTAGATTTTAAAAGGGGTGTACGGGTGGTCTGGGGCACCCGGTATATTTTATATTGCAGGTATTATGGTGGTGCAATCCAGTAAGTTGAAAGTACTATGTAGGCCTACCTTTATTAAGATTTAGACGAGAAAAAAAATATTATGGTTTAAGCAATCCTATGAGCACGCAGGCTATGTTGGAGGGAATTTTATTAAAATTTCATTCAGAATTCCATTGTAGGTTTTTAATTGGTGCAGAAAAAGAGAACACTAGGAGTACGCTTATTCTGTGCGTATGGTGATAACTAATCAATACAGATAAGGCAAAACCAGATTTAATAATTTTTCTAAAATAAAATAAAACACTAATGCCAATAATATAAACATCAAATAAACACATGTAAAGCACACAAATAAATTGACACATCTACTAACATTTTCACTCAAATGATTAATCATTGGAAGTAGTTAATACAAATAAATAGCTTTAAACTATTGAAACTGAAATAATTATGAGATAATGAAATAAACTACGTAGACTAAAATAGTACTTTAAACACCTTCCGTTGAACAGCTCAAATTTTTTGTTGCTTGTTCACAACATGTTTCATTGTTCGAGGCATTGTCAAGTGATAAGTGTTGAAGTGACAAGTGTTATCAAGTGATAAGTGTTATCAAATGATAAAATACTGGGACGGGTGGCGTTGTCCTGTAATCCAGCTACTTGGAGGTCACGAATTGTGGATAGTTATAAGCGATGGCTTGTGGATGTGATATTCCCTGGTGGAGATTAACGTCCGCACTAGTGAATTAGTTCGTTAGTTCATCCATAAAGACCATCCTCATAATTAGACCAATTCATATATGAGGTCGAAATTGTGGTTTGGATTCCACGTTAAACTGTAGGTCCCTAGATAACATTGGCTGTTGGGCTATTAATTAACAGTCCTGTCTAAGGAGAATGTCAGCCTTAGTCAGTAACAAGACTACAAGATCGCGCCACAATCATCCTACACTCATCTCTCATTCATATTCAGGTTAAAATACCCACTAAGTGAGATCCCTGTCTCAAAATAGTGATATAGTGATAAGTGATCAAGTGTTCAAGTAACAAGTGTTATCAAGTGATAAGTGATCAAGTGCCGTATTCACAGCGAAACAAGTTGTGAAAAAGAAACAAAAAAATTTGAGCTGTTCGATGGAAGGTATGTAAAGTACTATTTTAGTCTTTAACAGCAGCTCAGGGGCTCCTACAATGATTGTTAATAAACTACTTACAGAGCAAAGTGATAGGCTATTTATTGGGATACCTTTCTCTATTTATTTCAACTATATTTCAGAATTCGTTACAGTATGTTAAAATAGCAACATAACCTTCGACACAAACCGTTTGTTTACGACATTACTTCAGACATTTGTCTACTTTTGCAGCAGTCAGCTGATCATTAATTAATTTATATTTTTTTTTAATTTTTGACTGGATATGTGTTGATTTCATTCATTACAACTTTTATTATTACAGTAGACTCTCGATTATCCGAGGTAATTGGGACCGGGACCACCTCGGATACGGGAAAACTCGGATAATACGGAGGTTAAGTACAGTTATGGGGGAAAATACGTAAAACACCGTGAAAGTTTACAAAACTGGTTTAATGAAAGAAAAACTAATATAATAAACACAATTACATACGTGTAAGCAAGTAGAAACATGGACTATTTCTTAAAAAAGTCTTTTATCGTCTTCTGAGATAAACTCTTCCCTCGCTTGGATGACGCAATGTTGCGCCATCGCTGTAGAGTAAGGGTGTCGTGTGGCGTACACTCTTCTTGTTGCTCTACGAAAGCAAGAGCAGCGTCGATCGCCTTCAGCCCGTCCGTGTATGATATTTTGGAAGTTATCTCGTCCACATCGTCGTTTTCGTCATTGTCCTTAGCACCAGTTACCATTTCAATTATTTCGTCGTCGGTAATCTCCATCTGAACATCTTGATTGCACCAATCATGAATGTCTTCGATGTTGATTTGATTTTCAACAGGTAACTCATTGGCTAGTACTTACTTGAATACTTGAATACTTGTGTGCTTCATCTTTGACCGACAAGTCGGATAGATTGCGTCAAAATTTTTTAAACATACTATACAAACATATATTTACACAGTTACACTGTACACCTGGGATGTGGCTTTGCTAGGCGGATGTGTTTTCAAAAATTGGTCGGTCATTGAGCTCCTCCAAGGTATAGAGAAGCCGACCAATTTTTGAAAACACGTTCGACTAGTTCGACTAGTTCACTCACGTTTTCGGGTTCTGGCGCTTTTTTGGGTGGTCCATTTATGCCAAATAAATTTTTCCACGACTTTTGAATGGTGGTTGTTTTTACTTCATCCCACGCAGAAGCAATCCAGTAAGACACATCTTTTATTGTGACTTGTTTTAAGGCATCCTTAACAGTCATTCCTTCGTCTATCTTCGAAATCAACATCTGGAGAAGCCTTCGCCGGTAGTTCCTCTTCATCGCTTCTAGAACCCCTTGGTCTAGAGGTTGTGTAAGTGAGGTAACATTAGGAGGTAGAAATATTGCCTTAATTCCACCACTGCACAGTTCTTGGGCATCAGGGTGAGATGGCGCATTGTCCAATAATAAAACAGCTTTCCTGGGAAGCTTACTTTTTTTCAAAAACGCTTCAGTGACAGGTACGAATTCTTTATAAAACCACTCACTAAAAATCGCACCGTCCATCCATGCGCTCTTTTGGTTGTGGTACATTGTTGGCAGGCAGTTGACTTTAATATTTTTAAAGGCTCTAGGATTTTTTGCCTTTCCAATAAGCAGCGGCCTTAACTTCAATGAGCCAGAAGCATTAGCTGTAGCCATAATCGTCACCCTCTCTTTGCTTTTTTTAAATCCAGGAGCAGTCCTCTCGGATTTTGCAGCCAAGGTTTTAGAGGGTAGCATTCGAAAGTTTAGGCCCGTTTCGTCGGAATTAAAAATTTGGTCTGAAGTTAATCTTTCCTTGAACACAGTTCAGTTCAGTTTTCTTTAGAAATTCCGTGATTTCAGATGAATCTGCTGATAGTTTCTCACCAGTAATATTAAGTTGCCTTATGCCATATTTCTTCTTCCATCGGTCCAACCGTCCTTCACTCGCGGTAAATTTTTCCTCGCCATCTTTAAAGGTCTTTTGAAATTCAAGTGCCTTAGCCTGCAGCATCGGACCACTCACAGGACTGCCCATCCCTCGAAGCTGGGAAAACCACAAAAAAAGTGCTTCAGACGTTTGTTTGTAGTCACCCTTCTTCAAAGTTTTTCGAATAGGAACACCACCTCCACTCACACTTTTGTTAACATAGTTTTCTATTTCTTCACGTTTTCGTCTCCAATCACCAACAGTCACTTCCCCAACCCCCAAATCAGCAGCCACCTTTTTAATCGATTCGCCACGGTCCAAACGTTTAATAGCATTAAATTTTGTTTTAAGTGAAACCACAACCCTTTTCCGTTTCCCACTCATAGCAACAAAGTTATCAATATAAATTGCAAAAATAAGCAAACAAACACAGCCACGATTATCGCGAGTGCGACTAACACCAACCGAGTTCAGTGCGAGTTCTGAGCCAACTGAGCCAAGAGAAAGTGTCTGGCGGGCATGTCGCGACAATTCATACAATGTCATCTTCGCACTTCCAAAAAATGACGGCTCGACCTAGCAACAGCCACTAGAGGCGACTACGGCTCGACCACGCTTTTTATAAATAAATAAATATCGCTTCTCGCCGTAGTTGTCTCCCTATTGAGACTTTTATTTATATTTGTTATTTTAGAATGACTGGCTCGGTTAACCCGGAGGCTCGGTTAACCGAGACTCGGATGACCGGGAGTTTACTGCATTTCAAAACTAGTAAGATAGAGCGATTCAACAGATTCTAGTCACGGTCACATAGTATTTTCGGGAGCAGTTTGGGAACACGGACCATTGTTGAGCTGGTGACACGACTGCACTTTTATCAACCAGCTCAGATGCGGTACTACTGTATTTTTAAATCACTCTATATCCCTCACTTATGGGTCGATTTTCTTAACTGCTATATCGTTGGATTTGGAATTAAATTTTCTAAAAAAACCTTTAGGCCTAACATAACGTTTGCTACATTGCAGTTTTTATGCTATGTAAGGTGAACAATTTTAAACAGCCGATTTTAAACATTTTTTGAATATGTGAAACGGAAAAATTTATTATTTTTCAAATTAAAATATTTTAAATGGCTTATTCTCCGACTTCCTTTTCTTTGATGATTTTATAGCTTATCTTTAAGCCATGATTCGTTTTATAAGCGTGTTTCTTTTAACAGTGGTCTGATCATTTGTCATGCCGCACTTTAGCATTGCATTCGGGTTCTAAACACTTGTATTTTAAAAGTTTTTTTAAGCATTTTTACTTTTATTGTAGATTACAGTTTTATACTTTAATCCTGATCTCACGTCACAGTGATTAGATTTTAACAATAACTATAAAATACGTCACACCACTCTAAGCAGGTTTATAGCGCGAACCGCAGATCACCAGGCCTAAAAGCGAAACGAAAGTTCAAATGAGGGCAGAGTTGTAGATGGTGGACGGTACCCCGTGCGCCGCGCACATCCTCGACCGGCACATCTCCATGGCAACCACAAACTCAAGGTCCAGAAACATTGTTGACCCGTCCTGATAAAGTTGGCTGAATATTGAAACAAAATTATATCATTAGATAGTGCCGTTTTCAATTAATATAATAAATTTGTTAGCTTGTTGTGTTTCACTGAAGTATTTTAAATTTAAATACTTTCTAAATACTTTCTTTTAGGTCCGTTATAAATACATTTTTTACACCCCCCCCCCACGAAGTTAGCAAAAAAGGCTTATTTTTTAACCACCCCCCCAAAAATTTTGATGGCGCAACTCTCGCCAAGACCACCCCCTGTGGGCACCCCTGATCTATCTCACAGACGATGTATATACAGTACCAGAGAATAGTAACCACTACCAGTATAGTAATTGAAATAAAATAAACTATTTTGAAAAAAAAAAAAACTTGGTTGCCCATTTGAAGCATCCATTTTGATTGTAGAATGCTACTTAGATGCCTATAAAGTATATCTTGAGGCCTAACTTAAGACTTTTTTGGCAGTATTACCAATACCGTATTAACAAGTGGAACAAGTCCAAATTACAGGAAGCCAGGAACATAAGAAAGAATATAAAAAACCATAAAGAAATAAATTAAACAACCTAAAAGTGAAAAAAATTGTTAGTGGCGTACTTTGTTTATTTAGTAGTTCTATAATCATATTAATCATATGGCCTTTAGTGGAGGGAGATCAGCAATCAACTGGCAGTTTTCCTCATTGAGAGGCATACTTACACTTTTTTATTTACCATGCAGGTGGACCAACAGCTCAACGTGACTTTCAAACCGCGGGAGCGGCTGAAAGATCATTTTGTCCCCAACCCAGGGATGACTGAATGCAATAGGTTTTCTCATATGGTAATATTTATTAGTAAAATTACAACTTCCATAAAAGGCATAGAAGTCTTAATAAGTCATTTAAGTTTAAACGTACATCTAATTGTAAAACACCTACCTTCCAGCAATATTCGATGTGTTCTTTTTTCTACCGGGTTTCACATTAAATTTTGCATCACCCTGCATGCTTTCATAACATTGTACGGCTTCTTCAAGTGTCTGGTACCGTATGAAGATTATATTGTTGACTCGGTTCATCCTCACAATTTCTCCGAAGGCTTCAAAAACCTCTCTGACCTACAAAAAATATCCATAGTCCTACTTTACTGCATTAATATTTGCTGTTGTAGTTCAGGAAAATTCAGGTAACCCTGGAACTGGAGACATGTGGGAACAGCCCAGTCATAGTTTTAATCATGGGTTGATTTAGGTCTTGCTATTTGGGGGTGCAAGCTTATCGTAAGAAAGATGTATTTATATAGCCTAAAAATAAATTTAAAAGACCACAGCTCAATTCAGATGGCTTTTTAGGTATAAAAAGGTGAACCTTGTCTATTTCTTTTGTCCAACAAAGCTCTTTTGTACATAATAATATAGGTCAAATTTAAAACACCTGGGGGGTGTAGCACATACCCTGGTATCTCTGCAATTCCTCCCATAGTTGCTATGAATATGAGTTTATAACTTAAGCCTTTCCAAAATGGTACAGTTGACTCCCTCTAATCCAGACCATCTGGTGGTTGTTTACTTATGTAAATTACAGTATTTGATAGTGTATATAATTATAGATTACATTTTAATACAATTTTATAACCTAAACATTATGTTGCTGTGCTATCAACTTGTTGGCACCTCATTGGAATTTTCAAGACATTGATCAAATTAAATTTGACATAACTTAACACCATATTACATAACACGAAAGTATAAAGTACTAAAAATAAAAATCTTATGGATTTATTTTGTGAAGAAACAGGCTCCAATTTTAGAATCATAAAATTACCTTGCAGTTACTGTAACTACAATTTCACCTAAAAAATAAACTTGTAATAATATAACTGAATTCAAAATTATTAAAACACACCAATGTAAGGTACCTATGGTAACTTGTAAAATCAGCTTCTCTGCTGTATGACTATCTGGAATTAGTGTCATCGTAAGCCGAACTGAGGTTATTGTTTACATGTGGGCTGAAAATAAAACAGACACGTTGAATCCTGTCGATTTCAGCTGTGAGAAACCCGGTGAACGCTGATAAATCATTTCCTCGTCCAGACCATCGGAATCCAAAGTAAAGGGAGTCGACTGTATGTAGAAGATAAAAATATTTATTTATATTTGCATATAAAAAAATTAAATATAGTAATATACCAATGGCCAAACTCAACTGCTTGAACATTCACAAGTGAGTAGCTATAGCTAAAATTTTCTATCTCTCTTGTTTTTATCCAATTCTCAAAGTTACGTCGTGATATCTATACTTAATTAATACGCTAAGGGTTTTTTGTGTAGAGAACTCCAACAATTCTCAACCGATTTCCAAGTTTTTGGTGTCATTGGATAGAGCTTGGTCTGTAGTTGTTTCCGCAAAAAATTGATGAGGATCGGACTTAAAATACGGGTGCTACTCACAAATTAAATTTGAAATTTTCCCATTAGAATAACATTGAGATTGGACTGAGCATTTGAAACATCTGTTAACGTACAGCTGCAGTTTTTGGTCATCACTGATACTCACAATATTGGATTGGTCAGATGTTATTGATTTATAACTAAATATAACTTTTGTATTGTATCAAAATAAATTGCTCGATGTCGAGCAACAAGTTCTCTAGCATTTTAAAATGTGATAAGATTTTGTATTATCATTAAATAGAAATAAAATCATATTTTTAAAAATGAGAAGTATATTAATTTTAAATGCCCAATCGAAATTTATTCTTCCTTAAATAAAAGCAGATCTCTATGTTCCTAGTGGAAACATGTAAGATTCTTAACTAAAATCACTTGGCCTACAGAGGAACAAGGGCAGACAAAACTTACAAGCACAAACTTATAAAAGGTGGAAACTTGTTTCTTTTTCTTTTTTCTCATTATATAAAACAACAGCCGCTTGATGTAGGCCTATTCGCCAGATATCGTGCTAATTACAAAACCACACTTTATAAACACTATTTTCCACACTTCAGGAATATTTATGCATAATATAATGCATAAAGATACATAAGAAAACACAGCGCAACGCGAATGTAATACACCACAACACACAATGGTGCCGAGTCAGCTGACGCTGACAGCAGTGGTAATTCATTCCCTCTCTTTGTCGTTCAAGACTAAAGTCCCAATGATACCACCGGCTACAAATCGCAAAACACCTATTCTACTTTTCTTCTTCTTCAAAATGATATATAATTTGACTAGTTTGATTTTATACCAAAGGTATAATTACGTATTTTCCAAACCGTCGCGTTACGACAGTAGGCCAATCGTTAGATTTTCAAAAGTCAGCTGTTTTCAAAAATTCGTAAATTCAGATCTATTTCGATTTTATAAGAGAAATTAATATTAAATTAAAGGGTAATTCTTTGTCTATCTGTTGGTACCACCTGGAACTATCTGCGACAAAAACTACCCGAGCTGTGGAATTTAAAAAAACACATGTTTTGCATTGTCTGCTCATATAATGTTGCACCGTAAAATATGGCATATTTATAACTGGCCTCACAGTGTTACAGAACTCGCTAAAAGTTCATTTATGTATTAAAATGAAAGTTTAGAATCTTATCTTTCGAACGATATAAATATTATCCATATTAGAGTTAGTAAGTATTGGTTTATAACCATTACAATATTTTCGGACCCATACTGTCACAATGCGACAGTGGCCACTCCACAGCGCATTGCCATACTATCGCAACGCGACAGTTGGCCAGCGCTGGGGAAAAATTTCAAAGTCTTCTTTTGGTTTATGGGTTTTTAAAGATCCTAGTTCAAAATAACCTAAAAAAAAGTAGCTTGCTTATGTACCTTATAAAAATCTTTCAACAGAGCCCAATTTTTTTTTAATAACTTTTGGCGTTTTGGCTGCCAAACTTTACTGTTGCTGCAATTTATAAAAGTGAGGGAGAGAGGAAAAAGAGACCCCTTCGCGGTAAAGTAAAAATTTCAGTACGGGCAGTTTTATCGATTGAGGTCAAAAATATTGATTTTTAATTATTTGCATTTTAATATGCTTCATTTCGTCCTTTACCGGTTGAAATAGATTACAAAACACTTGTAATGGGATAAAACATTCAAAATAATGATTAACCCGGGAGAACTGACATACTGGTCGAAAGGACCGGGTTGGAAGTTTTTTTGATCAAAACAATATTTCCCGGGTGTCGGCAGACTTCGCCGGCACTGTACCTCACGTGCCACTTTCCAGGAACAGAATGACGCATTTCCCGTCATTTTCCAACTTGTACAGCCAGTGCAGTGGACGATTCCATGGAAGACTGGTGCGTTCGACCGTGAGTCAGCTCCGGCGTGCGGGGATAAACGGTGAATTTGACCGTGTGTCAGTTCTCGTGTATTAAAGTTGTGACAGTTTTGACCAATGACGTGTTTGTAATTAAATCAGTTTCCCTGTATAAATATTTTTATTTTTGAAATCATGGACTCAGAGGAACGTAATCGGATCGATAGACCTTTTTTTACAATTCTCATCATCAATGAAATAAAATTGTGTAGTTCATTGACTTTCTAAAAATTGTATTATTTTTTAAACAATAAATTAAAACATACATAAATACATAAATTAAAACTTTTAAACTGAAATAAATTAGATTATGAGTGACAGATGGATTGTTAACAAATGTTTAAAGTTCAATCCATTTTTTCTCTTCCACTAAGTAAGTTTTAGGCCAAACTAAAATCTTTGATTAGGCCTAAAGTAAAAGACCATATTTTTTTGATAACCTCAAATTAAGTCTAAATCCAAATAAAACCAAAGGCATTTGTTTCAAAAAAAAAAAAAAGTAAAAGTCACATCTCCCCTATTATAACCGTAAAAAGTGAACAAGTAGAACTGATTGAAGAAACTAGATTTCTAGGCATAATAATCGATAATAGCCTGTCTTGGGATGGGCATGTAAATTATGTTTTAAATAAAGGTAATTCCGGTTTATTTGCCATCAGAAAGATGTCAAAATTATGTAACCCAGATATTTTGCGCACTATTTACTTTGCTCTCATTCATAGTTACATTGCATATGGAATAAGTATTTATGGTTCCACAACAAAGGAAAATTTGAATGAAATATTAAAAATTCAAAAAAAAAAGCAATTAGAATTATCTTACAACTAAAATATCAAGATTCGGCAAGGGAATATTTCAAACAATTAAAAATTATGACGGTTCATGGACTTTATATTTTTGACACAATAATGTATGTAAAGAATAATCATAACGATGAATTCATACCAATGCACCAATATAACACAAGAAGGAAAATTGAACCTCTTCCCAAACACAGATTAGAAATTTTCAAAAATAAAACGTCTCATAAATGTAGGTAAACGATTTTTAGAAAGAATCCCAGATCATATTAAAAACGAAAGTTGTCAAACAAAGTTTAAACAAAAGTTAAAAGCACATTTAATAGATTCAGCAATATATGATTTGAGTGAATTTTAAAGAAGTAAATAGCTTAATTGTTTCATTTCATTATTTATTATTATTATTATTATTATTATTATTAATATTATTATTATTATTATTTTGCAATGAGGAACTGTTAGTGTTATTTGACACTGGTTAGATGTTTTATTGTTTGGTTTTATCTTCTGAAAAATATGTTTTATCTATTTTATAATGCTTTGTTTCTTGTAGTATTGGATAAATACTGACACTATTCTATGTATACTCCTGTATCATAATGAATAAAGAACTTTGAATCTGAATCTGAATCTTTTAACATACATTACATAAATTATGAAAACACTTGTTTACAGTATAAAATGTTAAAACAACTAATAAGAAAGACATGTGAATGGGTTTTGAAAAATAAAATACCGATTTATTCAATATATGAGGTATTTTATTAAAACTTGGTCTAAAAGACAGTGAGTCAGTTCTCACGTTTTCAAATCAATGTCAGTTCTGCCAGGTTAAAGATGTTTAGCTTGAGAAAAGGTAACTTACCTCTTCGCACTTAGGCCTATGGAGAAATAACATTGCTGCGAACAGATCCCTTTTCAAAACCAATCAAAAAGCTATGCTACACACTTTGAAAACTGAACTCGTGACGAATTCTATGGGCGACGAGGTAAACTACTACAAGTTTATTGTTAATGTAGAACGTCTTTTAATAACTAAAAACCAGAAAATGGCGCCAAGAGGTCGCTTTCGGCAGTTTTGTAATTCATTAAGGAGAAATAACATAAGGCCGCGAAGAGGTCCCTTTTCTGAAACATCGCTTTTATTATGTTTTTATCGGACATGCTTCGTTAAAAACATTATTTTCTTGAAAACTACTGTGAGTTAAGACGAAAATACTTGTTCCCATTAAAGAAGACATTTAGAGCTCTCTTTTGATAACGTACCAAAATCGTTTCTTAAATATAAAAAATACATGTTTTATGCTGTTTTTTTTTTTAATTTTAAAATAGATTTTTCTCAAAATGGCCTTTCTTTCTCAAGCAATTTTAGAGTCTTACTTTAACAAAAAAAGTCGTAGACTTGCGCCAAATTGTTAGGAATTAAATGAGGAATTCAAAAATATGAATAGGCCTAACTCAAAATAAAACATTGCCCCAAATAGGTCCCTTTTTCCTTTCTGCCTCACAAAAACGTCTGTCATCCATTGTTCTGATGAGGACTAATGTAAATTATTAGGACTAAGCTACAATAGCAAGCAAACTAGGCTACAAACCTTCTCATCTGAACAATCTTCAGCATTAAATACACAAACAGAGTAGGTTCCATCAGGCCCCTCCTCAAATTCATGGGCCATTTTCTGCAACAGTAGTAAGCTAAAGTTAAATACGTTCTGAATTCTGAAAAACCTTCAGATGTACAAAATTAAAATGATTGAGTAAAACACACTAATGACAACTAGGCATACAGCAAGCCTAGCCTGTGTAAGTTAACTGAATGGTAAGAAAACCGAGTGGATAAAATCGAGTTGGCTTCACTCAATACAATAAACAATTTTAGAACAATAAGTCATAACGAAAATTCCATAGTTACCTATAAATTAATACAAAAGTACTTCAGTAGTAGGACTAATAGTAATAATATTACAGAAAGAAGAGGAGGTAAGGGGGTAAATGTTTTTCTTTTCATATGCCGGTCGCCGGCCACAGTCACAGTCTACGGAAACTCAGAGGGGCCAAAGAGTAAGCATGTAAATTTAACATTAACATTTAACATAAATTGTCCAAACACTATACTATATCATTTATTCAATGACTATATCTTTGAGCTCTAATTCAAATTACCTTTAGCTCCCATTGAAATTACTAGCCCAGTCAAAATAGGTTCGTGTCGGAAGTAATTCCGGAGGAGCTGAATTTTTCACAGTTGATAGACTATGATAAAGTGTGCATTTTCCCAAAAGTCCCGAAAAATCCCAATTGAGCTTTCCGCTTTACGCCCCCTTAAAGTTAAAGCTGCAATATGTTAGAAAATCAACTACAGTTTCGTAAGGAAAAAAGCAATCGAGGTGGGGTTGCTTTTATTTTGTTCCCAAAAAATTTGCTACAGAAAATGTCATTACCACTTATTACAAAATCCTTAAGGTTTTGCGGCAAAATTGATACAAACGTAAAAAATTGATTTTTTTCTTTTCATCAGTTAAAAAACTTCCCTTACAGCTCCTTTGTTTGAAGTTTATATGTAAAACCGTAAATCTAAAGTTTGTAGAGAATAATTTTAGCTTTACAATGATATATAATATCACTGTGTTCGTTTTGAGGATAACGATAAATATTGTATTTTATTTTATGGTGACAGTGAAAAAAAGGCTCTGATTTTGAACCATTTCAGTACAGACATTATTGAATTTTAATACCTTCCCCTCTTATTTTTTCTAAAAGGAATGACTTAGAAGAATGGAACTTCATACATCCATATTTGGCCATTAGTACTTCATTTTGAGTAACAATGTGATTTTTTAGCCCCGATGGGGGACGGCCCACTAGGAGTCGAAAGAAAATCTTAAATGTAAGCATAGGGTAATATGTACCTCATATTAAAGGTCTCACTTAACAGAACACTATGCCGCAAACCCGACGTCAATCGAACAACCGAGCCAGAAGTAGCAGGCAATGGAAGTTTTTTTAATTTAGAAGTTGTTATAAAAGATTTTAATGAAAAGTTCAAACGCCTGGGATTTCCGGCTCGGTTGTCCGATTGAGGTCGGGTTTGCGGCATTGTGTTCTGTTAATTAAGACCTTTAAAATGAGGTACATATTACCCTATGCTTACATTTAAGATTTTCTTGTGACTCCTAGTGGGCCGTCCCCCATCGGGGCTAAAAAATCACCTTGTATCACAAAATGAAGTACTAATAGCCAAATATGGGTGTATGAAGTTCCATTCCTCTAAGTCATTCCTTTTAGAAAAAATAAGAGGAGAAGTCATTAAAATTCAATAATTTCTGTACTGAAATGGCCCAAGATCAGAGCCTTTTTTCAATGTCACCATAAAATAAAATACAATATTGCTCATTATCCTCAAACCGAACACAGTGATATTATATATCGTTGTAAAGCTAAAAACATTCTCTACAAACTGTACATTTACGGTTTTACATATAAACTTCAAACAAAGGAGCTGTAAGGGAAAGTTTTTAACTGATGAAAAGAAAAAAAACAATTTTTTACTTTTGTACCAATTTTGCCGCAAAACCTTAAGGTTTTTGTAATAAGTGGTAATTACATTTTTTGTAGCAAATTTTATTAGGAACAAAATAAAAGCAACCCCACCTCCATTGTTTTTTTCCTTACGAAACTATAGTTGATTTTCTAACATATTGCAGCTTTAACTTTAAGGGGGCGTAGGGCGGAAAGCTCAAGGGGGATTTTTCGGGACTTTTGGGAAAATGCACACCTTATCATAGTCTATCAACTGTGAAAAATTCAGCTCCTCCGGAATTACTTCCGACACGAACCTATTTTGACTGGGCTACCTATTTATCATCAAATTACCCTCAAACAATGTATCATAGGTAAATTCGTTAAAATTTTCTATTTTTAATTGCAATAAAACATTAATTTGACCTCATACTAATTATTACAATACTTTAAATTGTACTAAACTAGTAAATTTTCTATAAACAAAAAAAGTCCAAACTAACTAAGATGATCGGGGGCATCACAAAATTACAACCCCAGACCTTACTAGGAAAAAATACGGAAGCCCTGAAGGGCCAAAGAGTAAGTATAAATTTTTTACACAGCCGTGTTTATAAGTCGGCGAGCCGTGTTTGAAAGGCGGCGAGCAGTGTTTGAAAGTCGGCGATCGCCGTGTTAGAAAAAGTCGGCGAGCCGTGTTTGAAAGTCGGCGAGAAGTATCTGAAATTCGGCGAGCATTTTGATAAATTAATTAAGACAATTAACTAAAAGATTTTTTATTGACTCTTAAATGGATTTTCATCCCCTTATAAAATTGAAAATAACCGAAACAATTAAATCTCTGGAGCAAAAATAGTCTGTGCTTTGTTATGATGACCATAACCAAACAGTTTTCTTTGTTGGGACCTCTGATTTCATAGAAATCTGGCATGAAAGTTGTAATATTTTTAAATTAGTTTGCAAATGAGATTATATCTAATCATATACCTAATCTAATATCAGATATCGAATTATTGCTCTTAATTACTTCACCAAAATACTCGCCGAATTTCAAATAAATCTCGCCGACTTTCAAACACGGCTCGCCGACTTTCTAACATGGCTCGCCGACTTTCTAACACGGCTCGCCGACTTTCTAACACGGCTCGCCGACTTTCTAACACGGCTCGCCGACTTTCTAACACGGCTCGCCGACTATTAAACGCGGCTCGCCGACTTTCAAACACGGCTCGCCGTGTTTCAAACACGGCGGTGTAAAAAATGTATGCTTTCTCTTTGGCCCTTCAGGGCTTCCGTAAAAAATGAGGTTAATTTATGTAATCACGCATATTTGAACATTTACCTAAATATGTTTGAAACATTTATCGCCTCATCTGGTTCTCATGCCCGTTCCATGTTTTGTTTATATCTATGGCCCATCCTGACAGCAATTACAGTGAATAATAATAATAATGAATTTTATTCCTCTGGCAATAATTAACATTGTATGGGAATTTACATTTTAAGAAGAATTTACATAAAGTCTTTCCATCTGTTTCACAATTAAAAAAATTACAATTTCGGCTTTTTCAACAAGATTTTTGTTAATTTATCTAATAGTCTAAACTTTCTTCAAGTCTTCTCAATTATTTTTACATTGCTTTTCTTCTTTCTTTTATCTTCTTTCTTCCTTCTTCTTTCTTAATTCTTCTTTCTTCAAATCTTCATTTATTCACATTTTTTCCCCTATCCCTTGTTATTGTTTGGTTTTTAATTCTAATCTTCCTTCCTTTCAAATGTAAAATAAAAATTGAATTTGTCAAATTATGTCAAATCTCAAATGTATTGAGTTGGTTAAAGTTAGAGGCAAAGGTGGGGTATTATGGGCACCTGAAGGTAATAGGTGGTGTATTATGGGCACCCTTATACGGATACCAAAGCCCTGAGGGGCCAAAGAGAAAGCATACATTTTTTCCACCGCCGTGTTTATAAGACGGCTCGCCGTCTTTCAAACACGGCTCGCCGTCTTTCAAACACGGCTCGCCGTCTTTCAAACACGGCGGTGAAATAAATTTATGCTTACCGCCGTGTTTATAAGACGGCTCGCCGTCTTTCAAACACGGCTCGCCGTCTTTCAAACACGGCGGTGAAATAAATTTATGCTTACTCTTTGGCCCTTCAGGGCTTCCGTACCCTTATTATCTCAAGAAGAAACATGTGTACATTATTCTGGACGGTGGAAATCAAGGTCTGTAGAAGAAAAAGCATAACTTCTTCCTAAGGTCAGCTGAATAGCTATTTTTTGTGTTCCGGATATGAAGCGTCAAAACTATAATATTAAATTATAATGTTTACCATTACACAGCTGATTGAAGAGACTGAAGCAGTCTTGCCACGGATGCGATATTTATCGTAACGACACCATATTACTCTAATATACATTTAGATTATTAGTTAATATCAAACCGTTACGTAATTACCAAATTAACAATTAATCAAGGTAAATATAAAACCATAAATTCTACCCTAGTTTGCTTTGAAATTCCTTATTTTAGTAATAGTTGAGACAAAAAATCTCCAACGTAAACAAAAACGATTGTTGTTTCCTGCAGCGTTGGCGCACTTGCAGGTTACAAAGAGTAAAATGTTGTTTTTTAATACTTTTTTAACCAATAAAAACTAGGGTTTTTTTTTTTACTTCCTCCTTTTTTCTCAGCTCGTATGTATCATAGAAGAAATCCGCGTATACCGTTAGAAAGGTATTGTGCTGTAGTGCTGTAGATGAGCAGAATTGCGTTTTAATTCACATTGGCCCGCGGGGCTACGCTCTACAAGCTTTCAAAGGTTCTATATGTTAATATTATGGGAGAAGGATAATTGATTGAATCATTAGACAGCTGTTATAATTTTTTTTTTTTTTTTTTTTTCTTTATTTCGGCTTTAGGTTAAAACCATGTTAGGCCCACTACAACAAAAAAGAGATACAAATTAGTACTTAAGAGCAATTACAAGAAAATGTTGTTAAACACTATAAATTTGAAAATTTCGTCCAAAACTTTGTCATCCATGTCATAAAGTAAAGTCATTAAATTTACAGGAAATTGAACTTTAAGAGTTTTCAACACTTCATAAAGAGAATTTCTTGAATTAACGTCACACAAAGGGCAAGCAAATATCAGATGGTCCAAACTTGCCTCATCTTCGCCACATTCACAGTTTGGATCTTGAATCACTTTAATTTTAAACAAATGCATTTTAGTATAAGTATGGCCAATTCTCATTCTGCAAATAGTTGTTATGAATTTTCTTGATTGAGCAGAAAACTTAAACCAAGGAGCACTTGAAGCAGATTTTTTCAATTGAAATAATCGGTTTCCTTTAAATTTTGAATGGAAGTCCCAATCATTTTGCCAATTTTTTAGCGCCTTTGCTTTAAATAGCTTCTTTATGTCAAAAAATGAGGGACAATAGAGGTGGTTTTCTGAACATGCGGTTTTTGCTGCTTTATCAACAATTTCGTTACCCGTTATTCCGATATGAGAAGGTATCCAGGCAAACTTTATAGTGTATCCGTTTGAACTCAAATCAAAGTATTTTTTCCTAATTTGAAGAATAAATGATGAAGAATTGAAGTTAAGCTGATTGTTAATTAAAGCCATTAAAACACTTTTAGAATCTGACAAAATGACAAACGACTTCGAAGAGAGGTTTTCTATATAATATAATGAATGAAGGATGGCAATGGCTTCTGCAGAATAAATGGAAAACAGTGAATTAATCTTGAAAGCGTGCAGAAATTTTCGCTGGGAGTGGAACACCGCGCAAGAGGTGAATGAAGTTTCCAAGTTTTTAGAAGCATCAGTGAATAGCAATTCAAAGTTGGGCCACATTTCTCGTGTTGCTCGGTTAAACTCGTGCATCAAGCACTCATTGACATAATTGTTATTTTTACCCAAGTCAAAGAAGTAGGGCTCTATTTTGCCAATTAGGTATTTGTAGTCGATTTGGAAAGAAGTTGGATGAAAGAAGCTGTTCTTATTCACATCGAGAGTATTGCAACAAATAAAGTTTTGATAACTTTGGAGGAGTAACGGAATTCTTTTGTTTTCCCAATACGTAGTAGTATTTACTAAATGATTAAGTTTTTGTATTTTTCTCTTTAGAGGGTGTTGAAGATGGAGGAACATGCATTTTGCTAAGTATCTGTCACTAAGCAATTCTCTTCTTATTTCTAGAGGCATAACACAAGCTTCAACTTCCATAGCCTTACATGGAGAGGACCTCATTAAACCAAGGCATGACCTAAGGGAACTATACTGAATACGATCCAGAATGATTTTATTTTCATTACTTGTATTTCCGAAGATAAAACAAGCGTAATCCATAACTGATCGAATCAGTGACATATATAAAGTTATTAAGACTGCTGGATCTGCTCCCCAATTCATGCTAGAAACAGACCTAAGTATGTTCATTCTTTTGGAGCAAGACTGAGATATTTGTGTGATATGGGATTTCCAGCTGAGTTTTCGATCAAAAGTAACTCCTAAGAATTTATGGGCTTCTTTACATTGAATTTCTTGATGTTTGTATAGTATCCTACAAGATACAGGATTACGTTTACGTGAAAATACGCAAACAGCTGATTTTGAGGAGGAAACTTCCAATCCGCTATTTACTGACCAAGTTGATAGATCACGAAGAGCGTTATTCAGCAGTCTTTCGCACGCTTCAAGAGATTTGTGGCTTATATAAATTACAATGTCGTCAGCAAATTCGAGTAAGTTAACGTAGTGGTCTAAAGTCAAACTGAGATTTCTGCAGTAAAGTGAGTATAGTATAGGGCTTAAAACTGATCCTTGAGGAATTCCTTTACTGGTAACTCTACCCTCCGAATAAATGCCTCCATTCTTTATGTGTATAATCCTTTCCTGGTAAAGTAAAGAAATAAAATTTACAATTTTCGCTGGAATGTTCATGGAAATGAGCCTTTTTGATAGGATGTTAAGATTAACATTATCATAAGCACCGTCAATATCTAAGAATGCAGCTACTAAGAATTGAGATTCGGTAAATGCAATTTGAATATCGGTGGAAAATATAGCCAAGTTGTCTGCACAACTTCGTCCGCAGCGGAAACCAAATTGGGTAGGAGAGAATAGAAAATTTTTTTCTGCCCACCACTGTAGTCGAAATTTAATCAGTTTTTCAAAAAGTTTTCCCAACGAAGATGATATTGATATTGGACGATATCCTTCTGCCAGGCGAGGATTCCTATTTGGTTTAGGAATAGGAACAATTAAATACTCCTTCCAAGAACTTGGAATAAGATTTGAGCTCCAAAGTTGGTTAAAAATTGATAATAGAGTTGTGATGGCCTCTTGTGAAATATGCTTTAAAAATAGGTTGTGGACATTATCCTTTCCTGGACAAGTTTTATCTTTTAAATTTGAAATGGCTAAGTTAATTTCTTCCATACTAAAATCTTTAATGAAGTCCGAATGAATGTGTTGTAAATTGTTGTCATTAAACAAAGGAATTGGTAATTCTACAGAAGGAGGAGAGTACTTGATGTGAAAATCTTCGGAGCACTCTGCAAAATGGTTTAAATTTCTTGAAGTAGTACCATTTGACAAAAACCTATACTTCATTCTTTTAACTTTTTCCCATACATCGGATATGTTGGTTGTTCGGTTGATCTGGTTACAAAAGGAAATCCAGTGATCCCTTTTACAGGATCGGATAAACTTTTGGGTTGTAGCTGCAACTTTCTTATAATTAATATAGTTTTCCAATGTCTGCTTCTTCCTATACTGTGAAAAAGCTGACCTCCGGTGTTCAATATGCGCCGTACATTCCGGAGTCCACCAAGAGCAAGGTGAAAATTTCTTCGAAGGAGGAGATGAAACAGGGATAGCTATAGAGGCAGCATGTAATAAAACTTTACAAAACTCATCATAAGATACAAGGGGGTGTTCTTCAAGAGATATAGCTTTACATTGATTATCAACAGTTTCAGAAAATAACTTCCAATTTGCTTTATTAAAACACCAAAGCTTTCTGGATGAATTCCCCCGAGGGGTGTACATTCCCTCTGAATACCCAATACTAACTAAGATTGGTAAGTGCTGATTACTAGTCCAGTCTTCAACAACAGACCAGTCAGAAATAGGTCCAAAAGTAGGTGAAACTAATGTCAAGTCTATAGCACTCTTCTTTAAAGGGAAACCACAAAAATATGTAGGAGCACCATCATTCAGGAACACTAAATTGTTATCCTCAATAAAATTGTATAGATTGTTGCCTTTAAAATCAGTAAAATGATTGCCCCACGCAATATGATGAGCATTGAAGTCACCCAAAATGATAAGTGGATGACCAAAAGAATTGAAAAAAGAAGACCACAAATCATTGGTCAACTTGTGGTGAGGTGGAGCATATACAGAGAACAAATTTACAGACTTGCGTTGAAATAGTATTTTAATTCCCACGATGTTGATTTCGTTTTCTATAAATTCCCCTGGTAAAGCGAAATCCAAAACAGAATACTCGATATCTTTTCTTACCAAAAGAGCAGAGCCTCCACCAGTCCTATTTATCCTGTCGTCCCTGACTATAGAATAATTATTGAAAGTAATATTTTTAAAAGGATGAAGTCTGGTTTCTGAAAGTGCAGCAATGTTTATGCCATGAGTTGTGAGTAAATACTCTATTTCCCCTTTATGGCATATCGCTGAATTGCAGTTCCACTGTAAAACATTCAACTTGTTCAAACTAGCCATTAGAATAGTAAAAAATTGAATTAAATTGAATGATTTATAGGTTACTAGATTATTAAAAGTTATCAGTCTAGAGTGATTCACCAGATGAATATCCATCTTCGATAGTGGTTATGAGTCTATCCAAATCGAAATTCATCATGGGTTTGAGCTTCTCAATGACGCTTTCCATACTGATTTTGTTTTTCTTAAATGAAGTTAAGATATTATAAAAGGTTTCAGCTGATTTTTCACTGTCATTTTTTGACACTTGTTGAAGTTGATGTGATTTTTGAAGATAAACTGGTTTACTAGGAGAAGCTATTTCATTTTGAAATTGTTTGTAATAATTGTTATTATACCTTGAAGGTAGCTGAGATTGACGTGACTTAAATAAAGTGACATTTTTATGCAACTTACTAGGGTGAGTTGAAAGTGTAGCCTTCTTTGAAGACTGGATATGATGAACAGGGATTGGAAGTTTTTCTTTAAGGGGGTTAGGATTGGCAGTGGATGATAGAGCTGGGAATGATTTGTCATAATTGGGACCTAACACATTGGAATACGATTCATATTTCCCTGTATCAGGAAATAAAAATAGTTTAGCGTCTCTGTAAGAAAGATTACGATAAGCCATAACTTCCTTAATTTGTTTTTGCACATTATATTCAGGGCAAGACTTACTGAAAGAGGAATGGGAGCCCTTACAGAATAAGCATGATGGATTTTGAGCAGTACAGTCTTTTTGTAAGTGTTGTTCGTGACAGTTAGGGCATCTAACCTGACTTTTACAGTTCCTCGAAGTGTGGCCATACCTTACACACTTGTAGCACAAAACAGGGTTTGAAACATAAGGCTCAACGGCACACCTATTATAAAACATAAAAACATAGTCTGGTAAACGTTTTCCTTGAAACTTAATACTAACTAGAGGAATAGGCTTAGTTACCTTCTTACCATCTTCATCGGTCATTGTTTTGGTTAATCGCTTAACTGACAAAACCTTAAAGTCGTTGGACGTATTCAAGTTCTCTAAAATATCGTCCTCACTTAGAGAAGTGTCAATGTACCGTACTAACCCTATCCTTTCTAATTGGTACGATGGAATATAAACATTAAGATTGTTGTCCGTAGCAAAAGTGGAGTTCACAAATGTATTGGCTGAGGAAGCTGATTTGAAAGTGCAAGTAACCCTATTTCTATTGGAACGTTTAATTTCTTCAACACCGTCGACATTTGTACCAAATATTTTCTTGCCTATATTCAGGGGATGAAGATTCCCAACGTTACCTGCTCCAGGAAGACTCTCAATGTGGACGATAAATGGCTCTTCATCATTTTCATTGTATAGCGGTTTACCAACATCCTTCTTGGATTCCATTTGAGTGGCCGTTAAATCGGGCAATTCAATTGAATTGTCAGTTTCTAAATGAGGATTAGACATGTTATTGCCATCGATTACTTCATCGTCAGTGAAGACGTTGTCAACAGTCAAATTGTCGTTTTCCATTGTTAAATCTTCTTGATGTGGGTTGTTATTTTCAACATTGCAGGATTCTGGCTGAGTAACACATGCATCGTTCACTTGAACTGTGTCGGAAGACTTCCTTATTTGTTTACTTTCTTTGTTTCTATCATCTTGGCGAGACCTTCTTTTCTTTATAACGCGTGACCACTGGTCAGAATTGGCTTTGTGGACGAAAACCGGTGGAAATGAATTGCCCCTCCCGGGACTAGGAGGCATAGCAACCAAAACAGAAACCAAAACACAAAAGAGAAAAAAGATGAATATACAACCACTTGAAAAAGGTTAAGCAAACGTGTCTTTATATATGTAAACAAACACTAGAAACAAAGTTTATAAGAAATAAAAAATACACTGTCAGAAAAGTTACATTGTTGAGTGAATTATTCAAAACAATATCAAATAAATATTACATTTCACGTCAAAGAAGGAACAGTTAAGTAAAAGTATTTAATTGAACTTGAAAATAACACAAGATCAAAATGTAACCTCCAATTCTTTAATTCACCACTTGAATTCAGCTGTTATAATAACAAATAATAATGCTAGCAAAATCAGGAAGAACATGTGCTTCAGTTACAACATATTGTTTTACCTAATTGAGTCTAGAGTCTAGAAGGTCCAGATCAACTGAAAAAAGGATGGTTGAATTTCAACCAGGAGGCGATCTCTAGTTATTATTACTAGGAATACGCTCCGATGTCCGTCCCGTACGAGAATTTTTACTCACTTTTTAAGTTATTAGGTGAAGCTTTTTATGATTCTTTTTTTTTAGGGAGAGGTGAGAAAAATGCATTACGCACACAGGTGGCAAGCCTGTAGTGTGGGGCTCCCCTAAAAAACGGGTTTACCTACTAAAAAACCTCCGCTACTCTTTAGGATTCTAACCTGGAATTGTTTATCACATTACGTTAGGCTAGGCCTAAATTTGGCTAACGCCCGTGGGGCTGGGCTCACTCCTTATCCAGCCACTCGATCAAGGGATCTGGGCCACTTCGCGGTCCAGATCGGGTTTCTTTTCCAGGAGGGTGCCCCGGACGAACTGTGATAAACAATCCCAGTTGTCCTCATCCTCCAAGATCTTTTGGCAGACCAAGTCCACCGAAAATGCACCAAACATTTGTGTGGCCTTCAGGCGGGACCCTTCCCGACGGGGGCAGCGGAAGAATGTGTGTTCCGCATCGTCGGGAACGCCCGGGCAATAAATGCAGTCCGGTGAACCGGTCTTGTCCATCCGGTTCAGGTACGACCGAAAATAGCCGTGAATTGTCAAGAATATGCCGCCGTTCCACCCATGGTTGGACGTGCTTAATAAGTCGCGCAGTCCATCGTCCTCGGGTGTCGTGCTCCCAGCTGTGTTGCCACTGCTGGATGGTTCGGGAGCGCTCTTCTGTTCTTGCCGTGTCCATGCCAATCTCGCCTTGTCTCTGATAAATTGCCTTCCTCTCTCCTGCCAAGAGCTTGACAGGGATAACTCTGGCGACCACCAGGACGGCAGGCTCGGACACTGTCCGGTAGGCGGAACACACCCCGAGCGCCGCTCGGTGTTGAACTCGGGCGAGTCGCAACCTGTACTACTCTTTATCGAGAGCGTCTGCCCACACCTCTGCTCCATAAAGAAGCACGAACTGAACCGCGGACATTAACAGACGTCTTCTGCTGGATCGTGGAACCCCGATATTGGCCATCAGCCTACTAAGGTAAGTGACTACCTTAGCGGCCTTGCCCGCCGTACAGAAGATCTGATTCCTCTAGCTTAACTTGGTGTCCACCATAATCCCGAAGTACTTAGCAGCACGAGTTGATTGGACCACCTCCCTTCCCACTCGGAACAGAACGACGGTGTCTATCCTCTTCTTCGTAAGGATCACAATCTCCGTCTTACGGAGAGCAAGCGAGAGACCGTGATCGGACATCCATGTGTTGACCACACGCATGACTCGGTTCAACTTAAGTTGGGCCAGCTCAACGTTGCGTGCGACAATGAGAGCTGCGACATCATCGGCGTACCCAACAAAGTGGTTTCCTCAGGCATCTCCGACCTCAGGAGGCTGTCATAGACAACGTTCCAGAGATCCTGGCCGAGTATTGAATCTTGCGCGGCACCAGAAGTGACTTCCATCGTCCACTTTCTGTCCCTTGTGTCGTAAATAAGGCTTTGAGAGCGGAGATAATCCTCGATGAGTCGCAACAGTTATGCAGGAACGCGAAAGGTGTTGCGAAGCGCATCCAACATATCGACCCACCGAGTTAAAGGCATTCTTGACATAAGCGTAACAAGAAGCACTACTCAGCGAGGGAAATGGTTGTGGCTCTCGGTTCTCTTCACAGCTCTCCATGGACTTTGGTGAAAGCGTCAATCGTTGACCGTCCCTTTCTGAAGCCATACTGACGGGGGCATGAGTCCCCTGCAGCTTCCACGGCAGAGGTCAGGCGGGAACGGATGAGCTTCTCGAACAGCTTCCCAGCCGTGTCCAACGTGTAGAAAGGCCTGTGGGACGACGACAGCTCGGGATCACCTTTGCCCTTGCTGATCAGTACAAGTCTGGCGGTTTTCCATAGGGAGCCGGAAACACCCCTTCTACCAAACAGGCGTTGTACATTCTCAACAACAAGTCAGCATTAATTGAAAATACTTTCTCTAAAGCCTCGCTGGGAATCCCGTCCGGGTCAGGAGCCTTGTTGCTCTTTAGGGAGAGAACGGAGGTTTCCATCTCCTCGAATGTGAAGAGTGGAACGTCATCTAACCGTCCAAAGTCAACCGGCGTACATCCTAGGCCTAGCCTACAAATAAATACATACAAAGAATGATTTTAGCTAAGACCTCAAAACAAGCAAGTAACTTAATAATAATTATGCTTACAATATTAAAGGTAAATAGATTGTAGAGCGAAAAAAACAATACAATTTAAAATCCATGATTGCAAATTAATAAAAATCAAGTAATGTAAGTTAAGTACTGTAGAATTACGCTTACTTAACACTTAATGCATATTTTGCTACCTGAGACATAGGCTACAATGGCACAACACATTCTAATTAGTTGTTCAATTTAAATCTTTCTCCCAAATAGATATTAGTTGTATCCCATAAATTAGTTAATCCCATAATTCTGTACGACAGCAATTCATTCTACATCAACATGCCTATCTTTTGGTATAATTTATAACTTCAACAAGTAAACATCAGTGTTGATCTATTTAATTTAACAAATAGCTCTGTCAAAATATCAATTAAATTTTATTTAAAAACGTAACATAACGGCGAGCAGATATAAACAAGAAAAGGTTATGTTATTTTCAGCATACACAGCGTCAACTCAGCTGCGATGGGGAAATATAAACTGATCATAGCAACTACATTAGTCAAATCATGTAGCCTAAACAACTAAAGTTCTGTCAAAAATTCCAGAAAATCAGCTTTTTTAATACTTGAAAATAATTGCTCGATTATAGTTTATTACCTAGTTTAAAATACTTAAAATCTAACCTGAGAATTTCATTGAAATCAAATTAGTAATAAAAAGCCTTTTGGGGGTCTAAAATTCGCCTAAGTGAAATTTAAAGTCGATCGTATAGAATTTTATACTCTATGTTCCATATAGTAAAAATTCAATTATGGCTTAGAGAAATTTAGAATTTGAATCAGCCCAAATCCAGAAGCTCTTAAAAATAGTAAACAGTTGGTGATCTATAGGTTATAAATTCGTCTTTAAAAAAATAATAATAATAAACATAAAAACGATTTCCCACTAAGCAAGATTTTATTCACTGAATGTCATAACTGCTTATTTTTCTAACCATTTAATCCTAAAAGAGTCACAACAGACCTTATATACCCATCAATAAATTACAAGTACATTGAATTATTATTTTTTAAGTTAGTTAACCCTTCCCGGGCTATTGACAGATAAGTTATATCTGTCGAATTTCTGGTCCGGGCTGAAAACAGATATATGTCCGTCCAAAAACACAAAAAACTTATGTTGTATATGTTACGATAATAAACATCATATTGACTTATGGATGAATAATTCAGTTTTTAACCGTTGTCAAGACATAGTTTCCCGTGACTTTTTCAGCTGTGCCTATAACAACACATGTGATTTGATGTGAAACTGTCACGAAACCGCCCTTGAGGGGGGCGGTGCGAAGCGCCGCTCCAGGTGAGGGGAACGTTGAGTCAGAGAGGCAGGCGCTTGAAAACCCAAAAGAAGAGAGCGAAAATAACAGTTTTATCGATTAAATTTATAGTTTTCCTCAAATTTTTTATCTTTATGATGCAAGAGAGCAGATCAATGATCTTGTTTGTATGAATTTGAAACTCGAATGGATAAAAGGAAGCGCCCCCTAAAAGACTAGAGCTCCCATCCAAGGTTGCGGCGCCACGTTCCTCCACGTTGAGGAGGATAAAGTTTAAGGAGGCACACGACAACGTCACGGGTCAAAGTGCAAGCCCACCGTGATAACGCCACTCCAGTTCCGCCCGACCACTCGCTCCCGAAACGTGTAGGCCTACTCGTAAATTTCAATGTTCGTTCGTGTATTTGTTAGTAAGTGTCGTGTGAATATGTGTAATGTGACTTTTAAACTTGTGACAACGGTAGAAAAGCCTACCAGCGAAGAAACTATGGTAATTTAGTGCAATGTACTCCGTCCAGCTGATGATGGCCTAGGCCGAAACGCGTCCGACGGAAGTTTTAACAGGATTGATTGACATAAGTAATACAATTAAAATAAAGAAATAATGGATGCAAGGATAATTATAAGTCAAGCTAACTCCAATAAAACCTCTTTGGGAAATGTAATATCCAATGTTGAAGCTCCAATACCATTGGTAACCACTCCAAATGCTTCACCACTACTGATCGGCCAACCTGGTGGGCAGCCGACTTCATCTACATCTACACCCGCTCCTGCACCACGGGACGTACTCATCCCCACTTCACCATCTGTGCCGATCGTGGAAATACAAAGCCAGTCTTCTTCAACGAACTTTTCTCTTTCAAAAAACTTGATGCTTTTGTCACAGAAAGTAACTTAGAAATAAATATAAGTAAAAGCGGACCAGAAGTAAATACGAGCAATAATTTAAATAATTTAACTTTATTTCATTTAAATATTCAGCACCTTCCATCCAGAATTGATTCATTACAAATTACAATTGAAGAATTAGGACCTGATCTCATAGTTTTGAATGAACACAAAATGAAAGATTCAGAGTTGACTCGGCTTAACTTTTATGATTATTGTATTCATTCATCATTTTCTAGAGGGGTGTCTGGGGGTGGGGGTGTCTTAGTTATTGGAAAAAAGGATATAGAATATAAAAATATCAACCTATTGGTAGCTAACAGAATTATTTGCGAAAAGGAATTTGAGTGCTGTATGGTGGAATATAAAATTAACAAAAAACAGTTTTTGTTAGTTGCCATTTATCGTTCCCCTAGTTCAAAAATTAATATCTTTTTAGAAAAACTAAGTTCTTTATTAAATATTTTAGTGAAAAAATTCAAAAATATTTTAGTTGTGGGTGATATTAATATTAACGTACTTGATTTTACTGATAGGAAAAAGTTGAATGATGTTCTTCAAATATACAGCATGAGATATCTGGTAAATTTTCCTACACGTATTACTTCTGAGTCTGAGTCTGCAATAGACAATGTGTTAACTAACATCAACAATTATAAATTGAAAGTAGTTGGCATAAATATTCAAATTTCAGATCATGATGGTTTGCTACTAGCTGTAGATTATACAAACAATGCTTCAAATAAAAATAACAAATCTAGAATTGAGAATAAACCTATTATAAGAGCAGAGGCGGATTTACGAAGGTTGGGGCCCTAGGCCAACTTTTCTGGGGACCCCCCCCCCACAATCACTGACCGAAGTATCATACTAAATCATCAACCCACACAGCACACAAGCTTAAACTAAGTTTGGATTTAGATTGACTTCGGCATGATTTAACAAGCTTTGAATATAAGCTGGCATTAAGTTTATGACTGGCCTAGAAGATCAAGCTGTAAATCATCAAGTTTAATTTAAGCCTAGTCTAAAGTTGACGGCGATGTCAGGGGGTGCGCGCGCAGCTCTAGTTACATCTTTTCCCACTCACGTCGCTGAAGGCAGAATATCGATCGACTTCGATCTGCATCTGCATCTCGTGATCGCAACCCGTTGTCGTCGTTGAGTTCCGCCATCTTGTTCTTGTATGTTATCGCTTTGTTAGTTGGATTGTTTGTGGCTGAAGTTTGTGTTCTATAAAATTATAGATATAAGTGACAATCGATTTTCCCTACAAACTTACTGAAGAACAAAGGTAAGTTAATCACCTTATTACTTTTACACTTAAGGTATTATTGTACGAAATTCAGTGTAACGTCACTAACCTACATTTTGACATTTTAGTGCCTTTACACTTTCCATGGCTCCCAATTACAGAACTCGGTGGTAATTCTCTTCAACTAGGAGTTCATTTGTAAGAACATTGAAAATAGGATTTTGACAAAAAATAAATGAAACGGTAACTTACTGTGTAATAATTCACAAAAATAAGAGGTGTTTGACATGAGTGATTCTGCTACATGTTGCATTCCAGTTAATTAAGTTTAACTTAGGGTAACCTGTTTGTTTTATGTAGGCTTACCTAAACACTTAAATGTGAAATTCTACTTTTGGATACAGTTTCCTATAGCGCCTGGGACTATTCCCACTGTACTGTATTTTATGGCGGAGTCGGATAACAAAGTTTCACCATTTAAAACTTAGGCCTAGTAGATAAAGAAAGGCCTGCCACTTTATAAAGGCCTAGTAGTAGGCTATAAATAAAGAATCTGAATATAGGCTAACGGTACTATCGAATGAAAATTTCTACGGATAAGCCTATATTGATCTTATCACCTGGCCTATCGACTCAACCAAAATTTTATAGGACTGTACCTATAGCCTAGATATGAAATATCAAAAATATAATAAAAATGTTAGGCGTAGGTAATAAACATGGAAACTAAGTAACTAACCTTTAACGGAAATTCTTTGCGGTATGATCTTATATTCGTGATGTTATTAAACATATTAATAATTTGTCACTCTGGATAAATAGATTGAGAAATATGTTTGAGCATTTTCTCTAACATAACGTCTGGGGCGAATCATTGCTGTAGGCATCATGTACTCGGACAAGTAAGTTTAACTGTGTTTAAGATTGAACGTGACAACTGTTTTTTGCGTGATTTAATTTTACACGCAAAGTAATTTTTACTGAACTCTGTTTCAAGCCTCAAACGTAGGCCTACTAATGATTTCGGAGCGAAAAGATAATGAGACTTACCGCGTAAGTTATTAATATCTGGCCCAGTACAGTTGACGTACAACTGACCACGCGGTGTGCAGCGCTGACAGGTACAGTCAACACTACGATTTTACTAAAACTTATGTTTGAATAGTATAGGTACAGTCATTGATAAAATTCTATTGGAAATTCGCTGAGTACGCAGGTCTGCTGCGACGGGGGTTATTAAACAAATGTGTTTGTATTAGGCGAATTTTCAGAATAGTGGGGTTAAGAAGAGCGGGAGTCTTCTGTAGATGTTTAACAATCAAACTGTAACTCTGTTAATAATTTAATAATCTGCTTGCGTTCAACATGTTTTATTTACGATTCTCACCTTTTCGATTTTGTCCTGCATATTATACGAGTTTTCAATTATTTGAGGTAGTTATGGCCCTGTTTAGCTCTGGCTTTTACTGCACATAAAAATTCAAATCACGTATAATGTATCTCTATGAATACCCCCGTCGCAGCAGACCTGCGTACTCAGCGAATTTCCAATGGAATTTAAGATTATTTACTTTCCCCATAAAAACACCATAGGATCGAGTATGTAGGTTTGCTGCCATTGGGTGTTGTTAGAAAATCTAAGGTAATCAATAATTGGTGAATGTAAACACAAAATTGTATCAAACTCTGGCAGTTTTTTATTTTCCCCATAAACCCCATGGGGGTGAGTATGTAGGTTTGCCGCCATATGGGTTTTGTAAGCAAGTATAAGTTAAACCTTATATAGATAATGTACATACCAAATTTGATTAGGTTATGTTAATAAATAAGCAAGATATAGGGTTTTCTTGATTTCCCATAAGAATAACATGGAAAACACATTTTTTGATTTGCCCCGTAACCAGTTATGCTATGATAAAAATTCAAAATACCAAATTGTTTGTTTTTTTAAGCTCTTTTAAATGGTTTCAGTTAAAATTAATGAATTTTAAAAATTAAGGTCCAAAAATGCCAAAAACCCATTTTTGACCCCTTTGAAACCCCATAAACCCCCGTTCCCATAACCCGAGAATGCTGGTTCGCGAACTCATGAAAATAGATCTGGTCTTACACCTCCATACCAAATTTCATCAAAATCGGAGGTCACCTTCAAAAGTTATCAGTACCACGGACACATAGATAGATAGATAGATAGATATATAGATATATATATATATACATATATATGAAAATGAACGAATGGTGTTTTTAGCTTCTGGGGACCTCAAAATGAAAAAGTAAAGTGGTCCCGGGCTTAGGTCTTACCATGGCTACTACCGTAATAGCGTATTCCCTATAGGGAAATTCGCTAAAAAGAATACTCTGGTTATGTAATTAAACCAAAAAAAGGTGGTGTTCTAAATTAACAATTTGTTGGCGGCAGGACCTAACGGAAGAGGTGGCCAACCATCAGGGCGACGTGAACAGCACGATCGAATCCGGCCTACAGCTGATGAAGTACATCTCCAATTATGAAGCAATCCAGCTCAAGAACAAACTGGACTCTCTACAGAGACGCTACAACGACCTGACGGCCCGCGGGAACGACCTGCTCAACACGCACAGGTACGCAGCGGATGTTTGCTTCTATTGGGTTACTTATCTTTTTAGACTTCTGCTTATTTTTATGTCTTTGGCATTTTTTACATTTTGATGGGGAACAGTCCCTAGTCTTTTGCCCCCAATTTTTAACCCTAGTCTTGATACTATATAATGCCGACCTGTGGTCAGAGAGACTCATTATTTAATAGCCCGATTACAATGACAACTTATTTAAAGAGCTACAGTAGGCCTACTAACTTTTCTCAAGATTGAACTGGCAACCCTGGGATTCAAAGCGAGCACAATAACCACTCAGCTATTCAGCCAGTTACTCATCAAGTTGTCTTAACCCTCTGAGCGTTAAACGTCGATTTTCCGGCCCAGCTTTTCGACCGAGTGTTAAAGTCGATTTATCGACGGTTCGAAAACGTAACCTAACTTTATTGTGAATGACAGAAATGGACCCGTGAACACTACAACTGTTACTGGGAGATTGTACGCTATCCAAAAACACCATTTCAGATAGCAGAATTCGATTGGTTGTTTGTAATATGCAATGAAACATCTGGGAAAAACCTGTTACCATCAGCTAACTTTGTAACCAATGAAATACGTATTTAACAATTGTTTTAAGGTTATGAATGATTAAAAGTGTTACTTATACTGTTAATTATATTTTTGGATTAAATTAATATGTTTCATCGAGTTCATAACCATAAATAGGAGTAGGAATTAGGGTAAGTACCATAGGACATATTTGGTTTTATTCAACATAATTTTTTTTCAAATGCTTCTAGCTTAGGCTATATTAATTGTATATTTTCTTAAACTGCATAAAATTTTTAACAAAATTTTAATCTTGGAATTTTGATAATCTGTATCTAAAATTATTTTATAAGAAAGCAAAGTTACATAAAATATTTTTTTTTTGTAATTTTTTAATTTGTAACCTATAGTCTAATTTTGGTAACAATAAGTAAGGGTAAACATTTTTGTATTGTTAGATAGTCCATTTTATCTAATTTCTCATAATATATACTGTACATTTATAATGGTAGGTCACAAATTATATTTTTTACTAATTTTATTTTTATTTGAAAGTACGGTATGCAAAACCTTAAAAAATGCGTAACGCTCCAGGGGTGCTATATTGAACGCTCGGAGGGTTAAACTATGCAATAGTGTATCACAGCTCAGCTAAATCTTTACTTCACCTATTTTATTTAATTTTTTCAATTTTGATGTTGTTTTATTCTTGCAAACAGGAGGCGCTGCCGTTGGTGCAACAGTTCCATAACTCCCACAACCGCCTCTGGACTGGATGCTGGGAGCGGAGGGACAGCTTTCATACGCCGAGGTGCGAGGACGACATTCAAAGACTCAAGCAGGACATTTAAGGTTAGCACTTGCTACTGCTTAGTGTCTTGAAACATCATAAAAAAAGTTCTAGTGGATTGTCAATAACCTCTGAATTACAGAAGATATAAAATAAAATCTTATGATAAAGGAGGAAGTTTGAAAATTTCCACTGGATAAGTAGATGTAGGTAAGACTTAGGCTATACAAAATTAAAATAAATTACGGCTAAGGAGAAATTTTACGGTTTACGGTTTCACTGTAATACAGCTGCCGTAAAGTCCCAATAATACGAAATGATAGGGACAAGACATAATTTGGATAAACAAATATTTTGGATTAACGAATATTTTAAATTAAACGAAACTATTATTCATATAAACATAAAAATAAATATAGTGTGTAATTAACTAAATTTTTAAAGAATAACATAAGTTGAATCCAGTTGTTGACAGTTAATTAACAGACTGAAATGCTCGCTCAGTGTCCATATGCAGTATATATCACAGTGCCGTGAGAGTCATCAGTCTAGATATTTATTCAAATGCTCACTCCTTACTTTATATGTAGCTCACAAAAACAATATCTCACAACTGATTTTTGGATCATGTTTTATTTAGTTCGTGGAAATTAGACAAAATGTGGGCATAATCAGTTTTGTATTCGACAATTGGTTTGCATTTTATCAACTATATGGGGTAGGGTATCTTATCTGTAGAATAAAAGTTACTTGTTTGTAACACATAAGCCACTATATTTTTGGTTTTTTTTAACTGTGTGTTCTTTAACAAACACATAAATTGAAAGAAGATTATTTATTGAACATTGTGTGAAAATTTCACGTTTCTAAGTCTTACTGTTTTTGAGTTGTGTTTGTGTAAAGTCAGCCGTGTCACCAATGATTGCAGCAACATCGGCCAAGGCCACGACGCTGGTATAGTTACAGCTATTTAGACAGTCTTACATAACACTTAATCGCTTTTGTGATGTGCTTTAAGTTAGTGAAAGTATTTGTGACCTACGTAGGCCTATCAATAAAAAACAAAACCCAACCACCGCAGCGTGCTGCAAACTTGGCTGAGTACGTGTAGCTGGCCCGGTGTCGAGGCCGCGGGTGGAGATGCATTTGACTCGCACATCGGTGACATGGCTAACTTTAGGAAGCAGAAGTCAGAAGCCTTAAAACTCAAAAGTGAAATTTTCACACAATGTTGAGTAAATAGTCTTCTTTCAGTTTGTTCTTTTTTAAGATAACAGTTCAAATACCGTAACATAAAGAAAGTGGCTGGCTCATGTAGAATAAAAGTACCTTATCATTTTGTGCTGTTTTCTGTTTTATTTTTTGCGTGCATATTATCTCTTCCTAAAGCCAGCTAGGGTACAGATTTATCCTTTGTAACTGTAATAACACTGTTCTCTTATACTTTTATATGTTAAAAAATCTAGAAAAATTGGTAAAACATGAAATAGTGATATGCCACTAAGTGTATATGTAAAAAATATTATTGTGTTGTAGGGTGACGGAGGTGGCAGAGTAGAAGGATGTATACTCCAAGGATTTACCATATTGTAATATATATATATAAATATTTTTAATAAACACTTTTAAACTATTTACCACTGTAATTTTATTAAAGGGAACCCCTATTTATCAAAATGATGTCTCTTACAACTTTAAAACTATTAAGACACTCTCATAATTTGTCCTTAAAAAGTACATATTTTCAGAGATAGCCTTGTTAAGGAACTTAGGACATCAAGGTTGTGTTGTTTGACATAAAACAGTTATTAATATTTTTACAAACAACTTTACTTTAAATATTTATTTAATAATGAAGAGAAATAACATAAAGGACAAGTTGACAAGAAAAAGATAATTGTTTATACCTTTTCATAATAGACATATGAATTTTTCAAAGCCTCATTTAATTTCTATGAACCCTTTGTAGTTGGACAAAAATAATCGAGGCTATATATTTTATATTATGAGGATATATATTTTATAGTTCAGAACAATTTAAAAATATTCAAGAGATTAAAGTTAAAAAAAGAAAATGGAACTGTAGATAATTTATTTATATTAGAAGATGGTTTTATGATTATACTAAGGTCTTGTATCAAGTAATATTATTTTGAACCCTCATTAACCAGAGTTGAAAATACTCTAAATTTATGTAAGCTTATTGTGTCTGTTTTTTATTCCGTCAACAAAATTTCAGTATTGATAATGTTTTTGCTTGTATGACGCTTATATCTGTGTTGATAAATCTTGAGTTGAAGTAAAATTTAAATTTAAGGTGATTCAGACTATTTGATTGAATAAATACATATGATCATCAGAAATTAGAATCATGTCATAAAACTTATGAGTCATCTTCACCCTTGGGCCAGTAGCCCATTGTTGTGCAATTGGCAATGTTAATCATACGGCTTTTATGCTAAAACATGGTTTTGTATTCCCCTGTTTCGGACGCTGTTTTTCAACCGATTTTTTTGAAAGTTGGTAAGTGTTTAGTTGAATACTTATATTAGGTTTCTCATACCTCGAAAATTTTACTATATTTTGAAATATTAACTAAGGAAAATCGAGTTACTTTGCAACGTCACAGAGAGTAATATTTGTTAAATTTTCAAAATTTCGAGGTATGAGAAACCTAATATAACTATTCAACTAAACACTTACCAAATTTCAAGAAAATCGGTTGAAAAACGGCGTCCGAAACAGGGGAATACAAGACCATGTTTTAGCATAAAAGCCGTATGATTAACATTGTCGACTGCGCAATAATGGGTTACTGGCCCAGGGGTGAAGATGACTCCTAATTGAGGCCTATAAAAGTAAACTTGCTTTAAGCTATGTATTCTAAGCTTAAACAAGCTGATTATAATAAGCTAGGAATCAGCCTAATGTTACAAGCTTGTATCAAGCTTGTAGATGTAAGCTTATGTAAACTTGAATCTCATAGCTTAAAACAAGTTGGGAAGGTGGGAACTTCGAAGCTTAATTCAAGCTATTTTTAAGCTTATAAGCTTTCTTGAACAAGTTAAAATCAAGCTTATAAGCCGGGTGATTTAAGCTTAATTTAAGCTTTTACCAAGCTTGTCGTGCTGTCTGGGAAATTAAGCTAAAATCGCCCTTAATTTTTTATCCTATGCTCTGGTACGAGTAAAGTGTAATTGTATGTGTACACTCTGATCTCTGAGAATGAGCTCGTCTTGAAAAGATGCTGGATTATCCATCTGTTAAATGGGGGTGGGGAAGGGGGCCTATTATGCTTATCATTGACTATATCTATGGATATAGTCAATGGATACAAAATCATTATCTCATAGATCAATTGATCTATGAAATAACTGCTGGAGTCACTAATCTCTGATCAAACGTTTGTGAAAATCGTGTCGCTGTATTTTAGGGTTGTTATGTCCATTACGTTGGTCAAATTGCTGGGAGGCTGATGTCAAAATAGTTAAGATGGCTATCCGTACTCAATTTTACCAAACTGTATTTAATAGTTTAGGTGTAATGGGGACCTTATTGATTTGAATTACTTTGTTAATATTACTATGGTACAAATGTGTTGCTTTCAGAATTTGATACTTTCACAAAATGATAATGGTTATAGAAAATCTTTAAATTAAATTAACATTTATTTTAATGTCCTCTAGACATTGCTTTTTGACAGCGTCTTACCAATAGCAAACTGGCAACAACAAAATATCAAGTTGAAAGCGGCGCACTTTTTAGACACAAAGAGGTGACTTCAGTTAATAATAATAAAGAGTCCAAAGGGGCCGCCGCACCGTCACCCAGTGTTGCCACCAATATGAATGTGACTTAACCTACAGGTAGCTCACGATCACCAGAAAATGACATGGAAAATGGCAGATGCCACAATGACTTCAGCAACAAAGACTCTCTGTTGTGTTGTGAATTTACGTTTTTTCAACTACAATAGTTTGCTAAAAAAATCAGGGCTCAAAGCTTATGTTCATCTGTACCGTGCAAGTACATCCTAAAAAAATTTTTTTATATTTGGGACTCCGTGCGGCCCCCCTGCAGCCCGCGGCCCTAGGCCAGGGCCTAGTTGGCCTAGTGGTAAATCCGCCACTGTATAAGAGAAGTTAGAGATTTTAGTGAAGACAATATTAGTTTGTTTGTAATATTTCTAAGCAATGAAAATTGGTTTGATGTTTATGTAGCTAATGTAGAACAAAAATATGATACCTTTTATAACATTTTTATGTATTATTTTGATACATGTTTTCCAAAATTAAAAAAACGTAGCAAAACCTATAAAAAATCTTGGATGACTCAAGAGTTAAAAGATATGAAGTGTAAAATGATTAGCTTGAGTCAGTTGGCAAGGGATACAAACAATAAGATATTGTACAGTAAAGTCAAGCAGATGAATAAGGATTTTAAAAAAGCTGTAATTGAGACTAAAAAGAAATATTTTGATAACAGAATCCTAACAGCAAAAAATGTATGCAAAACCACATGGCAAGTTGTTAATTCTGAAATTTCAAATAAGAAAAAAACTGTAAACAAACTGAAAATTGATTTAAATGGTAAACTTGTTACTGAACCTAGCGAGATAAGCTGTATCTTTAATACATTTTTCAATGATTATGTTAATTCATCAATAGTTCCACACTTAACACAAAACAACCAAACAATAAATGAACCTGAATGCTTTCATACAAAAAAAATTAGATTCAAATCAATTATTGACGAAGATATTTTAAAAATTTTGAATTCATTTGATAACAAATTTACTACAGGTTTTGATGATATACCCATGATAGTAATTAAGTATGCAAGAAAACAACTGGTCAAACCCCTGGTTCACTTAATTAACTCTTCTTTGATCTGTGGGATTTTTCCGTCTAAACTCAAAATTGCAAAAGTAATACCTGTACATAAAAAGTCTGATGCTAAAACCGTAAATAATTACCGACCATTTTCCTTATTACCTACTTTGTCCAAAATTTATGAAAAAGTAGTGTATAACCAATTTTCAACTTACTTATACCAGCCGTCACGAGAGAAGTCCGTTGAGCTGTAACCAATAGGAATCAAGCGCGGTGTTGCCACATTGAACGCCGGTTTCCAATATAAACGTAAATCATTGAAGCGATCACCTGATTATAAAACGGTCTCTAACAACACCACCTAGGTGTACATCTCGTGTTTTAAACATGTAGCCTATTGTACATTGAAAACAAGAAAGGTTCGTAGTTCATGTGTTTATGTTTGGACATCATCATGCATTTACAAAACTACAATTTGAAAAATATTGAGGGTGAATAGCTTGTCATAATTTATCTTTTTTTCATGTCTTGAGTTATCTAGAAAACCTATGTGGGTACTGTCTTCTGTCGTAATAAGACAACTTTTTACAGTAGCGGCTCGTGGCCTGTGCGTTTGCACGGAAGCGCCGCTCCCGGTGGCGGGACCGGGAGGCGAAAGTCAAAGGATGGCTGCTGCTTGAAAACCCAAATGAGCAGTTTTATAGTTAAAAGGATCATTTTTCATCAAATTATTTATCTTGATGAGGCAAGAGTGCAGATCAAGTGTCTTGTCTGATTTTGAAACTCTCGTTTAGATAGTCTAAGCGAAAGACCTCCCCCCCCCTTAAAAGACTTGAGCGCCCTCCTAGATGGCCCGTGCCTTCATTTGGATGTAGGTGCCCCTTTAGATAAAAATGTGCCAAGAAGTTCCTACACTACTTCTGTTAAAGTTACGTGCTCATTGGGGTGGTTCGGTACGGGCGGGCGGAAGGGCACGGCACTGGCGGATATCCTTCTTTTCTTTACATCGTCCTGAACATTTGCACGCTCCATCAAAAGAGATTATCGAAGGAGAGTTAGCTAAGTAACATCATGTGGCCAAAAAAATTATGGTCATAAGTTAAATTTTTCAAGAGAAAGAATAAGATAAAAACGATACTTCCATTATGTTTGCAGGCCTATTATTGCGAGAGGATTCAAGTACTCTAAATGCCTCATAATGTTGTGGTATTATCCATTAAAACTATCAATTTAAATATACTCATCTTTGTAAAGTCGTTTTCACGTAAGAACGACAAACCCGTATCGTCGACCGGAGGGTACGCGCACCGCAGGTGGCCGTATAGCCGGCATGGCAGCTTGAAACTTCCTAAAATTCGCTCGCCCAACTTTTTGCAATGCAGCGGAAGGTGCAGATCGTCAGGGAGTGTTAGTAGGTTAGCTTTCTGGTTGCCTACAGCATTTTACTTGGACAGAATACGCTATAGTTTCATGATTTGAATGATCTTATTTCTACCGTGATTCATACCAACTAAAACTTCACCAAAATTTCTAGAAAGATAACAAATGAACAAATAACAAGTGGTAGACCTACATAATTAGGAAATAAACAACTGCCGGCTTACTGCTGAGCTAAATATAGGCTAGGGCCTAACAGTTAAAAATTATTTGACAAAAACAATAACATAACAGGAACATTAAATAACACAATAACAATAACAGTAATAAAATAAAAGTAACACAAAAAAAAACAAAAAACAGAAACATAATTTTGTAGATTTAATATTGTCGACTATTTGATCCTTTATTCATTATTTTACACAATGTATTGATGGTTGAATTCTTGGAATCACAACATCGTTACTGGACTTGCCGTGTTGTCTGCTCAGCCAAGGAGTGCCTCTCTCCTGTGGCGGTGGCCCTGTTTTGCTGTTCATTTTCCAACAGTTTATCCAGTTGTATTATGTGAGACGATATTTTATTCGTGCAAAAATATCGAATTCAATAATAAAACTTTATTATACCCTGAATAGTTCAAAATGCCGGGTTTAATTCCAGGGGTCAGTAGTGAGTGTCCGGACCTATTACCTGTTATCGTCTACTTCGTATTGAGGCTAAGGCTCAGTCCGTGTAATAGACCAACGTCTCATGGATTCATCACCGCCCGCCTCAAGAGGACAAATTTTGACTGTAGCCCCGTGGTTCAAAATGTGAATACTCGCGGTCTCGTTTATTCCCCAACGGACGCTCTCTACACCTTTCACGCGAGATGTTCCTTCACGGGTATACTCACTTAGTGTCTTGACCTCGTGGGCTCCGTTGCTCTCGGGTTCCCAAAATCCCTACAAGTCCCGATCGAGCTACACCACTCGGCGGGTACTTACTATTTCTGTTGGGTTGCGGAGTATACGTCCACACCCTCGGAGACTTACCTTGGCCCTTAATATTACTTTGTCCTAGAAGGCGTATTTCCACACTACTCACGCCCAAGTTATATCGCTCGGCGGAGACTGACCGTTCAGGTTGCGGAATACACGTCCACACCTTCAGAGACTTACCTTGGCCTTAATATTACTTTGACCTAGGAGTCACAATTTAACACTACTCCCGCCCAAGTTATATCGCTTGGCGGAGCCTTACTGTTACCTATCAGGCTGTGGATTATACGTCCACACCTTCAGAGACTTACCTTGGCCTTAATATTACTTTGACCTAGTAGTCACAATTTAACACTACTCCCGCCCAAGTTATATCGCTTGGCGGAGCCTTACTGTTACCTATCAGGCTGTGGATTATACGTCCACACCTTCAGAGACTTACCTTGGCCTTAATATTACTTTGACCCAGGAGTCACAATTCAACACTACTCACGCCCAAGTTATATCGCTTGGCGGAGCCTTACTGTTAACTATCAGGTTGCGGAATACACGTCCACACCTTCTGAGACTTACCTTGGCCTTAATATTACTTTGACCCAGGAGTCACAATTTAACACTACTCACGCCCAAGTTAGATCGCTTGGCGGAGCCTTACTGTTAACTATCAGGTTGCGGAATACACGTCCACACCTTCTGAGACTTACCTTGGCCTTAATATTACTTTGACCCAGGAGTCACAATTCAACACTACTCACGCCCAAGTTATATCGCTTGGCGGAGCCTTCGTGTTACCTATCAGGCTGTGGATTATACGTCCACACCTTCGGAGACTTACCTTGGCCTTAATATTATTTTGACCTAGGAGTCACAAATCAACACTACTCCCGCCCAAGTTATATCGCTTGGCGGAGCCTTACTATTATCCTTATTCTATTCACCTACGAAGTATTCCTTCGAGCCCACTTACCTCCAGACTTCCGCTCGTCTCGCTCTCGGGACATACACTCTGCCTGCCTCCCTTGATGCCCCGCTTTTATAACCCACGGTAGCAGGGAGGGGGCGTAGGGGCGGCGTAGGGGTAGCTGCTGGCACAGCGGGCCGCGACAGGCTCGCCGCTTGCCGCACGACCCGACCGCCTATTGTTCTCCCGGCCCAGCCGCTGCCGGCCTTATCAGTCAAGATAACGGGTTTCCCCAACATAAATATCTACTCTGACTGTCACTTTAAAATACGGTAACCAAATTAATTCTCTTTGAACTAAATCATTGCTTCTTAGAACTTTATAATTTACTAACTTAATCGGGGTGTTTTAATAAATTAAATAAAACAATGCCTTACCCCAAAATGAACTTGTATTTAATAAATCATCCAAACAAAATAACTCTCAGTTGTATAATTTAAATAAAATAAAGTGACTCCTTTTGTTAAAATAAATAAAAACATTCCATAACGAAATAAAATAAAAAATTTTCTTGTAAGGGGAAAATTTGACCCTTACACACTCCCTTTACTTTCAAAAGAAAAGAAAAGGACAAAAGAAAAGAAAAATTTCTCAACTTTGGGCATTAAATAATATTTTCCTTCTTTAACTCCAGTCATGCTCTACAGACTAGCTTACCTAGGGTACGAAGCCATCCGCCTACCCGGCAGGAACTCCGAACCGCCCTTGTACTCCAGGGGCTTTGTAAGCTACGTTACGTACCTTTTCATATCCTTGACATGGGCACGCTCTCCTGCTCGTCCAGAACTATTCCTCAGACTATAAATGTTATCGCTCACTTTGGCAATAATCTCATATGGACCATCATATTTCGCCGCTAGCTTTGCAGCAAATGATTCTGCCGCTGACGACAAGGGATGTTGTCTGACCCAAACTTTGTCGCCAATTTTGAAATTCGCATCCCGTCTCCTCAGATTATAATACTTGGCCTGATTCAATTGTGCTTTCTTAATGTTTGCGAGACAGTCTTTCCTTATCTTATTCAGTTTGTCCCTTTATGCTCAATTCAAAGGTCTCTTCGGGATCGCCCAACTCCTCGGTGGGACCATGAGTTGCATTTGGTTGTCTCAACTCCCTCCCGAAGCTTATCATTGCCGGAGTGTATCCCGTTGTGTCATGGACAGCTGTGTTAATGGCATACCTAAATTCATTCAGATACACATCCCAATCTTTGTGATCACCCTTGATATATTGAGCGATCATCGTCTTTATCACTCGATTCATTCGTTCTACTGGGTTTCCTTGGGGAGAGTACGGGGCGGTCAGCTGGTGTTCGATTCCCCAGCCTTTAATAAGATCTCTCCAAATCTTTGCCGTAAACTGTGATCCATTGTCAGTAATAATAACCTCCGGAGCACCATAACGGAGTAAAATGAGATCTCTAAAGGAGTTAGCCACATTCTTCGCCGTAGCTGCCTTCAATGGTGCCATCTCAACCCATTTAGTATAAACATCTTGGGTCACTAACAAGAATCTAGACCCTCTTTTTGACCGGGGCAGTGGTCCTATAAGATCGGCCGTCACAGTAAACCAGGGCCCTGTAGGTTTCCTGAATAACATTTTCCCACATGGTTTGTTTTGCTCGACCTTATAAGCCTGACAAGAGAGACAACGTTGAACATATTTCTTTATGTCCCGGCCCATTGATGGCCAATAGTAGTGAGATTTGATCCTCTTTGTCGTCTTCCTAATCCCAAGGTGACCAGCTGTCTCACTATCATGGTTATCCCTCATGACAATATCACGCTCTGCCTCCGGAACGCATGTCTTAAATTCTACTAGTCTCTCAGTACCCAATCTTCTTGTCTGCCGTTTTAGCAGTCTGTCATTTCTGATTACCCAGTCCTTGAACTTATGCGGCTTGTCTTGTACGTTTTCAAACATCCTATCGTACCAACCTTTTCCCGGTTTTGTTTCATCCGATAAGTCGTTCGGCCGCACATCGGTCATTACAATGGGATTCCTAGACAGCGCATCAGCTACTTTGTTTAATGAGCCTTTCCTATACCGGATTTCAAACTCGTACTGTTGCAATTCGAGGACCCATCTCGCTAAACGCCCTGATGGCTCTTGTAAACTCATCAGCCACTTTAAAGCTTGATGGTCGGTCACGGCTATAAATTTGTAACCTTCCAAATAGGGTCTGAATTTCTTTACAGCCCAGACAAGTGCGAGGCATTCCTTTTCTGTTGTTGTGAATTTCCTTTCCCCATCACTCAACAACCGACTAGCGTATGCTATTACTACTTCCTTGCCCCCTACTTTCTGTGTGAGGGCGGCGCCAAGTCCATCATTTGAAGCATCTACTTGGAGCCAAAAGGTGTTATCGTAGTCCGGACATACCAGGATTGGTGTTGAGCATAGCCTCTCTTTCAGATTTTCGAACGCTTCCTGATGTGCTTCATCCCATTCCCAACGCGCGTTCTTCCGCAACAACTTCGTCAAAGGTAAGGTTAGCTTGGCAAAGTTTTCTACAAAACGGCGGTACCAAGACGCTAACCCCAGAAAATTTCGAAGTGTACGGGGGGATTTTGGTGTTGGAAATTCTCTTATCGCTCTCACTTTTTCTGGATCCGTTTTAATACCTTCACTACTTACAACGTGGCCCAAGTATTTTAGTTCCCGTTTACAAAAATGACATTTTTCTGGGTTCAACTTCAACTGGGCGGCCCTTAATCTGTCAAATACTTCCTTTAGTAGGGTCAAATGTTCCTTGAAAGTCTTACTAACAATAATTAAATCATCCAAATAGGCAAAGATCTTTGGTTCCAATTCAGGACCTATGACTCTGTCTAACAGTCTTTGGAAAGTGGCTCCCGCTGAGTGAAGACCAAAAGGCATAACTACAAACTCGAAGAGACCTTTCCCCGGAACCGTAAACGCTGTTAGGGGCCTGCTCTCCTTCGACAAAGGCACCTGCCAATAACCCTGCTTGAGATCAATTGTGGAGATGTAATTCGCTTCCCGTAGCTTCTCTAAAATGGCGTTTATCCGTGGC
This sequence comes from Neoaliturus tenellus, assembly GCA_030545055.2. Classification (NCBI taxonomy): domain Eukaryota; kingdom Metazoa; phylum Arthropoda; class Insecta; order Hemiptera; family Cicadellidae; genus Neoaliturus; species Neoaliturus tenellus. The sequence continues at coordinate 60,414,413 of CM061532.1, forward strand.
ATCGGGTATGCATCAGTCTCACTCGCCGCATTTAGGCGACGCATATCGAGACACAGGCGAAACTTTCCATTAGGCTTTTTGACTAACACCATTGGACTACTATAAGGACTACTTGACGGTTGTATGACACCTTCCTTAATCATTCTGTCCACTTCATCGTCAATTATCTTTTGCATCGCCGGGTTCCTCGGATAATATCTGAGCTTGAACGGTTCCTTATCTTTCATTTTAATGTGGTGCTCAATCAAATCGGTGCGTCCGGATCAAGCTTCGAATTTAGGAATTTCTTCTTTCAAGAAGTCATCTAGCTCTCGCTTTTCGTCCATACTTAAACCCTGGCCATCTATTGTCTTAGTCGTCTCCAACGGACACACTTCGATTGGTACTTCATTGGTATTTACCGTAATAAGTTTTAAGCTTCGTATGAGGTCCATGCCCATAACCACCTGGGCTGATAAATCTTTTAAATAAGGCATCGTGACTGCGCACCTTTTCCCGATTATTATTATCTCAAATTGGTAACATGTAGTCGTCGTTACCTCAGTTTGATTCGCCATCGATATCCTATATTGCGTCTCCTTGGGTTCAACTTTCATCTTATTGAGGTGTTGTACTACATCATCATTGACTAGTGAGATCACCGCACCCGTATCTATTAACGCTTTAAATTGTCGTCCGAGTATGGTTACTCTTACATAGGGTCTAGGGTCGTCAAAAACTATCATCGGCTTATTCACAACACAAGGGTTTCTTTCGTTGCCAAGCCGTAACTTCCAATTTTCGGAGGTCTTTACTTCCCATCGGGTCTCGGACTTCGGTGACCTCCGTACTCCAAAGTCCGCATCCGGTTTCCCTGGGCCTGACAATCACAGTCACGTGTTCTCACATCCGCTTTCTTACAATGGAAACACCTAAGTTTACGTGGCTGACGGCATAGTCGGGACGTATGACCACTGGTCCCACAATTCCAACATACCATTGGCCTACTAGCCGTCGTCGTTTTAGGCACGTTCAAATCCCGTCCATACAACTGTGACCTCTCCCTCGGACTTGATTTGTCCATCACTTGTTCTCCTGTTTGTGTAGCACTCGAACAAGTCGGAACTAACTCCTTATTGGTCGGAGATGACAGTACTGAGGTGTTATAATGACCTTTGCCAAAACGATTTTTACCGCCGTAAGCTGTCTCTGGCACAAGTGCTTGGGCTGGGCCTGGTGGAGGTCTAAAATTTTGCTTATCCCTCAAGCAAGTTTCGTACTCCTCAGTTAATTTCATGAGACTCGCCAAAGTAACAAAATCCCTGCGCCTTACATATAACTTGTAATTTGGATGCATATTCCTGTATATCCTATCTATCTTTTCAGACTCCGTGAAACCTCCCCTTCTTCTTATCAGGGTGGACAAAGCCACTGCATAACTCCTGAACGGTTCACCTTCTCCTTGTGTCCGTTTCCTGATTTCATCATCTAACTGTAAGGTGTATCCTGGGGGAAAATATTGTAACTGAAAATCTCTCATGAAGTCCTCAAAGCTTGCCCAAAACTCCTTGTTGTTCCTGTACCATAACAGGGCATTATCTTTCAATAGCTCCGGTAGGGCTTTGATTATGTCTTCATTTGGTATTTCGTAGGCTTCCACTAATTCGTGGAGTCTTTCTATAAAGGAAATCGCATCTGAGTCACGTCTTCCATCAAAGCGGAGATTCCATTTACGGACAATGTTGCACAGTGCCGCTGTCTCGTTAAACTCCGGCTTCACAGGTGCCGAACCTGACCATCGTGATTGTTTGAGCGGCAAGCTCAAAGGTTTGTTCACCGACCAGGTTGTAGTCGGGCCCAAAGCGACATGACTAGAGGGATTATAATATCTAACATCCTCATTTGGTGCCTCAGCTTTTCCCCCCGATAACGCTGTGAGAGCTCTCCTCACCTCAGCGAAACTTGCAGTTGACGGAAGTCCTAAGATTTCTCTTATGTTTTGGCTCTCAACGTCAAGAGTTCTTTGATCCTGATTGATCGGAGGGGCTTGTTCTGTGAATGGACTCTTAACAATCCCGTCTCTGACGGCTTGAACTAACTCACTCCTTAATAACTCGGAGTTCCCCTTGGCAGGTAGCCCGTGTTTCGAAAGTTCGTCCTGAAGTTGAGCCTTGCTTAGTTTGTACACCCAGCTAACACGAGTATCCTGAGAGGGTGTTTGGTTACCGGTGCAGGTCTCGGTCGTGGGAGGCCCTTTAATTGTGGCATTTGTTGCACTAACCTGGGCGGACTCCTTAGACTGCTCTGTCACATTGGGTTCCGAGTGTACTAAGGGTTTCCATGTCTTTTTGTTCTTTGGTTTTTCACTAGACCCACCATCGTCTGATCCAACTCTCATAAATAGTAAATTGAAGCCGAGAATGCGTAATATTACACGCCAAGCTCTGAGGATATAAAAATCCATCATGAAACTTAATTATTTCTTTTTACTAAAACTTTTACTCAAAGTCTTAGACTTTAACTTAATAACCGCGGTGACTAAGCACTCACGGTCCCAGTTCGGGCGCCATAAATGTGAGACGATATTTTATTCGTGCAAAAATATCGAATTCAATAATAAAACTTTATTATACTCTGAATAGTTCAAAATGCCGGGTTTAATTCCAGGGGTCAGTAGTGAGTGTCCGGACCTATTACCTGTTATCGTCTACTTCGTATTGAGGCTAAGGCTCAGTCCGTGTAATAGACCAACGTCTCATGGATTCATCACCGCCCGCCTCAAGAGGACAAATTTTGACTGTAGCCCCGTGGTTCAAAATGTGAATACTCGCGGTCTCGTTTATTCCCCAACGGACGCTCTCTACACCTTTCACGCGAGATGTTCCTTCACGGGTATACTCACTTAGTGTCTTGACCTCGTGGGCTTCGTTGCTCTCGGGTTCCCAAAATCCCTACAAGTCCCGATCGAGCTACACCACTCGGCGGGTACTTACTATTTCTGTTGGGTTGCGGAGTATACGTCCACACCCTCGGAGACTTACCTTGGCCCTTAATATTACTTTGTCCTAGAAGGCGTATTTCCACACTACTCACGCCCAAGTTATATCGCTCGGCGGAGACTGACCGTTCAGGTTGCGGAATACACGTCCACACCTTCAGAGACTTACCTTGGCCTTAATATTACTTCGACCTAGGAGTCACAATTTAACACTACTCCCGCCCAAGTTATATCGCTTGGCGGAGCCTTACTGTTACCTATCAGGCTGTGGATTATACGTCCACACCTTCAGAGACTTACCTTGGCCTTAATATTACTTTGACCTAGTAGTCACAATTTAACACTACTCCCGCCCAAGTTATATCGCTTGGCGGAGCCTTACTGTTACCTATCAGGCTGTGGATTATACGTCCACACCTTCAGAGACTTACCTTGGCCTTAATATTACTTTGACCCAGGAGTCACAATTCAACACTACTCACGCCCAAGTTATATCGCTTGGCGGAGCCTTACTGTTAACTATCAGGTTGCGGAATACACGTCCACACCTTCTGAGACTTACCTTGGCCTTAATATTACTTTGACCCAGGAGTCACAATTTAACACTACTCACGCCCAAGTTAGATCGCTTGGCGGAGCCTTACTGTTAACTATCAGGTTGCGGAATACACGTCCACACCTTCTGAGACTTACCTTGGCCTTAATATTACTTTGACCCAGGAGTCACAATTCAACACTACTCACGCCCAAGTTATATCGCTTGGCGGAGCCTTCGTGTTACCTATCAGGCTGTGGATTATACGTCCACACCTTCGGAGACTTACCTTGGCCTTAATATTATTTTGACCTAGGAGTCACAAATCAACACTACTCCCGCCCAAGTTATATCGCTTGGCGGAGCCTTACTATTATCCTTATTCTATTCACCTACGAAGTATTCCTTCGAGCCCACTTACCTCCAGACTTCCGCTCGTCTCGCTCTCGGGACATACACTCTGCCTGCCTCCCTTGATGCCCCGCTTTTATAACCCACGGTAGCAGGGAGGGGGCGTAGGGGCGGCGTAGGGGTAGCTGCTGGCACAGCGGGCCGCGACAGGCTCGCCGCTTGCCGCACGACCCGACCGCCTATTGTTCTCCCGGCCCAGCCGCTGCCGGCCTTATCAGTCAAGATAACGGGTTTCCCCAACATAAATATCTACTCTGACTGTCACTTTAAAATACGGTAACCAAATTAATGCTCTTTGAACTAAATCATTGCTTCTTAGAACTTTATAATTTACTAACTTAATCGGGGTGTTTTAATAAATTAAATAAAACAATGCCTTACCCCAAAATGAACTTGTATTTAATAAATCATCCAAACAAAATAACTCTCAGTTGTATAATTTAAATAAAATAAAGTGACTCCTTTTGTTAAAATAAATAAAAACATTCCATAACGAAATAAAATAAAAAATTTTCTTGTAAGGGGAAATTTTGACCCTTACAATTACTGTCCGGAGATTTCCAATAATTTTTTAAATTTTCTGATATTTTAATAGCAATATTTAGATCGGTTTTAGGGGGAGAGTTTATCCAGTTAATGACTGGAGACTTTCGTTTTCTTGATTTTCCCGGTGTTGAAAAAGTTGGTGTTGGCGACTCTTCAAAAACTGACAATATTGCCTACTTATTTAACTGTTTTTTTTTTCACTAATCTTGCAAGCAATAGCGCATTATTTTCCAGTTTGATTACAATTAACACACTCACGAAATGTCGGAAAGGAGAGCGAGCTGTTTCAAAAAAAAACAATAAACGTTGTACACTATGTTCCGTTCTGCACGTAACCGTTTTTCCTTTTTTAATAGCAAGTGATGCGGGAGGTGTTTTTTATCCATATTGAAACAACCACAAAATTTACACTAAACGAATATGATACTTAACATTCAACACATACTCTTAAAAAATAAGGGTTTTAAAAGACATTGTATTTCGGGTTGTTTACAAATATATTGTTTACATTTGGAAATGTTATTATTTACAACATGTGATTTATTCAATTAGGCTAGGTGAATAACGGCAACATCGCTTGAATCTCATTCGTTGGTCCAAAATCACGTGACCGCTAAGCCCCGCCCTCAACGGACTTCTCTCGTGACGGCTAGTGTAGAAACAAATTTATTACATGATGATGAGCAACATGGCTTTAGACCATCTAGATCTGTTATTACTGCTGCCATAGATTTTATAGATTCAGTGATAAATTCTGTTGATAGAGGAGAAAAAACTGTGGGAATATTTTTAGACTTGAATAAAGCATTTGATAGTGTGTCACATAAGTTACTATTGCAAAAATAAAAAAAAAAAAAACATTGGCATTGATGACTGTGCTTTGAGGTAGTTCAATTCATATTTAACACACAGGTCACAATATGTTGAGATCAAACAGCTGAAAAATAATCATTAGTTTCCAACTGTTCTCCTCTTGCTGAAATTCAACATGGCGTACCTCAAGGATCTATATTAGGACCTCTTTTATTCCTTTGCTATGTAAGGGGTTTGCCTTCTGCTGTTTCTGATATCATTCAAAACAAAATATGCCTATATGCTGATGATGCCAGTATAAATAAACGGTATCAGTTAACTGACACATACTTTCTCCCAACAACATAAAAAAGATGTTAAAAGCTTCAAAAATTAATGTATTGATGACTCAGTCGGATAGCTACCGGCTGAGCAGCGCTCGTTTGACCCTACGCGCGTCTGTGACTTTTAACAACGTACTGCGTTTACCGCTACACGAAAAATTGAATTTTCTCCGCAACCACTTGACGTAGAGCAATAATTTAAAATACTGAATTATTTAGCTTTTTGAGCTTGATATAATGGTGATAAGTAAAATTTATTTCAAGACAACAGCTATTTTAAAAATCCAAAAAATTTATTTTTTAAACACTTTTTACTCCATAACTTTTGAACGCGGATTTTCCCGGAGATGCGGGTGGTGTCATTTTATTCACCATTTTAAGCTTAATAAACCACAAAATTTTATCAAAATCGTTAGAGCCGTTTTTGAGAAATTTTGATTTTTGACGATTTTTGAGGGTTTTTGGGGGTAAAATACCCTTAAAAATAAAAAATTCAAAAAAATGAAAAAAACGCCTGGAATTATCGTTGATTTGGACCTATGTACCAAATTTAATTAAAATTGGACCATTAGGGCATTCTCTAGCTCTGTTTACATCCTGACACACACACACACACACACACACACACACACACACACACACACACACACACACACACACACAGAGACAGACATCACTCCGAAAACCACTTTTTTGGTCTCAGGCTGAACCAAAATGGATAAATCCACCAACAACTCAAATTCGAAAATTTTGACGGAAACAATACTTTCTCCGGTATAGAGGGAGAAAGTAAAATCAGTGATTTATTTTTGAAAAATTTAGAAATTCATTCCTCTGACTGTTTAACTAAAATAAGTAAATTTCTAAATAATCACCAGCTGTTAGTGAATACAAGTAAAAGTAACTTCATTGTTTTTACAGCAGGTAAAAGCAGAAATCCAATAAATACAAAAATAAATTTAAACAACCAGAACTTGCAAGAAGTAACATCCACAATATTTTTAGGTTTAATCCTTGACCAAAACCTATCATGGAACCTACATGTTGACCATGTTGTCGATAAAATTACTTCTGGACTATATGCAATATATAGAATGTCCACATTTTGCTCTGTTGACACACTAAAAATGCTCTATTTTGCCTATGTAGAATCATCAATATCTTTTGGGATCAGTTTATATGGCGGGACATCAAAACACAATTTAGACAGAATTCTTATACTACAAAAAAGGGCGTTAAGAATTATATTGAAACTAAAATGGGATACATCTATGCGTGAGTATTTTTCCTCAATGGGTATTATGACGCTATATGGTCTTTATATCTTTCACACAATATTGCATACAAAAAAATTATCTAATAACAATATGGTTGCTAAATTGGGGGATACACACAATTATCACACCAGACATAGGAATGAAATGGCTATTGATTCTCATAGATTAGAATTTTATAATAAAAAAGCTTCATGAGCAGGGAAAAAATTGTTTGATAAATTGCCAGTTGAGGTGAGAACTATTGATGAGTTTGGTCAGTTTAAGAGAAAACTAAAAGAGTATTTGATTTCTAAAACATTGTACAGCTTTGAAGAGTTATAGTATTTTTTATTGTTTTATTTCATAGTTATTTTATTAGAATTAGTTTTAGTTTAATATATGACGCCATTCAATGTATATCATGTATACTTCATGAATAAAGTTATTTTCAATTCAATACCAATTAAACAACATGACACTTGGATGTATTGCCATTTGTCCTACATTTTAAAATTAAAATGATAACTATTAAATAAATAGCCAACCATGTGTACAATATATCACTTTTTTACTGATTTGCAATTTGTCCTACATTCAAAATTAAATAAACAGGTGAAACCAATCGTCCAACAAATTTAGTTTTTAATATTTATCTTCTAACGTAGGACAAATTGCCAAACGGCTAAGTGACAAGTCGTTCATATGGTTTCGGGTACTTATTTTACAATTAATATCACAACGGCCAAGTGTCATAGGTCTATTGGTTTCGCCTATTTATTTAATTTTATATATTTAATTTCAAAAGTAGGACAAATTACAAAACGGTCAAGTGACATATCAAACACATGGTTCCGTTCTGGCTATTTATTTAATAATTATGAATTAATTTCAAACTGTAGGACAAATGGCTCAACGGCCAAGTCAAGTGTCATGTAGGTCAATTGGTGGCCCTCCATTACCACTTGCACCCATGAGAAAGTTAAGTGTTAAAATTTTTACAGTAAACTGTAGAAGATTGTTGAACGCATATCATGTACTTATTTATATTTTAATTTACATATCATGCCTCCATTTTCCCTTATACCTTTGACTATATACACTAACGTGAATAGACTTCTCATAGCATAGGCGTTTTTGAAACCTATTGACAGTGGTGCGATCTTGATCTTCTGCGGCATACATGAAGTACAAGTGACATATGATAGATAAATCAGTATTACCACCCTTCTCAACCAAGGATGGAATATTTTATAACTGATTGTTATTTATGTTGTGGTTAAGTGTTTTGGCAGCACTGCAAACCCAGCTGAAATAACATTAACAACATTAATGGCAGCAACTCTGGCGGCGCGTACACGAAACTTCCAACTTTTTGCCTCAAACTAAATGTATTGGATGAGAGGTCTATTCACGTTAGTGTACATAGTCAATGGTTATACTTTCATTTTGTGGGATACTTATATTTTTACCAATCTAGGGTCCCTTAAACAATAAAAAATAGTCTACTAATAAAAAAGAAACTTCCTAATTTGCTGGTTGAAGAGGAATGAAACTGTAAATAGTACAACTGTAAATTAGTCTGTTTACATAAAGGTAAAATAAATATTATTTAAATACACTTTAAATGAAAATTTTAATAAATACAATATACAACAAATACAAAGGCAGTTTCAAGAACATAACATAAATCTTTCATCTTATCACAGTAACAAAAGTATCTTACTCTAATTTATAATTTGTAATACGAGAATCAATATATTTAATAAATTTACACTTAAGAGAAGAGAAGCTATAACACTAGTTTCATACTTGAGCCAAAGATTATGATATCTGTTTTGAGGTCCTCAGATGCAGAGCAGCATTTGTACGAAATAATCAGAGCATAAGAATTGCATTTTGAGAGAGTAAAGTTACAGGACGCCACCCCCAGCAGTTTGACGCCATTGTTTATCAGTTTTTGCATTTCTACTCACACACTGAGACTAAATATGGGGCTAACAACGGGGAGAAAAATTATTTTTATTAAAAACTAATGATTGTGTTGTTGGCCGGTTTGTGCAACAGTTGGGAAGATATAATTGGCTCTTACATTAAAAATTGCCCTCCTATATCAATAATTAATAAATACCTATTAATACACAACAAGCAACAAGTAATCTCAGTATTTCATTGTGGCGTAATCCTAATTACTTATTTATATGTTATCTACTAACTTTCAAGTGCTCTTACAATATTTTATAACAGTGTCATTCATGATGAACATTTGCTATATAACAATACCACAATGTCAGGGTCCTTTATTTGAAGTTTCGTATTCAAGTTATTGAAATTATAATTAAATATTTTAGAATTAAATATAAGTTATGGTAAAATATTCGTTACTCATTACTGATAAAATTCAGTGTGTAAAACTACTTAAAACTACTTTAAATAGTGGCCAATAGGCAAGAAAAATGTGTAACAGGTACCAAGTCCATTTAGAATATATACATTTTTGACAAATGACTGCTATTTATTACAAATGATATAGGTATAACAATTTTATTATATTGGTTTAGTTACATTAGAGAAAAATAAACTGAAAAGAATAAAAATAATACAGCAGTACAGTATTTGCAAATCCAAATATGAAATTCCACAAATTATTTATCAAAACTTTTCTTACTTTTCAGAAATTTCCAATGTTGACTTCGAAATGGAGTCTTTTAGACAAAATTCATTTTAGTTTTCAACAAGTTAGTGAATGTTGATGAAATAAAATCCACATAAAAATCGAACATCAAGGTGGAAAGGTGATTATCAATTGCCTTTGTGTCACTAAAATGCCAACCCGGCAAATTTGTGTCAGCACATCTGGTTATAGGCACACAACCACCTTCGACGAGACTCTTCCACAAGAACTGTAAGGCATAACAATATTTACATGTCTCTTGAACATCGTAAAGCGTGATCGGTTTGTCTACTGCCGCTTGCTCTTGACGGGTTGTGACTGTGGCCGCCTGATGTACGTCTTGATGTAGAAGTTGATAAAGAGAGCGAGGAACATGAGGATCTGCGAGGCCCAGATGTAGGTGAAGAGACGAGGCAAGTTGCATCTCATCGTGATCAGGGACGAGAGGTACACCACGCCGATCACAAACTGGCCCTGGAACACCGATGGAACACTTTCAGGGGTATATTTACCTTTACTATAGAATAATACGTTATAATATAGAATGGCGTAGGTACAAAATACTGAAATGTATTTTTTAACAGCGACTGACTAAAGTTGTATGTATAACTGGTATCAGCAGGGTAGGTGCTTAGTTAGTTGCTTACAGTCAACATTACAGTTCAAAATGCATACATACAATCAAACTAAACGAGTAAATATGCCTGAAGCAGCATATAATTTTAAATACTCGTAGTTATCCCAAAGAAATTAGGACATATTTAGGTTTTACCCATTATTGACATACTAGAGATCGCCTCCTGGTCAAAATTCGACCAAAATGTTTGTTGATCTGGTCCAGGATTAGTTAAAAAAATTTCTATAACTGTTCTTCCTGATTTTAGTTATTTTTACAGTACAACAGCTGTCTAATGATTCAATCAACTACCCTTCTTCCATAAGATTAACATTGAAACTTTGAAAGCCTGTAGTTGTAGGGCGTAGCCCTGGGGACTGATGTGAATTATAATGTGATTCTGTTCTGCTCATCTACAGAACCTTTCTAACGGTATGCCCGGATTTCTTCTACGATGCGCATAAGCTTAGAAAAAAAGGAAGAAAAGATGTTCTGCTTGCATATTAATATATAGATGGGATTAAGTGTCGGCATGCTGTCAAGGGAGAGTTGGAAGAAATGACTTCTTTTCCTCTAATAGTGAATTTTCCCTACTGTAAGCAAATTTCCCCTTTAGATTAGAAACTATAATACGGTATTCAACATTCTAAAAACTTAAGCAAAGAAACATGATACCTTTTTGAGGTTTTCATAGAACTCAAAAACACTATTTTAAATATAGGCTACACTGTAAAATCTACTGTTTTTACGATAGTCCTGGACCATACGATAGTCCATAGTCCTGGACAGTTTTGTTGGCGGCTGTCTCGATCAGCTGTTCTATTTAAAAACTCCCATTTTAAATGGAAAAGATGATCACGGCACCCACCAATAAGACTGTCCAAGACTAATTAATTGTCCCCTGCTATTTAAATTAATCTTAATAAAGCATCTTAACTGATTGACAAACGTAAAGCTTACAATCTGCATAGTGGTGAGGTAGCGTTTCCACCACAAGTAGCGACGCACTCGCTCCCCTAGAGCGGCCAGGAAGTAGTATGTGTACATGACAACGTGCACAAGAGCGTTCATGAAGCCGAGCAGTACCGCTTGCTCACCTGTGCAAAAAAACACTTGGAATACAATAATTTTAAGAGATAGTCATCTATATTTAAAACCTTGATTATCCTAGTAATAATTTTAATTTTTTTATCCATATAGTTGAAGAAAAGTGATTTATTTCATGCACACCAAAACCTACGACTGCTTGCATCAGCTCAGCAAGTATTGGACAGCTCAGCAAGTATTGGAATGGCGCACCATTGAGAGGTTGCTCTGGTGAGGGGAAGAACGATCTCACAAAATATTGTAAGCCCTCGCTAATACACCTACATCGTTAATCTTATTTTGCCATTCTACAGCTCTGCGTGTTACCAATGCTGAACAATGGTCTGCAGGGCATTAAATATACAGTTACAGGTGAATAGTACATAGTATTTTTTTCTCATTTAATTTTATAGTGCCAAGTAATGGGATATCACAGATAATTTATGGTCTCAATATAATCTATTTTTATATTCTAGATTAATTATATTCCCTCTTTTTTTGTTTAGCCTACCACTTTTTCAAACAACTTAACATTGTGTAGTGAATTTGATCAGTGTTTCAGTTTGAAGGTTTCAAAATCTAATGGGACGTTTTTATTTATCTAAAAACTACCTCTTACCTCTCAGGTACTTGAGGGTAGCCCAGGAAAACAATGCCATTGCAGAGTGGTGGTAGACGTGTAGGAAGGTGACGTGGTCCTGCTTCTTCCTCAACACGAAGAACACCTGCGACAAAATGTCTCAGTCAAACTCTCCAGAGAGCCTACAACTCATAACTTTTGTGCAATCAATAAATGTTCATTTAGTATACTTAAACTGTTTTTTTTTTTTTTTTTTTTTTTTTTTTTTTTTTTTTTACCTTAATTAATGAGAGGAATTGGTGACACTTGACAAAGTGTGTGTTTCTCCCACATGTTAGAGTTTGCAGCAGGGGGTAGTGTAAGAAAAAAATCAGCTTTTAGGGTAATAGCAAATGCCAACGCAGTTACAAGTTTTTATTTTACCTTAGTTTTTTTCTAAAAAATTGTCTCAATTTTTTTTATATGTGTAGTATTCCCTTCGCCTTCACCGAAGAACGAGAGTTTATTGCAAAGGATCCATTAAAACATGAGAAATAATCAAATGGCAAACATACTAACTGTACGTAATGTACTGCCTACAGCTGGACTTTGCAATCTGTTTGACGTTCATGTAATAATGTTGTATCAAATTGTGGAAGGCTCTTGAAAAAATAGTGGGGTGTTGTCTTGTGTCCATAGAAGAATTCCGGACTTCGCGGTTAAATAGTGACATTAAATAAAAATACCCCCCGTCGCAGCAGACCTGCGTACTCAGCGAATTTCCAAATTAGTAATATTAAACGAAGGAGATGTATGGGTCCGTGCGCCGTTGGTATACAACTTATGTGAAGAGTTGTCCGTTGTGAAGAGTGCCGCCCGTTGTGAAGAGTTGTGAAGAGTGCCGCCCGACGGACAACTCTTCACATAAGTAGTAATATTAATTTTGACCAGCTAAACTTGTAAACAAAATTTCATCACATGCTCATAAATAGGGAAATAATGTCTACGAGGTGGCCCGTGCGCAAATTGCGCATTTTATGATTCTGTATGAGTGAAACTCACCTATAGTACTTGAATCCTATACTATAATACGAGGAATGTCTGAAGGGATGTGTGTTCCACGATCTCGAAACCTAGCTGTCAGATTTTGCTTAAACTTTGCATTTAAGAGTGTTTTTGCCCAAAAATAAGTTTAGAAAAAGTCTCAATCCCGTGAAAAATCGAATTTTGTCTAAATTTAAGTTTAAAAATCGTAATTTTTTACATTGGTCTTATGGGTTGCTATTTTGGTAACGAAATAACAACAAAATGTAAACAAAAGTAAAGGATCATTAATGTTAAGCAGACTTATTGAAACAGCTGTTAACTGTGAAGAGGTATAGTTGGTTGTTGGTGGAAATATTAAAACTGAATTAAAACCAACGAGCAAGGCTCGGTTAACCAGGTACTGTTGATTATGAAGTGAAAGAGATCTTTTTTTGTTTACTATCTGCCTTTTAAAATTCATCTGAAAGTAATCAGCTGTTAAATTACAATTCACATTAAAGAACGTGCAATAAAAGTTGGTCAACATTTTAAAGCGCCCTCTAGAAATAAATCAAAGGCGAGGGGGGTGAAGCCCGAAACAATATGACCTTTATAATTACGATTCGTCACTGCGGGATATCCTAAGCTTTAAAATGACACCTCAATCTTAAAAATCGGTTCAGTAGGTCGAGAGATAAAGGGACGTAACAGACGAAACCCTTATAGAAATAAGAAGATAGATTCTCCTTAAGATAAATATAGGGAAAGAGTATGCAGGTTTGCTGCCATGGGGGACACTAAAAGTAGGTTTTTAGCATAGAAAAAATTTATTTCGACCATATAAGGCCATATAGTAAATTTCATCAATATCCATCCATAAATAAAAGAATTTGCCTATTCTCCATATGATTAACATGGGAAAAGAGTATGCAGGTTTGCTGCGATGATAAGTACAAAAACCAAGATTTTTTACCTTAAATGGATGAATCTCAACCAAATGAAGCTAAATACCAAGTTTCATCCAAAAATATTGGTTAATAAGTGAAATATTAACACATCCTTATTCTCCATAAGATTAACATTGGAGCCCCAAAAGACAATGTACTGTCTTTAGACTTTGTAATATCTCGGTAACCAATGGAGATAGAGCAAAGCTTCAAAATACTAAATTGTGTGTTTTTTTGAGCTAAATCCAATGGTTAAAATAAAAATTTAAAATTTTCCAAATTTACATATGAAAAATGCAAAAAACCCATTTTTGGGGTACAAAACCCCCCAAAACTACCCCTTCCGGTAGGTCGATATGTCTGGTTTACGAACTCATCCGAATAAACGTAGGATTACACATCTCTACCAAATTTGGTGCCGATCGGACCATTTTTACGAGAGTTATCGTGTCTAGGGACACATATATATATATATATATATATATATATATATATATATATATACATATATATATATATATATATATATATATATATATATAAATTTTAATGACTATTATTTTTGGTCTCTAGGCACCTCAAAACGAAAAAGTAACATGGTCCCGGGCTTAGGTCTTACCATGAGACCTACGGTAATAGCTTATTCCCTATGGGAAATTCGCTAAAAAGCAGAATAATGTTTCACATACGTATACAAATTTATTTATTTTGTATGTCTAGAAAATTTGAGACGTATACATAAATTATCTCGGGTAAATGATCACTTCAGATATGACAACTCAATGTGTGAAGATAAATTAGGAAACCCCACTTATTTGTATTGGATCTGAAAAACATTAAATTATTTAACATTGGCTTCATTGTAACAAATTTGCATCACATATACTTTAAATTCTCATAAAAACTATGTTATCAAGTTTGATTTACATTGAACTATTATTAACTATAACCCCACAATCCTTTACGAACCCCCAGAATATAAATTAAATTACAGCATTGCAGTTGATCGATGTGATAAGATAATCAATGCAAGTTGGTGTTTTATTTTTTAAATTTTTGATTCCAATCTAAGTTTCGATTAGGTTTTTATTGGTTTGTCAAAACCTTTATGTGTAGCATCTTATTAGCTAATGAAGTCTGCTTATATCTTTTGATACTTTGATCTTAGTCTGGTGCATATTTTAAGACATATCTGTTTTTTGAGAAATCAAACCAATATCAAAAACACAATTCCATTTACAATTACAAAGTCATTTATCTATATTTATAGGCAGTCATCTATAGCTAACTTTTTTTACTCCTACAGTTAATTCTCAACCAACTTTCAGGTTTTTGATGTCGTTTTGGCTTGGTCTATGTACTACTATGTAGTTGTTTCCGCAAAAAATTTATGAAAAACGGACTCAAAATATAGGCGTTATCCATGATTTAATTTTTTAAATTTCCATTATTTTGATGGGGCATTTTAAATATCTTAATGTAGGCTACAGCTGTAAGATTTAGTTTTGTGTGATTAATGATAATCACAAAATTGGATTGATCGTATATGTCATTGACTCGCCTGCGGCTCAATGGGGGCTCCGCCCCCATGCCCCCTTTGGGGGTTGCCCCGAATTCGTTAATTGTTCTAAGTCTTAAGAACTGAACAGGCTAGTTGAGGCCTCCACCCCAACTCTATACTTATCTTCTCTGACTTTTTTAATAGTTCAGGAAATCTTAAGCATTTAAGATATTCTCTTGATATTTAAAGTTTAATTTTATACCTTTGTTTTATATTTTATAAAAAAATGCTCAGGGTGTGTTTGTGGAGCTATATTTCAGTCATCCAAGTGTCATAGCAGTAAATAAAAAAATATTAAAATAACTCAAATTTTGTGAAAGAATTTTGAAAATACGCCTTTTTTGGGGTGAAGAGAGTGAAATGCTACAAAATCTTAAGGGCCGAACTTAAAAAGCATCTAAAAAATTTAATGCTGCCAAAACATACATCGTTATGGCAGTATCTTTACCGGGTTTAACAAAATCACCGAAAACTGTACATAAAAAAGGTTAATAATTTAGTGTTTCCACAGTCTTTTTACTAATCTTGGATTGAAATTGGCCAATGGCTGCTTCTATAGAAAGAACTAGATATATTCACAGTTTATACCAAATTTGAGGCATGTATGTGTCATAAAAGTAAACGATAAATATTGAAATAGAGCTATTTTGGTGAAAGAATTTCGATAATGTGAAAGTACGCCAATCTTTACGGGTGAAGGGGGTGAGATGCGGCAAAACTGCATTGGACTGAACTTGTAGAACGTTTACAATATAATGTAATACTAGCAAAACAAATATCAATATGGCAGTGTATTTGGCAGAATAAAGTAATTTACAAACACTTTACGCGAAAACATGTTAAGAATTTTGGGTTTTTCAAGGTTTTTGACTTAATTATAATTTAAATTGGTTAATGGCTCCTACAAAGGTAAGATCTAGTTGATACCATAATATGTACTAAAGTTCAAGCATCCGTGTGCCATATTAGTTAATAAAAAATTTTAAATAATGAGATTTTTGTGAAAAAATTTGGAAATTTTGAAAGTAAGCCCTTTTTTAAGGGTGAAGGGAGTGAGATACGGCAAAATTTCACAGGACTAAACTTGTAGAGCGTCTAATTCCTGACCACGAATTATCCCTCAGATTCGAGATAGGACCTCTCGTTCAAAAGTTACAGAGTATTTAGAAAATGCCTTACATGGTGTAGATTTTACCATACAAAACTTTAGGGGGTTAAAATTTGAAAACTCAATGTTTTGCGATTTCCCCTTTGTATTAACCATACAAACTACGTGTATACCAAATTTCAAGTTTCTAGCTCATCCGGACCAAAAATTACGATTTCTCTATTGTTCCAGAACCGGCAAAATCCCACTACTTATGTTCAAAAATCCGGAAAAAGTGAAAAATGTATTTTGTGAGTAAACGAGAGGAGATACGGTGAAATATGCTAAGATAAAAATTTTAGATATTTAAAAGATCTATCAAAATTGTTATGTAAAAGTTTTTGTAGAACAAACCGTTTAGTCACTAGAGCCCGAAAACCGAAAACGGGGTTTCATTAAAAACGCTCTGGAGGCTTAACGGTGCGAGATGTGATAAAAAGTCACAGGACCAAAGTTGTAGATAATTAAATTCCCTATCGTAGTATTGTTCTCATATTTTAGATAGGACGAAGCGTTTGGCCGCTAGAGCCAAAAAACTAAAATTACAATTTCGGAAGTCCGCCATTTTGAATTTTTTTTAGTAGGTTAAAACTACAAATTTGCAAGTTTAAGATTTTATCCTTAGCATTGACCATTCAGGCTAGACGTATGCCAAATTTCAAGTCTCTAGCTTAAACAGTTATGTCAGAACTTCGTATCCCATATAAGTGAGTGAGTCAGTTACACATGGGGCTGTATATATTATAGACTCGCCTACGGCTCGATGGGGGCTTCGCCCCCATGCCCCCTTATAGGGTTGCCCCAAATTGGTTAATTCCTCTTAGTCTCAAGTACCGAACAGGCTAGACCCCCCCCCCCCCCCGCTAGGGGTTGCCCTAAATTCGTAAATTAATAAAAAGTCGAGTTTAAAATACGTTACTTCCACGGAAGAACTGCACAGTCAGGACAGTAACAAAACCGTCAAATACACAAAATACACAATTAATAGTAAACAAAGCTTTTAGAAAACTCATATGAATCGGTTTTAAAACCCCTTCATAATTAGAATTCGTTTAAAAGTTTTGAGCTGTGAATTTATAATTATTTATGTAAATATTTTAGGTGTTATGCTGGTAAAAATATATACTTTAGATTAGACGATTGTTGTTGTGTTAGTTGAAAAGAAATGTCAATTAAAAGAATTATAGTTGTTGTTGTTGCTATCATTATATATAATAGTAGTAATTATAGGAACAAATATTAAAATGTATTAAAATATAATGTAAAATACTGAATATAAATAAAACAGAAAGATAATAATTAACTGAAACGAGAACCCAACATTTAAATCGGTTCTTTTTGTTCAATACTTATTTGAACATTCTCAAAAACATATTTTTAAGTGTGTAAAAAAATCTAATATGGGACACTGAATACAAATCAAACATAGAGATAATAATTAACTGTCTATTAAGAATTAAACAAATTAATCAAAAAATGTTTCGTTAAGATCACAGCTCAAGCTTCACAGCAAAATTCATGTAGTGCGAAATTCGGCCGAAAGGATACTCTAGTGTGTATTTGAATAAATAATCGAAAATAAATTGGATACAAGACGAGAACCTAACATAAATACCTATATGTTTTGATCATCAATTGTTAAAAATTCTCAAACACATAATCTTTCATAAAAAGACCTTCATATCTGTAAGAAATACAATGCTAGTATCAAACACGGGTGTAGTTGAAAGAGATCATACAAATTAATCAAAAAATGTTTCGTTAAGATCACAGCACAAGCTTCACAGCAAAATTCATGTAGTGCGAAATTGTAGTGTGTATTTGAGTAAATGATCTAAAATAAATTGAATACAAGACGAGAACCTAACTTAAATATCTGTTTGTTATGATCATTAGTTGTTAAAAATTCTCAAAAACATAATCATTCATATACAGACGTTCATATCTGTAAGACATACAATGCTAGTATCAAACACGGGTGTAGTTGAAAGAGATCATTTAAACACGAGCGAGAACTAAACCTGCAAAGTGATCTACGATACCACGCGGTGATATACGCCAATACGGCTGAACTACTTTACCGACAAATCTATATTTTTTAGATTTTTTATAGTTTAAAAGTAAAATAGTTGTAGTTTTATAATTTTCCCTAAATTGAAACATCTCAAAGAATGTCCATGCCAAATTTCAAGTCTCTAGCTTCAACGATGGCTTCAGGACTTTCCTATCATCAGTGAGTGAGTGAGTCAGTTACAGATGGGGCTGTATATATTATAGATTTTCAACTAAACGTTACATTTTCAGCAATGACATGTCATGTCATAGTTAAAATTAAATTGTTCGTACACAAGCTCGATCAAGCAACAAGTACACTTGTAAGAGTTTATTAAAAGACTACATTTCTTAATTATTTGAGTTATTTAAGATTGTCCACTATTTCGGGAAAGTCCTATACAGCGCTTATAAGCTGCCTGTCAGTATATAGGCTACCTCCATCGTATCACAATAGGGTTACTCGGCGCCCCAAAAGAGGAATGGTCAGTAGATTACACATCATGATTAATTGCATGAAATAGTCCATATTTGGGAACCTACATAAAACCATAACAAATATTACGGATTCTTTTCAACCCCAGTTATGTAGTATTGTAATTTGTTTACAATATCCCCAGTTCTATCCTCAATCAACCATTATTATCAAAACACACAGAAAGTAATTAAAACCCAAACCATATTCTAAAATTTTGCAGTATGGCCGATTTACCAATAAAAATATGCAAACAATCTTTAGAAATGCTTAAATTTTTATTCAAGGTCACATGCTAGGCTATTAAATAACCAAAGCAAGTATCAATCATGGTTGATAACGGTAACTAATAGGCCTAATGATTCACGCTCGGCCTCAGGTGAAAATTGACTATGTTGAAAATATAAACAGACACATCGTTCCATGAAAATTATCTATCTTTTCATTTCTATAAGGGTTTCGTCTGTTACCCCTTTTTATTCTCTCGACCTACACTGCACCGATTTTAAGATTGAGGTGTCATTTTAAAGCTTAAGATATAGTGCGTGGACGAATCGTAATCAAAAAGGTCATATCCTATTGGGCTTCGCCCCCCTTGCCTTTGATTTATTTCTAGAGGGCGCTTTAAAATGTTGACCAACTTTTATTACCGTACAAGATCTTTAATGTGAATTGCAATTTAACAGTTGATTAAACTTACCTTCAGATGAATTTTTTAAGCCAGATAGTAAACAAAAATAGATCTCTATCACTTCATAATCATCATAAATGTACTTTAGGTGAGTTTCTCTCATACAGAATAAAAAAAGTGCAATTTGCGCATGGGCCACCTTGTGTTAGCATAAATTTAAATATTCATTTGCATAACCAGTCTGATTAAAAAATATTTTACTGGCACGTTAATTCAAGCCTCCTATTTGATTTAAACTAATATGTTGTATAACAAACCTTTTTCAATTAATTAAAGTTATTTTACTATCGTTTTATTTGTATATTGTAAAAATAAGAACTACACTAATAAAATAAAATGTTTTATTATTGTAAAAAATTACCGTGTCTGCAAGATCCATGATTTTTAATACAGTGTAGTGCCACATTGCATTACATAGCTGAAACAAAAAATACGAATTAGTCAAGTCGAGCTTTTTTTAATGTTGCAATATTTATGTGGTAATTAAATCTGTACGGTAACCACTTTTATTTTTTATTACAGTAAAATTTCTATAATAAGTTTCACGAAAATATTCAGATGGAAATTTTAAAAGCTGTGATCTACGAATTTTTTGTAAAAATTACGAAAAGTTGGTTTTTGTAGTCCCCGTGTGCCCCCCCCCCCCATCACCCCCGATCGCCCTACAATGTTGTCATTTGTGGTTATTTTTGTTACGATGTGTAACATAGAATGAAAAGGTAATTTCGATTAGGGCTTCGCCCCCTAGCCTTTAATCTGAAGGGCGCTTTAAAATGTTAACCAACATTCATTATAAGATTTTTAAATGTGAATTGTAACGTAACAGGGAGCTGGTTACCTTGAGATGAATTTTTTCAAGTCAGATTGTAAACAAAATCATCGCATGTGTTATAACCAACATTGGTCTTTCGAATTGTACAGTAGGTGACAATATATTTCTTCCTATTCTCACAAATAGGAAGAAATATATTACAAAATGCGCAATTTAATCACGGGCCCCCTAGTATAACTTAAACTGGCATAAAGAGTTGCTAATTCATTTGCTACTATACCATAAATTAATAGTCCCGATGAACAAAATTATATATGTCCAACCTTAAAAATGCTGCAATTTCGCTATACAACCCTACTTTTCTGTAATAACCAATAACTTCATCTAGTTGTTTTCGTTAAACAGTATTATAATCTAGAGTAGGTCTGCGCCAAGGTAACTCTAATCTAAATCCAAATAACACCTCTAACACAGAGTAGGCTATCAACAAATAAAACACGCAAACATATTCAAAACACCCAAACGCTCACGTTCGCCTGATGGTTTATCCTAATAGTTGATACCAATAAATAAAAAAGTAATATGCCTATATAATCTAAATTTGACGATTTCGATGAATATGTAAAATACTTTGCCACTTCAGTCTCAGAGTCATTCAAATTTACGTGCCTTCCACAGTATGAAGTATTATAAAAAACATTTCAAGATAAATGCTTAACGAACGACTTGATAGTTGTAAGCGAATGTAGGCTATGTTGCCGTACAGGAGACACAATGTGCTAGGCAATTTATTTTTTAAATAATTATAGATTCCGAATTTTAAACACATTTACTACATTTAAGAAATCCTAGTTTCTCTTGGGGATATCGGAAATCTGGTTTGATATTCAATAAACTACCCTCTCAATGGTGTCCATAATTTTAATTCAGAGTATGTGAATTTGAGTTTTCAATTTTCAATGTATGTTATACTATGCCAAATCAAATTTTTCGGCGGAAGTGACGCTTAAAAAGTCTGCGCTATGGTTATATTTTTGTGGATTAATTCATAGTCACAAATATGTATAAGTGCCGCCCATTTCGAAGGCTGACTTGCCCGAAGTAGCTGGGATCAAGGTCCACCTCTGACCCTTGCAGCCTACACTTACACAGGCGACAGTTCCGTGTTTACATTGTATTCTAGCGTGGAAACACTTAGTCTCTGATCGATTAGAATCTAAGATAAACTGTAGTCAGAAATTGCAGAGATTGGAGGTCAACCAGGTAATCGTTGGTCAAGTAGGCTACATATAGCCTGCTCCTGCTGGGGTCTTGTATTTCAAGAGTTCACTGGTTCAATTCCCGCGGCCTACTGCAAACATGGCTTTTAGCTAAATTTCCAGAAAAAATTGTTATTGACATATGTTGTGTTTTTAATGATGATCCGGGAATGTGGTTCAAACCACTCGACTTGTTTGGAATTTACTTGAACTCTTGAACAAGTGCCAAAAGCGCATACATGATAATAACAGGTAGTAGACATACATGATACAGATAGTAGACTAGCGGCTAGTTGACTGATAGGATAAACACTTTATGTTGTGTGCCAAAATATACGAATAAATCTAATTAAAGTAAAAAAATAACACTTTAGTTAAATAATTACCAGTAGGCCTACCAGGAGGCCGAGCTTGATAAAATTATTAAGCTTCACTTTCCTTTCTCAGACAAATCTCGTTCGCCCCTCTCACTCGCCCTCTTCCTTTTTGAGACGAATTCGTTCGCTTCGTTCACTCGCATGGCCAAAGTACGCCGCACTTTGGCATAAATTTGATGAACAACAGGTTAATGATGTAACACATCCGTTTATCTATACAGATAATAGCTGATTTTTGTTCAATTCAGTTGCTACAAAAAATCTCCATAAGGATAACATGAGAACTTTGAAGGGCCTTAGGACGGAAACCGGATTTTCCCAGCCATAGGACCACCTCCAATCAATTACTCGTTGCCTAAACCCCCATCAACCAAAAACCTAAAATAAATCATTGGACACGAAAAATCCATCCCATGCAAACAGGGCTTGTTTTAGAGTGTAAAATATGCATATCAACAATTCCTCGGAATATGTCCAATGCAACTGGGAATTTTGAGTAGACGGACAGCTACAACAAACTCTTAAGTAAAGTAAATAATGTTCGGTCCGGTGCTGTAAGCATAAAATTTACTTTGACCTGAAACGCATGTAAGTGCGTCTTCTCGTGTTTCTACTTGCTATTGCGTCACAACAGAGTTTATTCTGATCCGTGTTGCACCATAGCCTGTAATTTTCTGGGTGGAGCCTTAAGCATAATTCCTATCTTGCGTTATATGTTACAGAACTGAATGTGATCCGCCCCTAGCCACTTACCTCCCAGCAGTCATTCAAATAAAGTATTCCTAATGTGTCTGATAGTTCTTCCTCAACCGACAAATGGGGTTTACAGTAGATTGAAAGAGATAAAGAGTACATTGTGTGCAATAAAAACGTCTTACAAATGAAAGAAATTGCATTCATTGAATATACGCCGATTCCTTGTACAGTAGTATCATGTAATGATAATACATTACAAAGGAATACTTAACAGGTTTTGTAATTGGGAAATTTGCTCAGAACACCCATATGATGGTGGTGCCATTGTTGGTGACAGCTTTCCCATTGGTCGCTTTTTGTTATGAAACAACTTCAGATCCCATCGGTGTAGCTTAACTTTGTTCGAGCTTTATCAAGAAGTTGCTCAGATAGGTATCCCCCGTGATTCTTACTTCTCATTGTAAGTCTCTCTTAGTCTAGGTGACCTTGAAATGTATAGCGTATAGCCCTGCTAAAGTGTTGGATGTACATTTCTTTCAAATTACATAAAAAATTATAGAGGCTTAATGACATTAGTAGACCTCCATTTTCTGTTTAGCATTAAAGCAAGAGAAAGTTGCAGGCAGAGTACAGTTTGTTAAACATTTCATTATAATTCGGGGCTTTCATTTTCAAATGACATAATACCGTGTAAATTACATAGTATTAGTTTATGCTATAGACTAGAGCTTCAAATAAATACTCTACAACATTAACTCTGCAAATAAATAAAAACCCTTCTAAATCAGATATGAACTCAAATCACGCAACTGTAAACGCGCCAGGGACAATGTACACTCAACAATTTTTTTATACTATGAAATAAAAGAATGTGATTAAAATGTGCTTAAGTTTGTGAAAACAAATTAAACGTTTCAAAGGTTTAGGCCGAATACAGTCTGATTTTTTCCGATGCCCAGCATTCTTTTCTGACATGACAAGTAAAAACAGAGCAAGGAAGGAAATCATGTTTTGGTTTTTTAGCCGAAAAGTTGGTATGTAATCAATACTGTACGGTATTGCTCGTGAATTTGGCTTCGACCTTGTCATTCAAGCTTGGCGAGTAGAGGGTCATGCGGGACCATAAGGGGTCGATTACTTTTGGTAGAGATTAAAGTTCTGCTAAAAATATTCAACATACGGTATAGTGATTTTAACAAAATACAGATTAAAAGGTTGTACAGTGTACAAATTCTATACAGCATTTTTAAGTTTTCCATAAAACTTGAACAATTTGTACAACTTTGTTGGTAATTGGGCACAACTAGGTCATCGGATTAGTTACCGAAAAAAACAAACAAAGAAATAAAGGAATCTTGCTAAAGACATTCAACTCCATTAAACCTAGCTTTAACACTCATAACTCATTAACTTAACAAAGGCCAAATTTTACGTATTTTATTTCTGCTCTCTCGAAATCAATTGATTTGAATCGCTTTCATTCCTAAAAAAACAATCGATAGAATATGAATGGACGGATTAGCCGTAGTAAGCTCATTAAAATATATAATCCGACCAGTTGCATTTCCCCGGTCGGTGTTGTGGTCCGGTCTGGTGTTGTGTTTTGGAGGTCATCACTCCCGTGTTCTAGCGAGTTCTATAGCGGTTTCAAGGTCTAGGCCGGTGGGAGTCGGACACGGGTTGTGAGTTGCCTCATCCCGGGGTGACGGACCCCTGGTACCGGACCCACGCGGTGGAAGACTGCGATCTTAGTAGCTGCTGTGCACTTTTTTATACCGGTACCGAACTGGACGATCAGTTCAATTTTTATAGTAGGCCTACTCAGAATTATTATTGTAAGTAATTATTATTATGAATTTTGATTATTATTATGACTAATTATTATTATGAAGGCTAATTATTATTATGAAATACAGGCAGCGGCCGTAGCTCAGTGGTAGAGCTCTGGATTATCACCCAGCGGGCTCGGGTTCAAATCCCGGCTCGGGGACAAAAAGATCGTTCGGCCGCTCCCGTGGTTCGGAAGTCACGTTAAGCCGTTGGTCCACCTGCATAGAAAACAAAAAAGTGCAGGCCTCTCAGGCGAGGAGAACTATCAGTTAATTGCTGATCTCCCTCCACTAAAAGTCATACGATTATTTTTATTTTTATTATGAACTAGCTGAGTACCCGTTCTTCGCACGGGGTGTGTGTACAGTTTATTAAACGAATGATATTAATGATTTCACAAATTCATAACCTTCAGTTGGTTCATTCTAACGTATCTAGATATCAAGTTTTATGCTTAATAGCTACCAGGCAAATTTGTCAAAATCTTGTTAAATCCATTTCTCATTTAGTCTAGAAGTTATTTCTATTAATGGTTTTGTTGCAGTTTGATTAAACATTTATATTCGTATGGTGATTTACTTTATAGTTCTATGAGTTTAAACTTATAGAAGATTTAAGAAAACTCAGACTTGTAAAAAATATTATAGATTCTTATGAAATCTAATATTGAATCCTTGATTGGGTGTGACGATAGCTATATGTCAAATCCAATGTATTGAACCCCTGCATCTTGTTCTACCCATGAAAGATATGTACAGACATGTACAATATTAAATCTAAATTCAAAATTAGTTAACATTTTAATTCCCAAACCAAGTAAAACCACGCAACATCTGTCAGTAACGTATAGCCACCGCACCGCAGTGTAGATATTAGGTTTACTTAATTCAATTTTTTTGTCTTTAGACTTTACCTATTTACCTAAAACCTCATGTGTTGCCAATGTATACAAAACCGAATAAATAGTGACATCCCATGTTAAAAAGTTATGTCGAAAAACGGAGAAAAATTAAGCATTGATGGTGGGATTACTTTTCCTTATTGCCACGGGAAGCGTTCTTTTTACCTTCTAAATGTCAAAATAAGTGTATTTGTTTGTTTACACAAAATAAAAAACAATAACAAACTTCTGCAAATATGTTCTTAAACCATCTGATTCCATTCAACCAATCAGCATGATCCTTGAATGAAAATTACAGTGGTACTATGAGTGTTTTTTGAGCGACTTTCTCACTTCTTCATAAGAACCTACTCATTAAGCTTTTACACATTAATATTGCCCCGTCTATACCCGAACTACTTGAAAAATTGAGCAATTTATAAACCTCATTGGTTTTAACTACATGTTGTGTTTGATAAAATACACCTCTTTTTGTCAGAAAGTGCAATGAAAGCTAAATTGGGAACTAAAATTAGTTTGTAATGATAATAAGAAACATTTTAAGATTTAAGGGTCAAAACTCGTTTTGTAATAATTTCCATAAATTATTTTAATATTCATATTTAGAACCAAGAATTAGTTGACTTTATTCACTGTATTTAGGCCAGTGAAAAGTTAAAGGGTTAGATATGAAAGAGTCTGTATTTAAAATTTTAAGTGTTGCCATCTGTGGTGAAAATGACAAACTGTCTAATCCAGCTGATTAAAGAGCATAGATAAAAAGGTAGAATTAAATATTCCCATAAGATTAACTTTGAATATTTCTTTTACTATGAGGGAGAGCCTTTTTGACGAACGATGCTTTAGAGCAGCTAAAATCGTTCTAATTTCAACATTTAACAATAATAAAAATTTTCATATCATTTACTAAAGCCCTTGTCGTGTGAAAAGAGATTAAAGATTGGTATTTTAGCACAACTTGGCTACTTTGACATACTATGGGGCAAAGCCCTAAGGTCGCTAAGTCAATTAAAGTTGTAATGAACCTTCACACCACTCTAGTCTATGACATGAAAAAAATTTAGACCCCTAGGTAAAGTCGTTATCCAGTGAAAAGAGGACAAAATAGGACCCATGAGCGTTACAGACAGAATGACAGAGAGAGAGACAGACAGACAGAGGGAAAGAAATTTAGATGACACCGATTTTGGATTCTGTTATGCATAAAAAGTAAAAATAACCAAAAATTTCAAAATTCTAAGCAACGTACAGACAAAACTCTAATTTTATTAATATAGATTAATAATGCATTTGTAAATTCATGTTGACTTCATGTTTCAGAAAGCAAACCAGTTTTGTTTCTGGTTGGTCTTAAGGATTATCTAAGTATTATAAGCATAGTACGATATAGGCCTATGCGTATGCAAATGATAAATTTTATTATTTTTTTAGCTGACATGAATATAAACTACTGATTTAAAAATTAGGATATATTAGTTTCATATGGTAGGTTTTACTTTTGTTAGGTACTTAAAGATTTGACTAACCTACAGTACTTACCACCAGCCTGAGAGGGTTCAGCCTCATGTCCAAGGGTTGGCAGTAGTGCTTCAGTAAATAGGATAGCGCCCCCTCCGTCGTGAACAGCTGAAACGGGTGACACGGTAAATATGAATTAGTTAAAATGTACTCTCCATACTACAATTAACTTGTATCTGTTTTATTTTATGGTTTTTTTAACGATTAGAAGTCGATATAAATATATAGGAATAATTAATTGATAGGATCGTAAATAGTCTCTTTGAGATAAGTTCGAACCCTATTGACTAAACTGTTAAAGAATGTTTCGTTGTGATCGGACGATGATGAAGCGATTTTAACAATACGATTCTACAGAATAGTAAACTAACAGGTTTCCTTCAGATTTTATCATCAATTAATTACTCAATCTTCCGTACAGTACCTTGATGCAGTCCATTCAAATAGCCAGAGTTTATTCAACTGCTATAACAAAATATTTAACTTTTTAAATTGTCTCTAAAATTTTAATTTAAAAATTTTCTTCTTGTTTGGTTCGGTTTTTTTTGTGAAAACTGCTTTTCTATGTGAAACCTAGAAACTGAGTTTTCTATTTGGAAAACTCCGAAATGTTCTGATTCTCCCAAACTACCGCGTGTTTGCGGTAGGTGTGATTTGTCAGCAGTAGCACCTACCATGGCGACGAGGTAGAAGTTCCAGACGACCTGGATGAGGTTGTACGGCATCATGGCGAGCTTGAGGTCGTACGGCTTCTTCTTCTCCATGATCCGGGGGCCGAGGTAGAGGACGAACCCCAGGTAGGCGGCGACCAGGCCGACGATGGACACGGGACTCGACATGAGCATCCACGAGTCCACCAGCGCATCTGGCGGCAAAGGGAACATGCCAATGTAAGACTGGGGCTTGAAGAAAATCAAATTCTAAATAGTTTTTCTAGCCGTGGAATTTTTATACAATGGATAGTTCGAGCAGTTATTTAAAAAGTGTTCAAGTAGAGCACAACTCTGGGACAGGAAGGCCCACGACATTCTGCTCTCTAAAGACTCACTGGATGGATATCAATATGTTTTAACTTTTTATCGAGAGAAATACAGGGGAAATCACTGAGCAGACTTTGGACGTAGGCCTACCATTTCTTTTATAAAAAATTACCGTAAAATGGATTATTTTTTATTGTGTAACGAAGCTTTGCAGGCAAAATAACATTAAACTATATTTTAGTGCCTACCATTTGAATATTTTTACTCTTTGAGAAATCAACATATGATTATCTGCTAGTTAACCTAAGTTAAGTCTCTTCAATACATTCTTCCTCGTAATACCTAAGTGAATAGTAAATTGTGTTATTGGAGAACAGTATAGAAAATCAGAATATTTTTTGCTAGTTCTAAACTAAACTGGTAACCTGTGTTGTGCGCTACATGACCAATTGCCATCCCTTTATGTAATTTTTGCCAATCTAGAAAAGGAAATTAGTTGTTTAGATGGAATGTACAGAGAGAAGTTTAGAAGGTAGACGTAGGTGACTTCAGGGAACCAGTGATGAGCACCTCGGTTTGACCACTACTGTATCACGTGATTCCCACACATTTACTTAACGCATGTTAGTCAATAAAATGTTTAATGGTTTTTGCCGTTATGCATTTATTTGTCATGTAACAATAAATTCACTGATTCCTTAAATCTGGCAATACCCTACATACACATAAGGGGTCCACGGTTCATACACTATCGAACATGCCGACCCGACGGCGGGACCAACAGACTGAGGAATATGTTGGACGAGCCGTCGGGTCCGATAACTCGTCAGATAATCTGTTTCAATTACAAATTAATTACAAATTCAATTACATTTGTCAGATAGTCAAAAATGTCAATTACAGTTTTGTTTAATTGCTCTTAAGAAAGTCTCAAACGTTTTACTTAAGTGTCAAGCTCAAAATTAAGTGATTTGAATTTCAACAAGACGTTGAATAATTTAATGTTATATTTTATACTCGCCTACGGCTCGATGGGGGTTCCGCTCCCATGCCCCCTTGTTGGTTCTATCAAATTTGAGATTTTTAGGCTTAAAAATTTAAATGATGCATGACACTTTAAATAAAATGAGCAGGTTATGCTTTTGTAGCTTCTGGATACTATATCAGAGTATTTGTATTTGTATAGCTTATTTAAGCAACTTTTCAACAAGACGTTTAATTTAATGTTATATTTTATATACTAATTGAACTAGTTCCACTATATAGAATAACAATATTTGACTAACTTTAATAACTCTAAGTTTTGATAGGTTGCATTATTATTATTTCGATCCATCGACGGTTCTCTCGCTTACCACCGTTTCCATGATTGGCCAAAACAAAGTTAATTCAATCTGGATGTAATTTAGTGCAGCTTATCACGACGATGCAACTAAAGTAAAAAAGTGTCCATGAGAATCGAAGATGTCACATGTATTCCTCGAAACCGAGAGTATAGTACGTTTTCACGAGTTATGTCATGTTTAATCTCTCATGAAGGCTGTGCCACTTCGCGGCCAAATGTTGCACGCTCCCTGAACGCTAGATAATTGTCTAGCCTACACCACAAAATCCCATTAAACTTTTGTAATGGCTCAATTAAACCACGGTTAAAAATCTCCGGGACAGTTTCCAACAGGAAAGCTCGCTGATGTCAAAGGGTTTCCTCGAAATTTGGTGTTTCACTCAAACCAACGAGGAGACATCATTATTTTCCATAACTAGCATTTAAGTATTGTGAGAATCGTTTTACAGTAGTAGACATAATATGCCGGGTGTCCCAGAAGTACACCTCTTTTAAAATTTACAGAATTAATTTTAAACAAAAATCAATCATGTCATTATGGTTAAACCGGTTACTACACTCTATCGATTGACAGTAATTTCAATGTACATTGTGTACCAGAAGTCAGCTTTATAGTACAGAAGTCACTAAATTTAAATACAACCTCCCATTTTTTTATTACATTTTTTACTCTACAAGTAATTTTAAGACAACTTAACAATTAAATTTGTACCCATAATCCTAACGGTTTAGGAACGGTTTAGGAGATAATGTTGAATGAATTTTAGATTTTTTACATAAGAATAGCATACAAACAAAATTTCAACTCCATTATCTCTGAACATTTTCGATTAAACAAACATGGCCCAGCACAAAAATGACTAAGACTAAAATGACTAGCTTATTAAATATTTTTACCTCATAAATGATTAGTTTTGCCATAAATTATTTTATTTTCATTAAAATTTATAATATTGCAGAGATTATTAAAAATTTTGGGAAAATGAAAACTAGTTACTAGTGATAATTGATATTTATGATTATTTTAATTACGATATCGATATTTTACAATTATTTCGTTAATAATCGATATTTTACGATAGAATATTATTTCAAATGAGGTACTAAAGACATTTTCGCTTGGACAGTTCTATTTATCGTAAAATGTTCCATGTGGAATTTTTTTAACCGTCATTATCTCCTAAACCTTTAAAGTAGTACAAATTAAATTGTAAAGTAGTCTTAAAACTACGCGTAGAATCAAAAAATCTCATAAAAAAACGTAGGTTTGTATTTAAAATTAGCTACTTTTGGTAATCTTGATAGGTTACTTCTGGTACACCCTCATACCATTTTCATTGAAATTAGTGTCAATCGATAGAGCGCAACCGGTTTACCGTACCTATAACGGCACTATTTGTTTTGGTAAAAAATTATTTAAGTTTAAAATGGGTGTTCGGGTGGTCTGAAACACCCGGCATGTGAGCATTTTCAAATTACATGTCAGATATATAGCTACTGGATGATGCTATGTACGATTATAGCTTTTGGCATTTTTGTTTTGGATAATACTAACAACATTAGTGGTTATACATTTGAGTATTTTATTTTACAAATTATTTAAACAATATTCTCAAAGTTGTATTAAATCTATCAATTGCACACTAACTTGAAATAAGTAGAACTCTTAAAATTGTTAGTTTTTGTAAACAGCCACTTTTATCAAATTTGAAGATGGACATACAATTCTGTAGTTCCACACATCATTGCTAATTATTTGAGGGGAGAGCATGTCACGTATTACACGTTGTTATCTTGGTTGCCTAGGTTAATTGAAAGGGAAATTTATTGTTGATAATTAGCTGAAATAAGTCTACTGTATTACAGCAAAGTTTATATAACAATTAATTGTAGTATTAACAGAAATATTTAACATTTGTCTGATTACAGGCATTGGGTGTACGCATGCACATATATTTTATTTTAAAATTATATAAACAATATTAGTTCAAATAAATCCTTAACTATGATTACTTTACCTTCATAGATGAGTTGCTTCAGGTGCGGAAACGAGTCATTCAATGTGGTGTTTTCGCTCAACAAATCCATGTCTCCGCTGAGATGATCCTTCTCGGACCTGTAAAGTACAAGGATTTTAAAATATATTGTATTCAATATCAGGTGCCAATTTGAAATTTGGTTGATGGTGAAAACTAGCATAATTTGTACCGTATCAATTTGTTATAGCCTACGGTAGACACTACTTTAAAATAAAATTTTAACAATAAATTGCTACTGATGTTGCCTAGCGTTCAATAATGCCATAGTTAAATATACATCGACAAAATAATCCGGAAACACTACTAATTAAATCTTTTATCACTTTAGTAATGGGTTAATTTATTTTGTTTCGAGTTCATTTGTCTCCAAAAAAGAGAAAGTTTTCGAAAACCTCTCTGAAATATTATAGATAATATTTTTTAGCTTATAAATAATCTGCACATCAGGCTTAATAATAAATTTTATAGTTAAATAAAATAGTCTCAGATTAAAATTTCATGTATCTTTTATAATTAACAGTTTTTTTTCTTCATATTGGTTGATATCTCGTGTTTGAATAATAGTCCTAAAATAATAAAAAAAACCTAGCAACAAAACTGAGCTCTAATTGTCCACTTTGTGTTTAAGTTATCTGATGCTATATTTCGCAATTTCATTTTCCTAGACACATAGGCGTTGAATTCACCATTTCCATTATCATAACTGGTTATCTTTTTACACTGTGTTGTTGAATTAATTGCAGTTTCCATAATTGTTTGCATTCCTATTATGTAACGCGGAAGGGAAATAGTATCAAGGACACTTATGATGCAGTAATTTTTACGTTTTTTTGCTTTATTAGGCTACGTGAAAAATACTTCTTGATGAGTTGATTTAGGAAAATCGCGACGTTGGAATGGTTGTTAGTATCATGTTTAATTTGTAGGCTTAAAATCCGATTAGAAACGCAAATAAACAGGTCTAAGCAATTAAAATTTGTTAAATTATAAAATATTGGCGGCGTTCAGGCATCTTCATCTTTGTGAATAACTATTGAGCAAAATACCGGTAGCTAAAATTAAAGTGCTTTTTGCTAACTTTTTACTTTTTTAAAGAAATATTTGCAAACAACTGGTGTTGTTAATTGGAACATTAACAATTGTTATAGCTGTAGACCAGCGACCAAGGAATACCAACTGTGGTATTCATTCCTTGGTCGCTGCTGTAGTCGTCCGCATGCCCTCCGCTACTATAGAAATTAAACAGAAATATGCAAGATTGTTCGTTCTGTCCTCTATAGCCTCAGAGTTGATTTTATTGGCTTTGCTCACTAAATCTTGCTTCGAGTTCTGTTTTAATACTTGTTGTCTAAGTATACCTTTATGTCCAAGATATGAAAATGAAATGAAATCCTATATTCAATCACAAATTTAAGTCAGTCGGGATCATTGTATGTTTACTTTAGGGTCGTACTTTACTTTACTTTAGGGTCGTAACGGGATTAAAAATATGATTTTTTATACATTATGACCAAATAATCAGTGTGCCAGACTTATGAGTGGCTATTGTTTTTTACTCTGTCATTTTGGGATTTTTTATTCCTATGTTAATCTCGTAACAACCCTATATACACATCCTGCAACTGCAACTAGCTAAAACTACAGTAATGAAATATACACTAGTACACGTGTTGCAACCATCGAGCAATTGATTTAGATACAATACAAAAGTTACATTTAATTATAAATCAATGAAATCCAACCAATCCAATATTGTTAATATCAGTGATCACCAAAAACTACAGCTGTACGATAACAGCTGTTTAAAATGCTCAACAATGTTATTTTAATGGGAAATTTTCAAAGTTAATTTGTGGATATTGCTCTTATTTTAAGTCAGATTCTCATCAATTTTTGGCGGAAACAAACTACAGACTAAGCTCTATCCAACGACACAAAAAACTTGAAATTCGATTGAGTTCTCGACACAAAAAACCCTAGCGCATTAAATAAGTAATGATTATTAGAAGCAATATTTTTGTATTTGAACATATACCTACATTTATTTAGGAATATTAATTTTGTAAGCAGCTGTTCTCATTTAAAGTATTGAGGAAAATTAGTAATGAAAAAACAGGATATTTTCATTGACTATGTACACTAAGGCTACGGCCACACGAGCGTTTTTTTACGCATAAACGCAGCATGAAAATAAGCCAGAAATATGAACATTATTAAATGTAATGGGGTATGCCACACGTAGTGTGTTTTCCCACCGTATATTTTATGATTAAAATTTAACTATAAATTAAAGCAGCGTGAAAATATGCTAGTATCTATCGCGTGAAAAAACGCTAGTGTGGCCGTGCACTAACGTGAATAGACTACTCATCCAATGATTTTGGTTTGATACAAAAATTTGGAAAGTTCGTGCACGCAGCGCCAGATTCGCTGCAATCAATGTTGTTGTTATTCGGCTGGATTTACAATGCTGCAAAAACGTTGGCAAAAACACTATCAGCTATAAAATGTTTCTTTCTCGGTTGAGAAGAGTGATAATGAGGATTTATCATGTGTTAATTGTAGTCTACTTCATGTACGCCGTAGAAGATTGCACAATAGTCAATAGGTTTTAAACACGCCTATGCTACTAGGAATACGCTCCAATGTCCGTCCCGTACGAGAATTTTTACTCACTTGTTGAGTTATTAGGTGACGCTTTTTTATGATGTTTTTTTTTTGTTTTTTTTTTTTTGAGAGGTGAGAAAAATGTATTACGCACACAGGTGGCAAGCCTATAGTGTAGGGCTCCGTTAAAAACGGGTTTACCCACTAAAAAACCTCCTCTACTCTTTAGGATTCTAACCTGGAATTGTTTATCATAATAGCCTACGTCAGGCTAGGCCTAATTTGGCTTACGCCTGTGGGGCTCACTCCTTATCCAGCCACTCGATCAAGGTATGTGGGCCACTTCGCGGTCCAGATCGGGTTTCTTTTCCAGGAGGATGCCCCGGACGAACTGTGATAAACAATCCCAGTTGCCCTCATCCTCCAAGATCTTTTGGCAGACCGAGTCCACCGAAAATGCACCAAAAATTTGTGTGGCCTCCAGGCGGGGCCCTTCCCAACTGGGACATTGGAAGAATGTGTGTTCCGCATCGTCGGGAACGTCCGGGCAATAAATGCAGTCCGGTGAACCGGTCTTGCCTATCCGGTTCAGGTACGACCGAAAATAGCCGTGAATTGTCAAGAATTGGCTGCCGTTCCATCCATGGTTGGACGTGCTTGATAAGTCGCGCAGTCCATCGTCCTCGGGTGTCGTGCTCCCAGCTGTGTTGCCACTGCTAGAAGGTTCGGGAGCGCTCTTCTGTTCTTGGCGTGTCCTTGTCAATCTCGCCTTGTCTCTGATAAATTGCCTTCCTCTCTCCTGTCAAGAGATTGACAGGGATAACTCCGGCGACCACCAGGACGGCAGGCTCGGAGCTCGGACACTGTCCGGTAGGCGGAACACACCCCGAGCGCCGCTCGACGTTGAACCCGGGCGAATCGCAACCTGTACTACTCTTAATCGAGAGCGTCTGCCCACACCTCTGCTCCATAAAGAAGCACGGACTGAACCGCGGACATCAACAGACGTCTTCTGCTGGATGGTGGAACCCCGACATTGGCCATCAGCCTACTAAGGTAAGTGACTACCTTAGCGGCCTTGTCCACCGTACGGAATATCTGATCCCTACAGCTTAACTTGGTGTCCACCATAATCCCGAAGTACTTAGCAGCACAAGTTGATTGGACCACCTCGATTCCCACCCGGAACGGAACGACGGTGTCTATCCTCTTCTTCGTAAGGATCACAATCTCCGTCTTACGGAGAGCAAGCGAGAGACCGTGATCGGACATCCATGTGTTGACCACACGCATGACTTGGTTCAACTTTAGTTGGGCCAGCTCAACATTGCTTGCGACAATGAGAGCTGCGACATCATCGGCGTACCCAACCAAAGTGGTTTCCTCAGGCATCTCCGACCTCAGGAGGCTGTCATAGGCAACGTTCCAAAGATCCTGGCCGAGTATTGAATCTTGCGCGTCACCAGAAGTGACTTCCATCGTCCACGTTCCGTCCCTTGTGACGTAAATCAGGCTTCGAGAGCGGAGATAATCCTCGATGAGTCGCAACAGATATGCAGGAACGCGAAAGGTGTTGCGAAGCGCATCCAACATATCGACCCACCTCGCCGAGTTAAAGGCATTCTTGACATAAGCGTAACAAGAAGCACTACTCAGCGAGAGAAAAGGTTGTGGCTTTCGGCTCTCTTCACAGCTCTCTGGACTTCGGTGATAGCGTCAATCGTTTACCGTCCCTTTCTGAAGCCGTAGGCCTACTGACGGGGGCAGAAGTCCCCGGCAGCTTCCACGGCAGAGGTCAGGCGGGAACGGATCAGCTTCTCGAACAGCTTCCCAGCCATGTCCAACATGCAGAAAGGCCTGTGGGACGACGGCAGCTCGGGATCACCTTTGCCCTTGCTGATTAGTACAAGTCTGGTGGTTTTCCAGGGAGCCGGAAACACCCCTTCTACCAAACAGGCGTTGTACATTCTCAACAACAAGTCAGCATTAATTTAAAATACTTTCTTTAAAGCCTTGCTGGGAATCCCGTCCGGGTCAGGAGCCTTGTTGCTCTTTAGGGAGAGAACGGAGGTTTCCATCTCCCCGAATGTGAAGAGTGGAACGTCATCTAACCGTCCGAAGTCAACCGGCGGACATCCTACATCCTACGTACATCAGTGTTGATCTATTTAATTTAACAAATAGGTCTGTCAAAATATCAATTAAATTTTATTTAAAAACGTAACATAACGGCGAGCAGATATAAACAAATCTGAAAAGGTTATGTTGTTTTCAGCATACAGCGACAACTCAGCTGCGTTTGGGGAAAATAAACTGATCATAGCAACTACATTAGTAAAATCATGTAGCCTAAACAACTAAAATTCTATCAAAACTTCCGGAAAATAAGCTTTTTTAATACTTGAAAATAATTGCTCGATTATAGTTTATTACCTAGTTTAAAATACTTAAAATCTAACCTGAGAGTTTCATTGAAATCAAATTAGTAATAAAAAAGCCTTTTGGGGGTTAAAAATTCGCCTAAGTGAAATTTAAAGTCGATCGAAAAGAATTTTATACTCTATGTACATAGAGTAAATATTCAATTAGATGTCTATTCACGTTAATTGTATATAGTCAAAGATATTATAGACTTGCGGCGAGTGAGCGCAGCGAACGAGCTCACCTGAAGGGCGAAAAATTCCTCAGTTTGGTATTGCAAAGCATGCGGGGTAAGCTAGTTTTTAACAAAATAAGAAATGATGGCTATCCTCTATAGGCTAAAACAGTTTTTGCGTGGATGGTAAAAGATACAAACAAAGCAATAATTCATTCCATCGCCTTCCTGGTAAATTAACATTTGTCACGTTAGGAAGTGTTTTATTTTGTAAAAAGATGAATAAACTGCCTCTTCGGCCCAAGGACTCCGCTGCGTCGTATGCAAATTAACATTACTGTATACTATTTTGCCGCGGAGAGGTTAGCCTTGTAGTTGGAATCACGAAGGTATACTTTAAAAGGGAAATAATGAAATTCTTCAGCGGGCGTTAAAGAGGTGCAGTACGCAAAAATAATTGGTTTTCAGAAACCCCTGTTTTATCTTGACTCAAAATGAACGTTGATTATGGATGGCTTGAAAAAAAAAAAAAAAAACACATTCAATCTTCAAACCTTCACAAGAAGTACATTATAAATATTAACGTAACTTTTATTGTAAATCTTTTGATTAATGTATCCTCGTGGGGAACATGAAGAGAAACCGAATACAGTACATATTGCCCTTATTTTTGTTTCAACTTTGTATCTAGAACAATTTATTCAACAATCATCCTGCGTACACTAGATTAACAAACCTCTAATACAAACCAAACAACGTGGTAGTCTTGACAGTTTTAATTAAATCTTTCAGCTAAAACAGGAAACGAATTATGAAAATTTTGTTTGGTTGAAAATAGAGCGTATGATTTGTTGGCAATTGTTCTTTTCATAAATGAGTCTACTATGACGGTGATTAACAGAAACGTTTCTTAATTACTTATGTAAGTTGACTGCAGAGAACCTAGAACCATCTCCACTACACCTTCCCACCGTGAATCATAAACCTAATTTAGAAAAAGCGCGGGTTAATCACCCGAAACTACTTTCCTCAAAGCCGAAAAACTAGTCTGATGGAAGATTACCGACTGTGGAATTTTGCGGAAGGATTTGTGTTGCATCATATCTGAGTATCAAAACTGGACCAGGGCGGGCGGCATGCAGTCAAGGTCGGCCGCTCTCCTCTCCGGGGCTCCTCTTCTCTGGACTCAGAGGACCCCACCTGACGCCGGCGATGGCTATCTGATTGTTTTGATTCTTCACATTACAAGGTCACATGCGATAAATTTAGCAGATCTTGATTCATTGACGTAGACAAACACAGTGCAGAATCAGTTTCCTCCTTTTTATAACATTACACAATCTTTGAGGTGATATTGCTGGCTTGATGCCCGGAATAACTTATACGGAACCCGCCAAATAAGTTTTGCATATTTCATCTAAATTTTTCTACTAAATTTGTGGTTAGACAGATAAATAACTACTGTTTAGACTGTACAGTGGATTTTTTAGGCCCTAACTACATTTGGCATGTACCTGCTGAAGAATATTTACCTGGAGATCTATCAATTCACACTTCTTATTACCTGCACATGTTTGAAAATTATAGGAGTTTGTTTCGTGTATTCGTACATTTGTTCCGGTAGGGGAAAGAAGGGTAATGGTGCGCACCTAAGGGAAAAAGATTCTTCCCAGAAAATGTGCGGGCAAAAATTACCAATACATGTGTCAAACTCTTTGGTATTTAATGTAGTTTCTTATAAAAAATCATCATTATCATATATATTAACATTGATTAAATATACACCATTATATAAGAATATGCACTTGCGCACGATTTCCCTACCCATCGGGTAATTGTGCGCATGGGGGTGGGTAATGGTGCGCAGGGACGTATGGGTTGAAATAATTAGAATAAATGTGTTTCATTAATATAAATTCAATATCAATATAACATATGGAAATGTCCTAAAGCTAAACAATACTTTCTTTGAGCTTTACAATACACTTAACAATAGTTTTGATTAAAATTACAAAATTGTTCAAGGGTTAATGCAAAATTAACACACGTAGGCTAATTTTCTGCTGTGTCTATGCACCTGAGCTGTCTGCATGACTCCAGGACGAACAGTTTATGAGCATCTGTAAACAAGAATGTGAAAAGGGGAAGTAATTTTTTTTCTTACCTATAATTACATGGTGCCCAATGCCGCGCACCATTACCCGATATTGCATTCAAAAGTATTTTATTTTCTCAATATCTTAAGAAGGGATGAACCCATAAATTAATTGGTTCAAACGATAAAGTAAAGACTACCATTAATTGTAATACTAAATAAGTATTGAGTTATCTAAAGATCTGCCCTAACCTTACTATTTTCTGAGGCGCAAAAATAACATGACACACACGACTTTTAGATTTTGGCCTCCCATAACCTCAAAAATTTCAGTATCGAAAACCATGAGGTCGGGTATTCGTTGTTGAGTCCCCCGCTAGGCTGCAGCACATACTGGAACTTTTTAACTTATTTCATTCATAAGAAACTACGATGCGCACCTTTACCCGCCGCGCACGATTACCCTACTCTCCCCTAATCGCCTAAAATTATTACACATATTCCACATATATTTAAAATCCTCCACTCAATCTCATTGTTATTCTAATTGGGAAATTCAAAT